>VZRL01004687.1:1424234-1564971 GCA_013397895.1 Origma solitaria | reverse complement strand
CTCCAGCCGAGCGCCGAGCGCACACCCCCGCCTCGCCGGCCCGGCGGATCTGCCGCTCGGGTATCGATTGGGCGCGCCTTGAGGTTCCCCCAATGTATCAATGGGAGGCGGGCGCGGCGGCGCGTCACGTGGTGCGGGGCCGCGCTGTCCCCGGTGGGTCACGGGTTCGAGTCCCGCCACGACCCTCCGCATCCCTCCACGTCACTGTCCCGTACTCTGCACAGTCTTGTGGCACAGGCTCCTGGATCTTGGGAGAACCTGAGCTCAGCAGCTTTCCCGCAGATCAATGCTGGCCGCGTGATGCCGCTCCCAGGCAGGCGTTCTTGTGGTGCCCAGCGACAGGACGAGGAGCGATTGCAGTAAACTGAAACACAAGAAGTTCCACCCCAGCATGAGGAAGAAATTCTTTACATGAGGGTGGCAGAGCACTGGAACAGCTGCCCTGGGAGGTGGTGGAGTCTCCCTCTCTGGAGACATTCAAACCCCACCTGGATGAGTTCCCGTGTCACCTGCTCCAGGTGACTCTGCCTTGGCAGGGGGTTGAACTGGATGATCTCCGAAGGTTCCTTCCAGCCCTAACAATTCTATGATTCTGTGATTTTGTTTCGTCCAGCCCCTGGGAATAACAGTGGGGTTGCTGACAGCATTAAAAAAAGAGCGATTTGATAAAAAGTCAGGAATTTCTTTTCTACCTCACAGTAGATAATTATCCTCTACTATCAGCAAAGGGCATTGGCTCTGCAGCTTCCCTGGAGAAAGGAAGACGGGAGCACTGAAGTTACTCCAAACCCTTGCCGAGTATTTATCATTAATTTCATAGAGATTCTGAAAACAGGGTTCAACAAAGGCAGGATGGCAGCCCCGGGTGGGCTTCAGGCAGCTCGCAGGGGTCACTCGGGGTGCACCCCAGCGAAGGTGAGATGCCGACACACCTCTGACCCTGGACTGCCCCTCTCCCAGGCTGTCCCACGCCTGCTGTGCACCAGCGCAGAGTTTGCCTCCGCAGCGAGCCCTCCAACAGCACTAGCGGCGTGCCGCAGGAAAGGATGGGTCCTGGGCACATCCCTGCAGATTTAGGGAAGGCAGAAAAGAAGTCTCTGTGAAGCACTAGATGGTGCTGCGAACACACAGTCAGGCACACAGGTGCTCCACCGAGCGGAATCTTTGCTCTTGCTAATTCCTTTTTGCAGGAGTTCTTGGCCCGGACACCAGAGGTTCAGAGGCAGATCAGTGCATTTGGTCCCACCCTGGGGAAAAGTGAGGAGAAAGCCGGGGAGAGCTCCTCTGGATGACCTGATGGGTTGCCCCTCACACTGCCTGGCATGTTTGCCGTGGGCTTTGCCTGCTCTGGAGGTGACCAGCAGAGAAGTGTGGAGTGGCATTCACTCCTTTCAGAAAAACTGCTGCCACCCTGCTCTGTCCAAGGACATCCAAGAGGAAAGCAAATAACAAACAATTAAGGGTTGACTCGGAAGAGCTGTCCTAAGTCAAGTCAATGGCCTGTTCAACCCTGACCTGCCTCTGCCAGGAGCTGACATAGAAAAGGCCAAACAAGCACTACTTGATTTCCCAAATATTTCCCAGCCTCACAAGATTTTTGGCTCAGAGATTTCCTGCATGCCATTATCCTGGGGGGAATTTTTCTTCCAAGAATTTGTCCAGTTTCTCTGAAAAAAAACCTCTTTTGTTTATATGTTAGTTATTTATAGTGTTTGAGCAAAAGAGAAATGGCTTCTTGTTGGTGTTTCCTCTGGCTGGGGCCACTTTCACTCCTAAGAAAGGCAGCCCTGCCCAAACACCAAAGTGTTGCTCCACAACCTGCAGTCCAGACACTTGCAGAGGATCTATAAGATGCCATGAAGAGCCATACACAGACATTTACAGGCTTGTGGGCATGAAAACAAGTGCAAAGAAAGTGACTGTAACAAATGGCTGCTCGAAGCTTAACCTTTTTTCTCAGTTATGAATGCATACTACATTAAAACTATTCAAAATGGGGTTTAGTGGATTTTCTTTTATGAAAGGGGTGGGCAGTTCTGCTGTACAAATGAGTTCAAGCACTGCTTGAAAGGATCAGAGCTCAAAGCTCTGGGCACTCCACCTTTTCAGCCTTACTTTGAGAATTCCACAGCAGTTTGTGTGGCTACAACCAGTGTCTTGCTTTGAAACAGTAATGTCTACACATCAGGAATTACATTGTTATGGCTCTTCTTATTGCAATTAAATTTCCTCTGTAGGTAAGGTGTCATCCTGATTTGTGGTGTCAAGAGTTGCCAAATCATGTTAGTCCCTTTCATAAATCTATTGATCTCAACAGAGCTGCCTCACTCTTTGTCTTCCCAAGTGTGATGTGTGGATCACAGCACATCCCTTCCCTCTCCCAGGGCAGTGGGGGACCAGTGAGTCAGTGCTAACACAAACAGCACTGAGGATACCAAGTTTTGTTACAAAACAGGGAATGCTTTGGCAGCAGCTGAGAGTAGTGGCATCTGCACTAGTGGCCACTTTTCTGGGGAACCACCCCTTTAAGTAAATCCAGTTTTTCAAGAACCCTCATATTTGGCTGCTGGGTTTTACCAGAGTCTGCATGCTGCAGCAGCAAGGGCAGTTAAAGAGGGAAATATTTTTATGATCCCTCACAGGCTGTCTACATCCCTTTCTAACAATATTCCCATCTCAGTGGACTGATGACTTTTGGGATCCTGTTGGATGACAAGTGCTGCATCAACATGTGAGATCAATGATTTGTTTTTCCTCTCTGCTACCAGAGCAGAACTTACGGTTATCCTTAGAGGCATTTTGTTATTTCCATATACTGACACTGAGATGCCAAACTGGCCGCTGGTGCTTCCCAGGAAGACCAAACTGTATCACACATGTGCTCAAGGGCTCCCATAGCTCACTGTGCTGAGGACAGGAGTGTAGGTGAGGAAGAGGGCATAATCAAAGGGTCTGATTTGCAGGCTTCATCATAAATGCCAGGTTATTTGGTATTTTTCTTAAAGCCTCTGTTTCTGCAATCTCACTTACGTCTAGGGTGCCCCGAGCAATTTCTGTTCTCCAGAGGCAAAACCCACAAAAATGGTAAAGAAGAAAAGACTGTCCCAAGGAACCCCAGCTCTGGCAGCTTTGAGTGTCTCAGACTGTGAAATTCAGTGCCAAGCATTCAGGTGCCTGGCTTGTGACTTCAGGGCACCACAAAGAATTATATTTTCTTTTCTGGGCCATTTTGCACTAGATTCCTCTGAAACGCAGAGCAAAGTAGGTCAAAATCCTGGTACCAGGAAGGCATAAGTTATCTCTTCAGTGTCACAGGGTCAAATGCTTCCCCTCAGATTGTGCTGACAGTACCCTGAGCACTAAATCTTCCAGACTGTGGTGCTTTGGGCTCCATTTCTGACACATGCTTGAGATGTCTCCCTGCAAGATTTGCACCCTGCTAATCATCTCACAAAGGGTGAGAAAATGTTGGACATACATAGGGAACACGATCGCTCACAGCCTGTAGGGGAGTCAGAGCTGTTCTTGTTGAAGCCTGGATTTGTTGCTGCAGGAGACTTTATATTTTCTGACTTTTGATATCAGACAGCTTGAGAGTTTTGTAACAAAAACCCATTCAGTGCTAGGTTATCCTGTCTATATTGATGACCCACTTTTCTCATGCCACTGCATATAATCAGTGTGGCTGGGATGACCCTGTTTGCAGCCAGGCAAGAGGCTACAGGCAAGCGCTGCTGTGGTTCAGCTGTGCCTTCTTGCTTATGCAAATGATCATCCCATTGACATCCATGAGACTACACCAGGGGGAAAGAGATGTGAGATCATGCACCTCCCATCTATCTGAGCATCTTATTGTCTTTTCTTCCCGTGGAATAAATCAGAGGGCTTATTTTCCTGTCTAGGAGTTCTAAAAAAATGTTTTGAGTAGCTTAATAACTTCCCGTGGCTCCTCTCTCCTGGATGATATTTAACACATACAATCTCTTGAGCTGAATTTAGACTGTTCCTGCAGGGCAGAAGTGAAGTTTTGGTGCCCAGAGCTGGCCTCCTTTTCAGTCCTCCTAAATAATTTTGCATCACAGACCAGCACAGAGCTCTGTGTGAAGCAGCTCTGATGGTTCCCCTGTTCTTTAGAAAGCTCCCTTAAATAAACCTGGTTTTTCAGCTTTCCAGGTGCCCAGGAAAATAGATATAGGAAGAGGCAAGGAAGGGGGGGGGGTGGCTGATAGAGGAGAAACAGCATTCCAGACTGCTCGGGAATGTGACTAAGTAGTTTCCTCTCAGTAAATTCAGTGATGTGACTTACATATCCTGAGTCTGGGGAAGATAATATTCCAAAGCCAATGGCAGAGCTGAGTGCAGCCACAGTACTTGCCATAGTTAGTACCGGGGTGCTTGCCAGGCTTTGAGGTTATTCACTGTGCCATTATCCCTGTTTTACTGTCCCCATGTGGCAACCGAGACACAAATGACTCTGTGATGAAATTAGAGAGTGGGAAATTAAAAAGGGTAAAAGGAAATTTGTTCTCATGGCAGGTTAATTAAACCAGAGCCTCCAGCCAAAGGCAGATGTTGTGGCAAAGTAATGCTGAAAGGAATTGATTAGAGTTCTCCTAATTGCAAATGTTATAAGGGACATGAAACAGTGAGTTTGGAAATTAAGGCCATACCTAATTTATGATGATCATGAGGAGATGTAACATGGGGAAGAGATGGTTCTCAGTCACACCATGGGTCCTTCCTTTGAAATGCTCAGCCCAATGAGTTGGAGACAGAGGAGCAATTGGTGAATGGGCAGCTGTGGTCCATTCTTGGTTTCTGCTACCTGCCAACAAGAACAAGAAATCACACCCAAGGGAAAAACAGAGTCTCCCAAATCCTGGGCTAATCCCACAGCCATTCAGTCAGCCTTGGGCAGAGTTCACAAAAAATTATTGCAAACTCCCTCACGGGTACCTCGCTACCATTTTTGTGTAGATGCTGCCCATAAGCTTGTTCTCCCACCTGAGTTCCCAAGCATCATCTTTCCCCTTGCAGTGCAGTGGGGCTGATAATCATCCTGCCTGTGGGGATGCCACTTGTAAAAAGCTCTGCTGCCAAAGAAAAGGAAGCACCAGCTGCAGCGCTGAGAACGTTCAAGAGCAGAAACAAGGAGAGAGATTTGGAAAGTTCACGCTCAGAGATCTGTGTGTGTGCCAATCCCAAGCTATAGCCTTATGGAGGAGTTTAATTAAGGATGGCAGCTTCCCCATTTGAAGCTCTAATCCCAAATACATGTTGTGTCCGCATAAGCTCGAAGCCCAGCTGTGACTCCTGACTGGAGCACGCCAGGGCAGATGGCCACACCCCTGGGGTGGCAGATTCCTGCCCTACCTGTGCCAGCAGTCTGGGTATCCTCTGGCCCAGAACAGCTGCCAAAATACATATTGGGCAGCACAAGATACCAGCTGGAGAGTCTGCATATGGTTCCCAGTTTGGGTCCTTGAAAATGAATAAAGAAAAGCAAAACAGAAGAGCCAGAGGGCTAAAAGGGACAGAGTAGCCAACGAAACTCTCAGTAGCATTGTGCTAATGGGCTACAGAAGAAAATTACATTTCTGCTATCCCAGGGATGCTCTGTGGTAGACTGAGGCTGCACAGGCCCTTTGCACAGATACCATCAGCCTCTGAAAGAAATACACCTTTGAAATGGGGATTTCTTACAGCATTCTGCTAAAGAGCAGTGAAACTGCACAGGGAACTGAAACATATCCAATTACTGACCCAGATAGTCCCCATAATTTATCCAAAATCTAAATCCCATCTGATTTTGATGGACACAGACAGCTGAGACCTTGCTTTCCAGCCCAACTGAAGAGAGACTTTGCTTTGCTTGTACCCACATTGCCTCCTTTTGTCAGGCAAAGGGCTGATGCATTTGTTCAGGTGCTCTGCAGCTCTGCCCAGGTGAGCAGCAGGATGTTTTTTCTGGTCTTTGAGCATCCACTATGTGACTGATTCCAGTAATTCATTAAGTGAAACAAATGAGTGGTGACAGTGGAAGCTACACTACCCCATAATTCATCTCCCTTTCTACTTGATGAGGAGGTTTCCTGTTACACTGGACAGACCTGTCCTCATCACTCTCCTTAAAGGCTTTCTCTCATTCTCAGTTATTTTCAGACAGAAATGTGTCCAGTCCCAAAAACTGTGAATGCCCTTCTTCCTCAGTTGTGAAAAATCTGCAAGATGCTTCTTGCCTGTAGAGCCCTGGGTTTAGCTAAGAGCTCAGCAATGGTTATACTGTTTAGAAGAAGATAAATATTTCTGCCTGGGCCGTAACTTGATAAAAAGTCAGTCTAGCTCCTCTGTAATCCATTGCTTTCAGAACACTCGGAACTGCTTGTAAATGCCATAATGAGGAGCACTGACCACTTATCTAATAAAATTTGCTTTCTCAAGTATTTCTCAGCTCTATTAGAATCACCCAACTTCATGACAATAAATATCTCTGAGTACGGATTTTATCTCGGCAGTCTTCTTTTGAATGCTATATTCTTGATAGGAAATCTTAATCTTCCTTTCTGACTAGTAACTGTTAGGGGGTATCCTGATTAAAGGATAATTGGTTTCTTTGTCTTAATAAAAATGCACATTTTAAGTGCATATGAGGCATTCACAAATATGCAAAATATTCTGTCCCTACTTCAGGTGGCTTCAGGTTTCTAATTCTAGAGATCCTGTTTACACGATGGATGGCACAGAGAGGGAAGGCTGGCAGCAGAACCCAGCAGCCCTGGTGTCTGCCCTCCTCATCCTGGAGAGCGATGCCAACACTAAGGACCCACGCCTCAGTGCTGCTCTAATTAGAGCAAGCCAGCTACAATCAGATTAACTTTGTTTGCACTGTAGACAAACTATCCATAAAGAGCACCACAGAGCTAAAGCACACCGGGCTCTGCTCATAGATGGCATAAAATAAAGCGAGCAATGACAAAAGTGACTGCTTGATAAACACATTGGCCCGGCCAAAGGCAATGCATTTCAGAGGAAGATGTTTGTTTTCAGTACAGCTGCAGCAATCTCTCCAGCTACCAAGTGAACTTTACAGAGGATTAGCAGTGTTGGAAACTGGAGCCCTCTCTTCACCAAAAGAAAAACTGCACAGGGGCAGTACAAGGCCAGTATTGCCACTAATACATCTTGTTTCTGGGCACACTGACCTCTTGGTGGGTGTAGGAGGGGCTGCACCTCCTTGCTGAGGTTGCAGGGAGCCAGAGCTGCTGTGCCATGGGTGCTGAGAGGTGGAACATGCCACCTGTGAGAGAGCTCACACTGGGTACCCACTTGGGGACGGCTTAGCGCACGTTCAGCTGCCGGCAGCTAATTTTAGATACATTCAACTTTCAATTACCTACAGGGAGCTTAGATGTCCCTGACTTCCCCCAGTGCTGCTGGCTGTGGTCCAGTGCTGTGGAGGGTGATGCAGAGGACAAGCAGCTCTTGCCTTGCTCGATGAACTGGCTGCTGCTGCTGTTGCAGAGAAACTGCCTTTGGCGTTTCCCAAAGCAGAAGGCTCCAAATTTGCTCATCAGGCTTTGTCTGCAGGTACTTTGCCTCATTTCTGCTTTTGCTCTGTCTGAAAAAGGGAGTTATTCCCACCTGCCCCAGGGTCAGCTTTGGCAGAGGCCTCATTGCTATTCTCAGCCTCCTCTGGTCACGTCTCCTGTGCTGATCCCACGGGCTACGGTTACACTTCACAAGCTGCCTTTGCAAAGAGTGTCAGCTAACTGCAGGCACCAGCACTCATCCCTTTCCTTAAAGGACCAACAAATTAGTGGCCTCTGGGAGAGACCCTGCAGTCCTGTGGTCCTCCTGCTATCAAGGCTGCACGTGTAGTTGCTGATTTGTTGTCCTGTGTGTGCCTATCTCAGTGGCTGCTCATTCAGTGGGACCCATTATCCTTACTGCTGATGGCAAGAAATGCTCAGACCCCCCACTGAACTGAGAGTCTCCAGGGATAAATGGGATATGATAACTCTCATTATCTCCTTTTCAAACATCAAGAATTCAATGACCAAAACCAGCAGGGAATGTGTAGCAAGGAACTTGTGTTTCCTAGCCAAGGGAAAGCATATATTTTGATATGAAAGCATATCAAAATCAATTATCTAGGGCATGAAATAGTTATGGTTTTCCCAAAGGAAAATACTGTTTAGCCTAATCATTCTGCAACTAGTCTTAATTAGTTATCATGAGTCAGATTTCTATTCACATCACCAGGAATCAAAAGAGGCCAGAGTATGACACTGTAAGCTTCTCAGGACAAAGTAAAAAAAAACAAAACAAAACAAAACAAAACAAAACAAAAAAAAAACAAGAAGAAGAAAGAAAAGTTTAAAAAAAAAGTTTAAAAAAAAGTATAGCAGCACTTTGGTTTCCACCAGCTTTCATATGGCATTGCTTTCATACTGCATCTCTATTTTTGATCTTGTGACACCTCAGAGATCAGAGCTTCCCAGGCTTCCTGCTGAAATAGGCCCTCCTTCATCCCAATGCAGCAATGTTTCTGAACTCACTCAGGTGCATGTCTTCCATGCCTGTCCAGAGACAAACATACACTTAACAAGTCTGTTGGATCCTTAAACCTGACACCCAGCACATATTTCCTTCCTAACTTTGCATTGCACTCTCTCAGGATGGCTCTAGCACCCAAAAGTGTGAGCTTCAGCAGAGAAGAGACTGACTACAGCTCTTCAGATACCTGAGAGTACAGTTCCCAGGAGACCTCCTACTCACAGTTCCTGATGGTTTCCTGTTTCACAGATGTCACTCTCATGATCCCACCCTGCTGCCATTTGCCATCAGGTGACCAGCGCAGGCAGCCAAATTCAGTGCGGCCCTTGAAGTCTGAGCACAGTGACAAAATTGCAGCCTTTTGCTCTGGCTTTGGCTTTGACTCATCCCACCTGCCAGTTTTAAAGGGGATCTGTGTTCCTGAGGGGATCAGCACTTAACATCACATATCAAATCCACCTGGAAGGACAAAGGGACATCGCAGACATGACACCACAAAGTGCTGGGACACTTGCAGGCTTTTTCAAAAGAAAATTGGACAACTGATTTGGAAACTTCTTTGGAGAGGAGTTTCCCTTTGGCTCTTCCTAGTGACAAATCTGGTCTGAATTCCTTGATCTGTGCAAAGCTATGAGCAATGTTTGACGCTCAGATCAAATATGATTTTTGTATATTTTTGATCCTCACTGAACCAATCATCTGAGACAGTAGCTCAGACTAACTCCCCTGGAGTCTTAATATCTGATGTTTCAGTCTGAATATAAATTCTGCAGCTCTGCCCATCTTTTTTCCCTTTTTTTTTTTTTTTTTTTTTTTTTTATGTGACGCGAACTCTGTTAATTAGGAGTGTTTAGAGAAGGTGGAGCCAGGCCCTTTGGAGAGCTGAACAGCAGAATGATTTGAAACACAGGAGAGATTGTGATTTTGATATGAGGAAAAAAGGATTATAATGAGTGTGATAAAGCTGTTGAATAGAGAGGCTGTGGGGTCTTCATCCTCTAAGATTACTCAAAATTCAGCTGAATGAGGCCCTGAGCATCCAGCTATTGCTGGCCTAGTTTTGAGCACAGGCCAGCAGTGGTCCCTTTCCATTCACCCCAGCCTATGACTCTGTTATGAAGCCTCTTAGCAACACATGGGGAAAAAAGGTAGAAATTTCCCCATTTTCTTTAATGGAGCAGTAATTCTTGTGTGGCTGGTGAAGAACTGATGGGGTAATATGGCATTTGATGTGCCACCACAGGGAGAGAGGCATAAACTACACATAAGCCTAGAGAACAAATCCTATCAGCAGCTGAGCATATGCATTGAGCTTAGTGGAATTCGAGGCTGTCCATCATTTTGTAATATCAGTTTTTAAGGAAGAGAACCAATATGAGATCCTCTTCACGCTACTGTGCATGGCAAAATGCGCAGCAAGTTCAGAGAATGCAAACAGGGATGGATGCCTCAATTTTCAAGCTCAGAATGCACATTATGGTGGAGTCTGACAAAGATTTGTGCAGAATGCTTCAACCCGTCCCTTTTTACAGCTAAAACCAGAAAGCACTCGCAGAAAGGTGACATCGTGGCTTTCTGAAGGGAGGCTGAAATTGCAACCATTTCCCTTCACTTCTCTCCCTGGTGAACAGCCTCAGCTGTTCTGGATGGCTTTCTGTCTTCAGTGACTTTCTCAGAAAAACCTGCTCAAGCTTTTTTTCTTCATGGGGAAAGACACAAACACCAGCTTGTCTCTTTTCAATCAAGGAACATGCAGAGCCAGAGGATGAAGCATCCGATTCTTCTTTCTTGATTGAGGCTAATTAGTGTTTCCTCTAAGAAGATTAGAAAAAAAACCCACTGGGTGTTTGAAACAGAAATTGCCTGAACTCAGAACCAGAGCAGTGTTGCCTGAAGGAACTGGACTGCCTGATATAACTCCAGAGGTTTCCAAAAGCTTTTTTGGACATCTCACTCTTGAGTGAGGAGGAAAGCTCTTTGAAGGCAGCTTCTTCAGCTTGCTTTCCAAGCAGCAGAACTCTAAGCTTTCAAGAAGTTTGGCTTTTTCAAGGGTAGCACTTTCCCCACATCTTAGAGATAAATTTGAGTCTGGAGCTCAGGCTCTAGTACCTCCTTGAGTTCTGAGATCTCCACAAGATCTGAGACCTACTTTTATGGTTGGTGACTGGTTTTACACTAGGTCAAGACAAGCTCCACATCTCAGTACCACTTGACCATGGAGAAACATGCCTGTGAGGCCAGACAGAAAGCTTGTGGCCTGGACACAATTCTTCTCATGTACTCTCAGAAATTCTTTTTTTGTGGCATGAAGCTAAATTCCATTGCTTAACGGTAAAGATCAAATGGATTTGTACTGAACAGACGGGAGAGGTATTGCATAAGGACTTGTTCCTGTGTTCTTTGATTAGCCTGCCTATTAGCCTTTATCTCAGACTCTTGGAAACACCAGCTTTCTATCAAAAGGAAATGTCACTACTTTAACTAATATACTTTTTTATTTCTTTTGCAAGAAGCTCTAATTAACTTTTTTTTTTCCAGTTCAGTACAGCTTAAAAAAGAATATTTAATGTCAGGCATTAAAGTTTCCATATTGGCTTGCAAAGGAAATCTTGACTCACAGAGATTCTCATCAAGAGAAATAAAAGGCAGACTATGCCTCCCCTTCCCCGCCATGCAGAAGAAAGGATTTGTCTTGGTGTAGCTCTGCTATCCTATTGCATAGGTGATTTTGTGACTGAAAGGAGCTCTTTCCAGCCAGTCTTTCCTGAAGGGCTCTGAGTGATGGGAGAGCTGCCTCCAGCACCCACTACCTCCAGCATTCTCATGCTCCACTCAAAGAAACACTGAATCTGCCTGGCCTGTGGCTCGCTCCTGTCCAGAAGTCAGGGAAAGCTGCCAATTGCATGCAATCAATGTTTTGCGTTTTTCCCCAGCGGAATAATGCCCCAGCTTTACAGATCAAGCAAGAGGCATTAAAATTGCATTGCAATACTGAATGCCAGGCCCTCTGAAACAAACAGAGGGCTTAAAATTATAACAAATCTGTTGAACACTTGTTTAATTCTGTGTTTCTGCTTAAACTCCTTGACTGCAGACTTCAAGTGTAAACATATGCTTTGAGAAAAAGCAATTCCAGTATTTGCAGAATCAGGGCTGTCTGAGGCACTGCTTATTCCATAACAGCCCATGTAATCTCCAGATCACAGCCATCTCCTGCCACCCCATGGCAGCCTGATGGCTGATGCCAGACCTGTTTAAGAAACATTATTATTAACCATTACTATGGTTACTATTAACAACACAACACAGTTTATAGGAAGGCATGGACTGTCACATGCCAGGGAACTCAAATGGATTTTATCAAGGACTACATTCAGCAGCAAGAGTTTCCCAGATGGGAATAGATCCGACTCACGTACCGATTATCTTGTCCACCTCCCTGTTATTGAGGGAAAGGTCTGAGATCGTGAGCTGAAAGAAGCTATAGTAATGCAAAGCACTATCAGGAGCCAGGCAACATAGATGAATAGCCAAGTTTTTCTTAGAATGGGGCACAAAAGTGTTAATAGGAATCCCCAAAGTTATATCCCTTTCCCAACCCTGCCTGGGGTCAATTGGTATTGTGAAGTCTGAAGATTCCCATCTATGTTAACGTTTTTAACACAGCAAACTGCTTTTATCTAGGGGAATATCTGATCCTTTCTGGTAATCTACTAAACCCTTTATTGCCTGTTCAGATCGTGAAAGAAACATTTGAATACAGCTGATTGCTAAAAATAGCCCCATTTTCAGCAGCAGAGGAGCTGGCAGCTCTTTCAAGCCGCGTTAAAAATACTGCTTTAGTATGACTTCAGCAGACATGCTGCTGCCTGTGCGTGCTGCCACAGTGAGTGGGACTGCCTTGTCCCCGCTCGGGATTTCCTCCAACACGTGACACCACTCGTGGGTCCCACGGCTCAGAGCAGGTGAGCTACAGGGTCTAAAACGTGACTGCAGTGGCAGCCACGTACCTTGTGCCTGTGGTTTCCTCTTTGCGGCTCTGCGTATTTTTCAATTTTGGGACGTATCTCTGACTACTGGGCCAGGTTGGATGGAGCATTCAGCAGCCCTGGTGGAGTGGGAGGTGTCCCTGCTCATGGCAGAGGGGCTGGAACTAGGTGATCTTTAAGGTCCCGTCCTTTTTGGTTATAATAAAGTTTAATAAATACGTGGAAAGTCTTTGGATTTTAGAGGGTAGGCTGTTAATTTTCCAAACAATACCCCCATTTCTAATTTAAAATCAAAAGACCTCTGTGTTTATGGGATAGGAGGTTTGAAATGTTAGAAGGATATGATTTGCAATCAACATTAGCAGGAAGCCTTTGAAAAAAGGTGTTTTCTGCTACTCAGGATGATGGAACTCATGCAAAAAGGGCAAGTGTTGTGTTTTTAAATCCAAACCCATTTTGTAGCTGTGCTTCAGTACCAAATCCTGTTTCCGAAGTTACTCCTGAGTCATCCTTGGCTGCTCCAATTTGCCAGCCCAAGAGACACAAAACGTACCAGGCCCCAGAGGCTATTAATTTGATCTAATTTTGTTTTGCTGCCTCTCAGAAGTACAGGATTGTAGGCAGCAAGGTGTAACTGACTCAGGATTCTCCGTGTGAAGCACGAGCTGGGAGCTGTTTCCCCCAGCTTGTGCTATTTCCTAAAGGGACATGGACAGTGCTTGGTGGGACCTAGCAAAGAGCAAAAGCCCCAGACAGACCAATAAAACTCAGTGGCCCAAAGGAATAGTGTGGCCTTCAAAATTGAACTCTAATCTTATCATTTTTTAATGCTTTTAAAATTCTTTTTTCATTCTGTACTTTTACTTTTATCCCCCAATCCAGTGTTTTCTTGTTTTCACTGTTTCTGCCAGGTGTATCTGTAAATTTGGTATCATCGCAGCTCAACATCTAACTAGAGAGTAATGCTTTAGGGTAAAAGAAAGAAACAATTTACAAAACATCTATGCTACATTAACCAAGAAAGAAATTCTTTATCTTCCACCCAGTGCAAGTTCCAGCTGAGCACTCATGTTTTGTGGGACCAAAAAAATAAAAAGCCATTTTAAGAGAGACTCTCTTATAAATAAAGACCAGATCCAAGGTTTGGATAGAGGGATAGGAATAAAAGAGGCCGCTGTTGAAGAAGCTAGAGCCAGAAACAAACCATCCTCACTAAAGCTCAGACGGGGTGTGATGATGTGACACTGCTACACACCACTCGCTGGAATTGCATGTTGGAATTTTTGATGTGCTCACAATGCTGTGAGTGTGACCAGCTGTAGCTGCTCCTGCTGCCCCCCAAGATGTCCCACCATGAGGACCATGTGCAGTGCGTGCCTTGTGTGCAGGACTGGAGGAGGAATGGCTCTGCCAAAGCAGGGAGCCTTCCTGGGGAGGAATTTCTGCTAAAAGGCTGACTAAAGCTGTAGAGACATTACGTTTCTAAAGGTGGTGTGCTAACCTTAATATGGCAGACAAACAGCAGGTATTTCAAAGTCAGAAACCCTAATAATTCAGGAGAGAAGTCAGCAAGGTCACAGATGAGTTTGCTGAGCAGTAGCAAAAGGAGTTTGGGAGCCAGGGACCAAGGGCTGAGCTCCAGTGTTGTAGGCACATCCCTCTTGCACACCATGAAGATAAGCCTGGCCCAGCAGCAGACTCTGCTTATTATAAGGATTCTTGAAATATTTCTATTCCTTGTGTTCTTCCCAGCAAATCTAATATGGTATAACCTGGTAAACTTCCTCGTGTTAGTTGAAAGGACATACTGATCACTAATTAAACCTCATGATACTTGCTGCAGGCTGAGTACAGCAGCTGCCCAACCTGTGTGCTGCAGGAACACAAACAATCCCTGCTCCTGGCTCAAGGCCTGCTTCTCCAGATTTAATATACAAAAATACCAAGATTTAAATATGAAAGCTCAGGAGATTAATTCAGTGGTGTTACACTGAAACTGTATAGCAGGCAAAAATTAATTCTGCCTGCCCATTGTTGCACAGTGACTACTCACACTCCCTCCCTCCCCTACTGCCCCTTCCGCACTCTGGCAGGGTAGCAGCCTTTCCTTTTCTGGTCATATCCCGCACACATGGCAGTGGTGCCAGGAATTCAGCACTCCCATTACTGCCACAGAGATGCAAAACATTTCATAAATGTGTTTGGGCTGACCAGCTCCCTTAGCACCCTTGAGCCAAGAGTATGTGCACATCTGTGGTGTCTGGGAATGAATAAAACTCTCCCAATTCAGATGGGGCTGACAGAACTCAGAGCACTGTCACGTGTGTTAAGGGACAGGCAGAGGAGCTTTCTCCTAAAATGCCACACATGCATCACACATGTACACATTAAGCATCGCTCGGTGTTTCCCTCAGCTGGGACTCCTTTTGTCCATATTGCCTAATTCCTTCTCTCTAAAATACCCACCCTTGCTGAGCCCATCCCGCGAGCTGAGGCTGCTGAGCCCCAGTGCAGCCTGGCAGTGTGCAGCACCATCAGGGCTCTGCTGCTGCCACCCTTCAGGACTCCACCATCGCCTCTCTCTCCGCATGCCTGGGGAGGCTGTCTGAGGGTCAGGCGCTGTGCTGAGCTTGCTGAGCAGCACACTACACCCTCACCGAGTGCTTTCCTTAGTCAATTGAGAGAAATGTGACGATTAGAGAAGATTCCATTAATAAATTAACACATTCCATCAAAGGATCTCAAAACATTTCTGCCAACGTGTACTTCATCTCACATCAGCCGAGCGAGGCGAGAATCAATAGGATCTCATTTGCAGAGAGGAAAACCGAAGCCAAAAGCCCACTGCATGCCAGTGACAAAAGTCAGGACCCCCCAAATCTCTGTCCCTTGCTCCAACTTCTGGCTGAGCTTCCTCCTGGTGACAAATCGATTGCATATGTGCTATAGGAGATGACAACGTTACATAAGTACGAGGTAGTAGGATTATGGGTGTGGGGGAGAAAGAGCTCCTGGGGAGAGGGGACATTTTGCATCAATCACTCCCTCCTCCACAGCCACCCACCAACTGCAGGGATTTTTCAAAGCACTAAAGATGATACCGTTTGGTACATTTCAATCAGTTTCTTACCCCACGGAATTATGGTAGAAACGTTGCTTTAAAAAAAAAAAAAAAAAAAGTGGATGCGCAGCAATTTAGGGGTGTGTAACCTGCAAAGGAGCTACACTTCTGTGCCAGCCTGTCCACTTCAAACAGCACAGCTACTGCCTGATAGCTCATCTCACCCCGCTGGACACTAGCTGTGTCAAGGACTAGGACTGCAATTAAAAAGTGACAGCAGTTTGAGTGCAAAGTAAAGCAGGAAAGCCTGGAGAAGGGCTGTGGCAAGGGGAGATAAGATACTGAGATATGCATTTTGCCAAGGGAAGTGAGGAAAACCAAATTCTGTCCAAGAAGAAAGAGAGTGTGCTGGAAATGGGCTATAGGAATGGTGTTCTGATCCCAGTTTGACACTAGAAAAACCCTTGGTGCTAGAGGTCAAAGTTGGGAGCCATTGTCTTCTTTGAAAGAACAGTGAAGATCTCTGTCCCTGTCTTCATTTTACTCTCAAACCTCCAAATATTTATTTTCCTGTCCAGGCCACAGACATGGAGAGAAGGGAAGGTGCTGAGTCAGCTCTCTGGGCCAGAAGGGATCAGCCCCCCAGGACTGCTGTTGTCACAGTGGCCATGGCCAAGAATGCACAAAACAGGAGCCTTTGGGCTACTGCTCCTCTTTGTTTATGTTAGAGTTGTGCCTGAAAACCTTGTCCCTGGAGGGGAGAGCACAGAGAGTGGAAGAGGACCAGTAAATGCTGAAATGAGAGAGGGAAGTCTGGCCTGCTGCATACTGTAGCAATCCCTCCTGGGCCATAAATCCATCATCTCTAATTTTAACAAACCACCTGAATCTGACAGGCATGAAACATAATATCATCTCGACTAGCTGGGGAACCACAAAAATGTATTTTATTTCCCTTGTTCATTGGACAACCATAAGAATAACAGAAATACCCTAACAGGCATCCAGACCCTCCATCCTGTCTCAGATCACCTGAGCCTGGACACTTCGCTGGAGCTGACTCACCTCCCTGCTTAGTCCATCGGGATGCACAGCTGCTGTTTGGGGATGCTACAGGTTGTAAATCTGCAGAAGCTCACTCCTCACTGTCTGGAGACGTACAGATTATTTCTCTATGAAATTCAGCCCCTACAAGCCTCGTGAAGTGCATCTTAGCTATAGTATTGTGCAGTTGGGTGCTCATTTTATCCCTTTCTCCATGCTGGCCCACAGGAATGGTACAGCGCTCCTTACGCTCCTTGAACAGCAGCCAGAGTGAATGCTGCAGGGCCAGATCAAGGTTCTGAGCAGAGATGCTGTGGGCAGGGCAAACTAAGCACTTGCAGGGTGCTCAAGGACCCACCACGGAAAACACTGCTGAGGAAGGGTGCTTTGGAGAACGCATGTTCGGTGTAAGGTTCTCCCTGTGGATTCATCCCATCCAAGAAAATCTCCTGGCCCAGATTTTGCCTGCCCTTTGCGTTTTTGCTGATTAATTCCAAAAAACCTCCTGAGAAACCTGCAGCTGTTGAAATGCGCATTCTGCATGGCAAGATGAAATCTGTCTCTTTTTTTTCCTTTTTTTTAGCAATTGCTTGCTTTTAGTAAATGGAAGAGTAATCTAGAAAGAGGATGATTATTAGGCACACTCTTCCTTAGCATATCGGTTTGCACTGCACAGAAAGCTGCTACTAACTGATAATAATTCAGTTAATAACCAGTGCTTGAGATCTTGCAGCACAGTTGCCAGCAACGGGCAAAAGCAAGTCTAATTTATCCATCTGTTGTAGGGAGCACAAAAGGGAAAGTTGCCTTTGCTACAAGACAGGGGAGGCTGCAAGTCAGACGTGTAGAAAATATCCTGACACTGTCCAGCTGGCGAGACGTTTTGTGTTTGTGCTGGTAGGAAAATGGCCAAAGGAACACGTAACTTGGAAAAGGCCACTTAAAGGTCAAATAAAACTTAAGTGCGACCAGGAATAGCCTAAAAAAACCCCCCAAACATGAACCTTAAATCAGATTCTGATTAGAACTGGCTGAAAGTTGACATGTGGATACTCTCAAATGCTCATGGGTCACCAGCACTCCTGTGGTAATCAATCTCTCCTGGATAAGGAGCCAAGGTTAGGCCACTGGACATGATGCATTCTGTTCCAAACTATCCATTGGATCAGAAGTAAGCCCTGGAGTACTTTCAATGGCACTGCCTGTGCTCTGTGCTCAGTTCTATCCTCACTTCCCTGCTGTGTCTGCACTTGGATTTTATTTTCTTTCCCCTGCCAGGCTAGTGGGAGCACAGAGTTTATATCGCAGTTCTGCCCCTGGCCAAAGCCAGCAGCACAGAAAGCAGCTGTAGGCCAGGCTGTGTTGATTCTTACTACAATCTCTGCAGGAAGGGGTAGAGTTTGTGCAGTGGATACAGCTGAATTTGTACCTGAAGTCCTCCTGGAAGGCTCTGATGGGATCAGGGTTCAAGCACTTGAACAGGGGAAAGCTTGAACAGTGTTACCCTTCACTCTGTACAGGAGAGCAGTGACATTTCAGCTCAGTGCCCACACGATGAGCCCTCCCAGACCAGGAGGCTGATGGTGTGACACCGGTGGGTACTGGGTGAGGCACTGGGAAAGAAAGACAAGACAGCAGACATCTCTCTTAAACCTAGTCCTCCTGCTGTGAAGGTGCTCTTACAAGACAAATTTTTTGCATTTACTGCCTCTCTATGCCTCACTCACTTTTTCTTCCTGTTTCCAGCAGTGCTGACTGTTGTTCTACCCCAGAATGCCTCCCTTTACCCCCAGCAGGGGACAAATTTAGTGCATATTTCTTGGAACAGGAGACCTTCACCGAGGGCTATCTGCTCAGCCCTGGCTGTCCTATCCCCATCCCCATCCCCCAGGCACCTCCAGTGCCTGGCCCCAGCTGCTGGAGCACCTCCTCAGAGCCATCACAGCCACTTGCCGTGGTCCAAGTGCCAGTCCATTTCCTCAGACGCACCCAGACATCCATTTAAATCCTATAAGGAAGAGTCCATGTGACTTCTATCAGAGATTTTGTCATTAAAAAAGGCCATTTAAAAATCAACAGACAAACCCAAACCAAACCAACAAACAAAATTCTCAATCTTCCCCTTTTAAAATTTTTTTAGGGTCCGTTACAGTGCAGCTTTGGGCTGAAGCTTTGTCAGCATGGCTATTTCCCTTCACTGGCTGACAAAATGCCCCAAACTCCCCTGCACCTGAAAAGACCTGCCCTAGTAAGTAATTTTTCACCACCTGTCAGTAGATAGTGACAAATCTTCCTTCCCCCCAGGGCTTCCCTCACAGCTGCCCTCACAGCTGCTCTTTTTCCTAGAGGGATACCAAACATACTCATTTAGGGCATTGCAGTTCACAGGTGGGACAGGAATTTATCAAGTCCCATTAGGGCTGAAGCAACCTCAGGGAACTCAGCTCCTGTTCCCACCACTTCCCCCTCTCCCATCCCTGTTGAGATCAGCCTTCTTTGGCAGTGGCATGGAGAACATAATGTTCAATCTGAGCCCAAGGGGATGAGGTGAGCAAGAGGAAAATGGGGCCAGAACTGTCTTTGTTGGGGCCTGAGGCTCAAAGGTGGCACCACTGGAAGAGCTGGAGAACTGCTAATTGAAGGGTTTCTGGACACAGGGATTTTAGACTGATGCTGTAATCAAGGTTAGCTTTTCCTACTCTATCCCAAGGGAAAGGAAAAGCCCTTTGAGGCTTCGATTTCTGTCCCCTCCACCCCTGTGATCCCTAGGAGGATCAGTGTTACAGCTCCTTGCACTGGCCCTCCCTTCTTTTTGCAGCGAGCTGGGAAGGTTTTCCCAGCTCCTTGCATGTGGGGATGGTCACTTGCGGTGGGGGAAAAGATGTTTACTGTCTCTGATGGATTACTCCCCCGGAGACAGCAGTAAGAGCTGTCTCCTAATTGTTAGAGCAGCCATCCCATCCCAGCTGGCTTTCCCAGGCACAAATCAGGCACGCAGCTCTGCTCCCCACACCCTCTGCAAATGACTGAGCAAATAAAACAGTTTCGTATGGTTGGTCCCCAGAGAGTGACAAATCTGCCCCTTTGTGCCATCACGCAGCAGGAGGGAGCTGGAAGTTACAAACATGTGGGTGGTTTCCACCCATGCCAAGAGAGAAGGGGAAATGCCAGTCTGCTCCTGGAGTGATTAATCCAGCAAACTAACCAGCATTTGCTTTGTCCTAAACAGGGATGAGTTTTCTTTAATTAACATTGATTTCCATTAAAGCTGATGGCTCAGATTAAACCTGAGAGCTCATTCACCAACTCTCTTGTGTCTGTGATAGGGAGCAGGTGGCACATTTGTGCCACTCTGAAGGACTGAAGAGGCCTCAAAAGTCTGCAAAGGGCTGGCACATCCCTCCCTGAGGAGGCTGGCACATGGACCAAGAGCTGCACAAGAAGTTTCTGCACTGAATTTTAGGTGCTCACCTGACTCAAGACCTCCTGCAAACCTGACAGCAACTACAAAAGTCTTCCCAAGCAGCTGAGCTTTGAGAGTCACAAAGGTGTCAGGTCTTTCACTCTGGATGCAGTTTAGTGTTTTTATGGTGCCCTCTCATGTTACTGATGGAGTTGTGACAGAACATTGGGGGAAGTGCTTTCATCCAGCCTTCTTTGGTCCCAAATCCTATAACTGCTCTTGGATCCCAGGGGCTACACCAGGAGCAACCATAAAACAGAGAAATGAATCAGAAGTGAATAGAGATGCAGAGAAATTGAGGGGATGGAAGGAGGTATGTGTGTGTGAAAGAAAGCAGAGGGAATCACAATAGATAAAGAAAGACCTACATTTGTTTAGCAGGCACACTCCCACTGAAGTGACTGGGAATGAATCTGGGCCATTGCATGCCTTCACCTATGATCCTGCAAAAGAGAAGGAGAATGAGGTTTGAATTGGAGGAAAAAAAAAAGTCAAATCCACAAACCCTCCCCCCTTCACCACCATTTGCTCACACTTTGGATACCTGATGAAAACACTTCCTTCTGAATTACCAAAACAAGAGCACAGAGCAGCAAGAAATAATCACAAAGTGAAATGAGACCGAAGATTAAATCTGCATGTCTGAGAGGCAACACTATCATCTGGCCAAGTCACAGTGCCCCAGCTCACAGAGACAGGGCTCAGCCAAGTGCTGCAAGTCAAAGACTTGTCAGGGCAGAACACCTTGTTTTATTAGAAATGGGGTCTTTACAAAGTATGAGGAAAAGAAAGCACCAGATTTGAGGCACAGTTTTAGATGTCTCATCTTTCAAAAGACTGGGCTTGCAGAAGCCTCTGTTGCACAGTTACAGGCTCCCTCTGCTTTAGCATGTGCTCATGAGGATGAATATCTTTAGGGCAGTAAATTAACTTGGTACCTTTTTGGATGACTGTTTAACTGAAGCACGTCTAACAAGCTAGTATTTGAGTGGAAAAGCGGAGGATTCAACATAGAAGGAAATCAGCAGGAATAAATGTGAGAAAGTCTTTGTATTTCTTGCAAAAAACACCCAAAACCCCCCCAAAACCAAACCAACAATCTTTCCTTCAGCAGCCTGCTTCTGTGGTGGCTTTTCTGTCAACTTTCTACTGACAAATACTATAAATTATATTCCACTGTAATACAGATAATAATAAAATTCTTTCCAATGCTTCATGTAACTGAGAGAGATGAGAGAAAAGAAAGCTATATTTTGATATCTGTCTCAGCTAACTGTCTGTCACCAATTAACTTCGTCCCTTTGTGAATTAATTGCCTTATCCTCACAACTTCTCAGTGAGGGCAGACAGTGCTGCTCTCCATTCCATGGACCCCCAAGGAACCCTGGTATAGAGAGACAAGAGGCTCTTTGCATTTCACATCCTGATCCCCTCCAGCTTAAAGTCATGGCAAAGTAGTACTCTGAACTAAAGAAAAAAAAAAATGTGCTCATCAGTGTAAGGAATGAAAACAGCAGGGTCCATTCTGCATTCTATTGTAATTTCGACTCTAATAACTTGGTGTTGATCTTCCCTGCTCCCCCAGTCAGTGCAAGGCAATGACTTTACACTTGCTTGCTTAAGCAGGACAGGTCCAAGGTCAGGGTCAGATGTGAGTCCAAATATAGAATTTCAGGCCTGCTTTGGTTGATTTGAACTGGCTGATCTGTGTCAGTGTTTTAGAAAGAGCTGGTCTTCTCAGTTCTGGTAGGAAAGGAAATAGCTTCCAAACATTTCCTCCCTTTATGTAAATAAGCTGCAGCTGCAGCAGCTGATGGCAGCAGCATGATTGCAACTGCATTTCAGTACATGTAATACATGTCCCTGTTGGTTATTCAGAGGATATATAGTGCTCTGTGCACCTGGCAGAGTAGGAGCAGAATCTATGATCATTAGTCCCCAGATATATGTCTAGTTTAGTCATTTGCTCAATTATGCTACCTGGGTATTCGCTTGAATGAAGATATGAATTACTTTACCTTTGGTCATTCATTCATTCTTCATTTACTTCTTCGTGTTCAAGAAAATTAAACCCTTGGTATATGCTTGCACGGGCACAGTAGGTTTTAAATTAACTCATCCAAGTGAATCAGACCCAGGCCAAATACGTGAGTTCCATGATGAGCAACAATGGAACAGAATTACCCCTGCATTCAGCACTGGTGAGGCCACGCCTAGAATATTTGGCTCAGTTTTGGACCCCTCACTACAAGAAAGACATTGAGATGCTGGAGCATGTCCAGACAAGGCCAACTGAGCTGGGGAAGGACAGCAAGTCTTAAGAGGAGGGTCTAAAGGAGCTGGGGGTGTTTAGCCTGGAGAAAAGGAGGCTCAGGGGAAGCCTTATCACTCTCTGCAAGTGCCTGAAAGGAGGTGTAACCAGGTGGGGGTTGGTTTCTTCTCCCTGTTAACAAGTGACAGCGTGAGAGGACATGGCCTCAAGTAGTGCCAGGGGAGGTTTAGATTAGATGTTAAGAAAAAATTCTTCACAGAAAGTGTTGAAACAAGCTACCCAGAGAAGCAGTGGAGTTACCACCCTTGGAAGTGTTAAAAAAATGTATGGCTATGGCACTTGAAAAAATGGTTTGGTGTTGAACATGGTGGTGGTGCTGGGTTAACAGCTGGACTTGATGATCCTAGAGGTCTTTTCCAACCTTTTCAGTTCTATGATTCTACCCTTGGACCACCATGTCCTGTCAGTTCTGGCCCCTCTGAAATTCAGAGCTGAAAAAACATCTGGTGATCAAGAATCATACTAGGAGAATATTCACACACACAAACAGTAAAGAAATGAATAGAAATCAATCAGTCAATCATAGGCAGGAAGAAAAAGCTGGCCTTATGTAGAAGGCAGGATTTGCCTTAAGAACTCACCAACCATATAACTGCACCAAACTACATAAAAAAATCTTTCCTGATTTGTACAGCTTTTACCAGAAGTTAGTAACTCTTTCCAGAAATCTATGTTATCATTGCATTCAAGAGCAGTTTGCATTATTTATTTTAATTACATATCCAAATTACGCTGCTTCAGGAGGCTCAGACTCACTTTGCCAAAGCCACCCCTTAGGTCTCAGAAGATAAAGGGTTGCAGTGAGTGCTGCTCCAAGCTGGCAGTCTGTCAGCAAGAGAACAGTTCTCATACGTAACAGTTATTTAATTAGGTTCTCCCTTTTGCCCAGGAATTGTCCAGCTCATTCAGAAAAGGCCATTTTGCTTGTGATAACCTCATACAAGTAATCTCAGCTTCCATAGCATAATTTCTCCCTCACTCCTGGGAAAAGGTCAGGGTAGGAAATATAACAAGAAAACTGTTCCTGGAACATTCCCACTGCTGGGTCACTGAGCTCCACAGTCCATGCTAAGTGACTTCTCCCGTGATGAGCAATTGTTTGGAGATGTCACTGCAACAATGATCCACACCTAAGGCATGGCTTGCTGCAGACATGATTTATTCTTTGAGAATCACCTTGTTATTATTGCAATTAAATTGTTCCTGCCCTACAAACACAGCGGTAGTTGAAGATTTTCTGCAAGCGTTTCTGTAAGGCAATCTCAGCATGACAAAAGGACATTCGTTCAAGAGCTGCATGTTTCCATCAGACTTTAATCTCCTGAAAACGAATTTTCAAAGCATATTTCCAGCACAGCTCTCTTTAACCAGAGAGTTGCTAGGGGAAGATAAAGGCCTTTGCAGGTAAGGGAGTCGTTATTCACAGGACCTGACATTCACTTTTAAAGCAACGTGTTTGACGATTTGAGTCACATAAAATATTTTTGATTAGGAAAAAAGTTAAGAAAAAAAGCCCTCCAAAAGCAAAACAAAATAAAATCCGAAGAGAACCCCAAGGGGAATTGAAATCACAGCCTCTCTCACAACTGGTCTCAGCTCAGAGCTGTCCTTGCTCCATCATTCTTTTTCCCAGCCTGGTTCATTGTGAACCAGTGAAAATCTGTTCCTCCTCTTCTATGGAGGTGGCGTCTCTGCCAGCTTTGCTATCTGAACTTAATTTCTCAGTGGCCAAATAAATGCCAGAGCTAGTAAAGGAAAGCCACAGCACTTTCCCCACAGTGCCGGGGGGTTGAGGGAAGAACATTCCCTTCCCTACCTGGCAGCTGTTTGATCATTGATAGGAAACTGCTCCCTGAAGTGCCCTCCACCTGTTCCTACCCTTCGCTCTCTCCAGGGCCCTACTTAACTACCTTAGCCAGGAATTTGAGACTAAATGTGATATATATGTAAATCTCATTATTTTAGTAGACCTTCACATAGTGCTAATATTTCTATTTACCAACATTATTTTTCCTAGGCTTTTTTCAGCAGCATTCTCCATATGCAACTTGAATTTATTCTCCCTTTGCCTATTTAAATTATTCCTACAGAAAAGGCTGAGAGCTTAATAAAAAATTTGGACAGTACCAGTGTGTTTTATCTCAGCTGGCAGATCGGACACCTCTGAGTTAGTGCAGTGCTTTGTATTACAATCTACCAGCGAGGCTGTGAGGTCTTGTCAGATCTTGTAAACCAAACAAGATCGATCCTTGGATGGACACCTTAGAAGAACACCCACATGCCACATGAAGCAATATTTCACCTTCTGAATCATCACTCTTGCCCCTGAGTCATTTCTACAGCAGCAGTTCAGCTAGGTGGCTGGGGTTCTTTGCTGGAGATATTATAGTTACTACAATTCAAAACACATTCAGAGGGAGCCCTTACCATCTGTGGTCATTAAAGAGCTCAGAATTATTACCCCACAATGAACAAAATTTTTCAAAATTATTTTTCACAGGTAGCAGGCTGCACTTTATCTTAGAAAACCCTGCCAGCAATTTCACTTGGCTTCAGTAATTTTGTCCTTTTGTCTGCCTGCAACAATACCAAACCTACAGGTTTATTTCTCCCAGCCACTTGGGAATAATTGCTGCTACGAGAGAACCAAATGCTGACCCACCCAGCAGCTTCCTGGAGGTTCTAGAGAGTGTGGAAGGGAGCTGCAGGTGCTTGATAAACCTCTGAATCTGGCCCCAAAGGAGTGTGAGTTCTGGATGCAGCTGAGCGCTGCAGAGCACTCTGAGCTCCTTCTCCCCCTCTGAGAGCAATTTAAACCAGGGGAAGGTGCCTTCGCACACTGCACACCTGAAGGGGTGCTGGATGCATCCAGTGCTTGGGCTCTCTGCACACACTTCTGGCATTCCCAGGGTTTGAAGCCTTGGTGCATTCCAAAAATGGGCTGAGTGTTTGGGGCCCCTGCTCTTACCACAGAGTTACAACATGTGCAATTTCATGTCTGGGTCTCAAAAATGCCCACACTACACACTTTTGCACCTGGAATCTGCATTTAAGAACCATCTTTATTTTTCCATATTATTAGCTTAAATAGTCCTAGTTGCCTTTGTTGCTTTGTAAAGATTAATGTGAAATTCAGCCACAAATATTACTTGTTATTGCTTTAGAACAACAAATGGTAGCCTTCTCTAAGTGTTTCTATAAGCCCTAAGAGACATGTTCTCCCCAGTCCGTTCCATGCTTTGATGGGAAGAATTACATTTTTACAGAGCCATTTATAATTTATTTTTAATTTTTATGTATGGTACAGTTTTGTCTGGGGAGCCTGCTACCGCAGCTCACGTAATTTCATATTTCAGGGAGATTAGGATAAAAAATGGCTTGTAGAAACTCTATGACAGCTTCATTACTTAGTTCTCCTTCTAACCATGAAAGTTAACCCAGGCTTCTTGCTTCCCTCCACAGATACAATGGCTTTTTTTGGATGTTTTTTTTCTGATTCCATTAGGGATCATCCCTTATTGACTTGCTACTTCCCTCAGAGACAACAATGTGACCTTTTACAGGTGTGAGAGCATAACAGCATAGATGTAAAATATAAGATATTTCTTTAGTAAAAAATGGTGATCAAAACCATGCTCGGAATAATGACTGCTTATTTATCATCCTTTCCCTGAAGAGCCTAAAAGTGTTATCAGCAAAAAGCCTGAGAAAGCTGTGTTGTCAAAAACTTGTGAGACAGAAAACATAATTGCTTCATTATGTAAGAATGGTTTGTTGTGGCTTCTGTTGCCTTGCTGTCTAACAGAGATAATGCTTGTGGTTTTAGCTTCTCAGCTCAGCTTTGGCACTATAAATAGCTCACCAAGGTCCTTTTATTTACTTTTGTGCTCATCTGACTTGAATGGTGTCATCAGATGAATGCTTGATATCACACCAAAGGGGTTTAATAATGCCCGAGCCTGACCCAGAGATCCCCACTGCACTGCAAGAAATGCTAACCAGCTCCATGCACACACATACTCCATTCCAACGTGACAGAAAATGAGTACAGGTAAGGCACTTTCAGCAGGTCACTACAAAAATCCCAAGTGTACCATGAACAGTTATTGCCAGAAGAAGCTGGCAGCAGGGATAGTAACTTTTCTATGTGATCTGGTCACACCCAAACAATGCCCCTTTCAGCAAAATGCAGTCTTGGGACTGGCACAAAGGAAATTGCCAGAATTTATTTTGCTGCAGGTTTATGCCAGAATTAGATCTATACTGACTTAAACTGTTTGGGACAAAGAATTCTTACTTATCCAGTCTATTACTTAGAACGAGGCACCCAAACCTTAACAGTTCCCTAGAAATTAATAAGATAATAATAATGTTTTGACTTCTAAAGATCTGTTGGGCCCAAGCTGAGAAAAAGAAATTGCCAGCTCACATCTCTCCATGAGTCTGGAATGAAAAACAACAAGGATGATGGCTCACCATCTGTTCAGCAATTGATATGGAAAGGTTGGAGGATCTCAGTCCAGTTCTCAGCAGATGTCTATGGGCAGCATCCGTGCCCAGTGAGGGTGTGCTCACCCCTGTGCACTCAGCTGTGTGGAGAAGGCAAGCACTGCCTGCACATTGCTCTTGAACCTGTACATCCAAGCCCCTCCTTGGAGGGGCAAATGCAACTTCAAACTGCCTGAATCCCCATGTCCTGCTGACACAAGGAAGAGCATTGCAGTAATTTGGATCAAACACGAGCCACACAGCAGATTGTTCCAGGCCCCCACTGATGTGTGTTACACCCCTTTAATTGTGCCCATGACAAGGCACTAACAGGGAAAGCTCTCTAATATATTATTCCAACAACCTATTAACACCACAGATGAGAATTTTTCTGCTGGGTGCATTCTTTCGCTCCAGTTGTATGTTCCTTTGCTCCATCTGTAAGCTGCATCAACTTTTGAAACGTTTCAATTTCGCTTTAGAAAGACATTGCACCTGCAAATCTCAGACTGTAAAGGGGTCTGCATTCAGAGCTTCACCAGTCTGCTGTCTACAGCAAATTGAAAAAAAAGCTGTTAATTTAAAACTACACCACAGGATATGCCTTCCGGATGAGTTACTTCGTATTTGATTGAGTGTTTGCTTTTCTCACCTACAAGGCTTTGATTGCCGCTAATCTTGCTGGATGTAGTGCCCTGATCAAGCTGGCTCAGGCTTCAGCAGCCAAAAGGCTTTACAGGAAAACTCTGAGCGGAGCTGGCTTTATTCTCCCTTGTCACATGTTACAGGCAACCCAGAGGAGAGTGCAGTGGGGAAATGGCTCATCTTCGCCTGATGAGTGAACAGAGCAAGGGATGGTGAGGGAAGAAAAGGAGAAATTGGTGATGTATTCTGTTTCTGAGCAGAGGGGCAGCTCGTACATGACCAGGAAGAGATAAGTGGTAAACTGTGGAAAGAGATAAGCTGGAGAATGAATGGGAACACTGCTGTCCTCGAGTTACACAGAGTGGCTGGGGAACCCAAACAGCTCCTCTCCTTTGAGAACCCCATGGGCATCATCACTAACAACAGACACATCCCATCTTTCCCTTTTCCCTTTTCTTTCCCTCAGATACAAAGTAGGATCCTGTTAGTCTTGGAAAATGCACTGAGACAAAGATTGGAAGTTCACAAGTCACTGGCAGCTCATGACTGGAGAAGTATCCTGAAGAATTGCTATTGATTTTCTGTGTTCTCATACTCACCCCCAGGCATAATTTCTTGGCCACTACCCAGGGACAGGATGCTGAGCCAGATGGACCTTTACTCTGAGCAAATGTGGCCTTTCTGATGTTCCTGTGTACAGTATGACAAACTGGCACTTACAAAAAGCAGTAAAATTTTTAGTTTACTGCTGACAAAAATATCAGTTTAATATCCATTATCTCCATCCTTAAAAGTCCTGGTACATATTTCTTGTTTTGTAATGAAAATAATACTCAATAAAAGCAAAAATACTCAGAGACATGCTATTTGTCAGCTCCTTCATCAGCTATTGCTTCTAAGTTTTCTGATTCTCTTCTAGTTTTTGAGATTAAAACCACAAGAAAAGGCAAACTGATACTGCAATAAAGAGTCACCAGAGGAACAATCTCTGCCAACCTCTGTGAAGAGTTTGGAGAACAGCCTGGTCGGCTGCTTTCCTTGGATTGTACAGGTTTATTGGGAACATGGTTAGTTTATCTTCCTCTGAGAACCCCATGAGAGTATCAAACCACGGAGAAGCACATCTACAATGGTTGAACATTATTGGTAGACTATTTTTCCTAGAAAAGTCCTGCACAATTAAAAGCTGCCACTGGGAGACTAGTAGTTTCAATCTTTATGACAAGTTTTGCAAGATTTTTGTGGATTTTTTAAGTTACTTTGTTGAGGAAAACATCCAAAGTTACATCCTCATTATTGCTTTGAAAGAAAATAACTAACGAATGACAGGTACCTCACAAGGAGGACTACCCAAGTCCAGAACAGAGTAAGAATTACCTGCTTAGGAATGTGATGGGATACAGCACAGGATAATACAAGGCAGACAGCAAGATGTCCACTATCAGGAACAGTAAAAATATGTCCTATTATAGAAAAATGTATTTAGTCCAAATTACTGGACCTCTCTTTTGCATCTGAAAAGTTGTTTCATATGCCTGTCACAGGGCGGTCACCTTTTAAAAAGGATACTGGATTTACTGCAGTAAAAGCAAAACTGTCATTAGTTCCAAAGAGAATAACATGTCATTGTCCACGTAAAATGTATTCTTTTATAATACTGCAGTTTTGTTCTCCTTAACAAAAATGCAGGTACTAAATTATTGAGTTCAGCTCTGCTCTTTTTACCTAAACACAGATATTCCTCAGGCATTTTTCTCAGTAGAGTTCATTTGTGAAAAACAAAACATAAAGCTTTTGACAGGGTTGTGGTTTGGAGGAGGTTTTTGTAAAGATACTTTAGAAAAGCATTTGATTTTCTAACTCCAAAATATAAGCTGATAATGACCGTTTTTAAAATGGAAGTCCAGTTGATAACATTAAAAATGAACCATTGTCACACATTTTCAAAACAATTCTTGATAACATGAAAATGTCACAAGGTAGTTTTTATTTTGAAGCTGTAAAATTTCTTCTTTTCTTTGAAAACATTGACTGTTTTTAAAGTTTTATTCAGTTTGTGTGGAAGGTCCTCCCCACAAAAAGCCACATCATTTCCCAAGTTTACCCACATGAAGTTTTGAGCAGAGCTTTCCCTTCCATTAGGAGAGCAAACATGATCCTTGCAAAAGCAAGCATAATCCTCTTTGCATTACTACTCACTGCACTTTGAAGTACTTGTAAAAACACATTCTCCTAGCCAGGCAGTCATGTTAGGAACAGCTGTGGGTCATGCCAAATACTGCTAGAGAGATAAATTAATCTTCTCTTGTAAAATCTCTCAGAAGACAATCACAACCCCCTATTTAAAAAAAAAAAAAAAAATTATCATCACTTTTGGTTTTGGGGACCGAGCCAATTAATATTTAAAAAGCAGATGGGTCTCAGCTTGGTCCTTTTCATGTAACTTGGATGTACTCAGTTGAGCAAATGCCTAATAACTTCGTGGGTGTTTGCTTGGAAATGACATTTAGTTTAAACACTGCTTCAGTATCTGTACTTTAAAGGGTCAAGTGGAGTTGTTGAATTTGAAAGAGAATGAAACTCAAATGCTTCAGTTGGTCATTTAGAAAAGGTGGGAATTAGAGAAGAGTTAGAGCAGTAAATAAAACTCAGGAATGTGGCAGAGACAGCACAGCTTGAGCAGTGATGTAAACAAAGTTGTACCTGATGTGCAAAGGACTGCTCACATTTCTGAGTCGTGTTAGATTGAGACCTGCTGGCTCCTGAGTTATGTGTGAGGCCAAGATAAAGCATTTCACAGAATCAGTTAGGTTGGATAAACCTCTGAGATGGAGTCCAGCCTGTGACCAAACACCACCTTGTCAACATGACCATGGCACTGAGTCCTTCTAAAGGCCTCCAGGGACAGTGACTCCACCACTTGCGCTGTTCAAGAAAAACTCTTCAACTCTCACCCTGTGAAGTTCACTTTGTGTCATTAGGATGATGAATCTGCCCTAGAGAATTCCTGGATGAAGAGCTCACACTTGGATTCAGCTTTGAGGTGCACAGAGTCATAACCCAGAGTTCCAATTCAATCTTGAACCTAGCTTAGCATGACACTGGGCAAAACCTTCCAATTGTTTCAGAGCCTCCGAGTGAGAAAACCAAACCCCTGGCAGCAATGCAGCATTGCTCAGTCAGAAGTGGTCAATGCACAGAAGTCCTGCAGCAGAGACCTTTGTGCTCCTTACACTGAGCCTCCTTCTCACTGTCCAGGTGTTTCTGTGTGAGGACAGATTTCAGAACTTTATACATATTGAATAGAAATGAGAGGATATTTTCTACCTTGATACAAATATTAGTTTTCACCCTCCCTTAGATCAGCCTCACTGAGAGGTTCAGTCACGATGCTGCAGTTCCCCCTTGCTCGTGACAACGCTGTGGAAAACACTGGCCTCACCTTCTCCGCACTGCCTGAGCAAAACAATAAACATGGGATGTTTTGACAGCATCTCCTCTGAACTCTGGAAACAGAGTTTGCTGGAAACACCTTAAAAAGCAAGTCGGGATTCTGAGTTTACAGAAGGGATTCTTGCTCAGTGTATCTGTTCTACGTGCTTTTGTAAATCTTATCTTTACTAACGAAGCTGCGAGCACAGGGGAGTGAGCTGGATTCTGTCCTGTCTCTGGCACTACCAGCAGCACTGTCAGCTCAGCACTCTTTGCAGATTTGCTCCTGCTAGGCTGATGTGAGAGACAGAACACATTTCTCAGGCAGGGGATGAGCCTGTGGGTCAGATTTTCTGCTGCAATACAGACTCACGAATTTCAAAGCCAATGTTATGGCACAGTCGTGCTTCAAAAGTAATGGTGAGCTTCTATACTCCTTCCACTCAATGTTTTTCAGAGTAAGCCCTCAATTTTTCAAGATAAAAGGACAAATGCCAGGACTACGGAGCCAAATTTCTCACTAATGTAGTTTGAAGCAGAATCAATTTACATATACTACAAGACATCAATCTCCTTTTCAAGAGTCCTGCTGATTTTTATCTATTATTTTCTTTCAGGCTTCTTACAGAATTATTTTTAGTTAGCATTTAAACAGATTTTCCTGTTCTCTGGAGGAAAGCCCAGCCTGACAAAAGGCCATCAGGATCCCACCTAGCACCTTTCAGTATGGGGATCAAACTGGCTGCTTTTTCAAGTAGTTACTGACTTCAATAAATAAGCTTATGGAGCCCTAGTAGGCCTGCCAGTTGACTACATGCTTTCAAATTTTTTTGACAAGTACAGTTTGATTTTTCATTCCTTTACCAGGTTTTTCTAGTATCCCCTTTGACATGTCAGCTTCTTACCACACACACATCACTACTGATCACAGATTAAGAGGTTTTCTTCTGAAGGTTCATTCACATACATCCCTTCTCTCCTTTTCAGAGAATTCATTAGTTTCTCCTTTAAACACCTGATGGGCCAATGGCACCATCTCTGTGTTTTCTCTCTCTCGCTGCCCGATTCACAGCACAGTCAGACGTAGCAGTAACGCAACACAGGACAATCTCAATCCAATATTGGAACAGATATTACAGTGGCTAACAGCCTAAGGAGAGCTGTAAAACACTCATCACCTGTAGCTATTACACAGAACAATTTAGATAGGAACACACCCTGAAGCCAACCCTAGGACAGTCTAAATTAGAGGAGCCAAGGATCAGGCATCTCCACAATTCAGCATACCCTCAGTTCCATCAGAATCAGCTGTAGTTGCAAATATGCTGTAAATGCATAATTCTCTCCCTCGAGAGAAATCAGATATGGAAGTCTCTCAGGCTGCCAGCAATGAAGAATTTCCCCTTACAATATAATACCAGTCACTTAAAAAAACTTATATTTTGGGGAGATTTTGGAATGAGAGTGGAGGCAGATACACCTTCTGCAGTCATAAGCAAATGTCAACATGTTGAACAGGAGATCTGTGGTGTGAGATTTGTCAAAGTGCTTAGAGCTGGATCCGGAAAACTTTTGGAGATAATTCAGGGTCTGTGTTTGCGGAGAAGCTGAGGTCCAACTATAACAGCCAGTGCCAGGATAGACAGTCGAGACTACAACTCTGACTTCAAGTTCTGGTTTTGCCTTGTGGAATACTTTGCATGTCATCGTTCCCAATGCCCTTAACAGCCAGAAAGAGAAGGTTTACAGCAAAAATGAGGATCCTTTTTCCTTTTCTGTTTTATGCGTTAATGTGGCATTAGGGAAAAAAGAAAAAAGGGAAGTTACAAAGGTAAAGAAGAAATAATACTGCCATTCTGAAGGCTCTTTAATTCAGCACCAGCCTGGCAGCTATTAAAAAGAGGGTCTTTGGAAGCTGCCGTTATGCTGCCACCACCACCTATAATGTTTCATAATGGCTTTAAACACAATGCCTCCCTGGGTATAAAGAAGCAAATGGCACAATTCCAGAGAAAAAAATGCATTGGTATTTTTTCAGTAGGAGGAAGAAGGTTAAGCAGAACATTGGTATTCATGTGCCATCCTCCTTTCTTCACCTCTCTGTTCCCACAATGACTTAGTGTATTTTATATACAAAAAGCTCTCTATTTACATAAAGGAAAAAACACAGCCTACCTGCTAGAGAGCAAACATACCCCATATTTCAGAAGAGCAATGATGTGGGAGATGACTTATCATGTGTGATTCAGTCTTGCGTTCCCATATGCATATTGGCATTGCCACAATCATCATTACAATGAACACAGCACAGAGGATTACAGATTGAGCTCCAACACACATCCTCAGGCACAGTGTTGCATCATTAATGGCAGACACTCATTAATGAGACCTACCCATGTCAAAAGCCCTGGTGGGGAGCATTAAGAGGAAGGGCTATAAATGATGCCCAGGGCTGCACATATGCTTTGGGAAAGCCTAGGACACCTTTTTCTCACTGTCATCCCACTGCTACTAAAAGAACAACATCTTCATTGATGGCTGGGTCTCAGGTAAGCTGTCTTTCAACATTTCTCCCCCAGGGTGATATGGTTCGTGCTCTTACTGACTCTTCCTCCCCTCACCTCCCCATGTCCTCTGTGACAAAGTTTTTCTGCTTTTCTCCTCTGACAAAGAGGACTGCACACCCCCAGCAAGCAGTGCCATACCCGTTGGGCCTGCTGTTGCTAAGAGACTAAGTGAGAGAGAGAGATCCTACCTACTCGATTTCCCCTACAAATCCCAATATTCCTCCTATTGCTACTCTCCAGCCCTACTGAGTTACCATTGATGCAACCTTGGTACCCAACAGACCCATGTGGGTTTTATGGGATGTTTTCTCCCACTGACCAGCACTGCTGAGAAAGTCCCAAAATATGGTACCACAGTAGACAGAATGTCATTAGGGAATTAGCATGGAGAGAGATGCAAACTATGCTTGTGGGAAACCACCAAGGCCAGAGGAGGCCAAAGATCTTGCCTAGATCTAAAAGGCACATGGAGTTTAAGACAGGTGCACAAAAATACCCTTGGAAAGCCAAGCTAAAACTGGGCCATCAGTGGTCACAGCAACTGGCACAGCACTGGACTGGATAGATTTCTACTCTACTGCATAAAGTCCCTCCAAACGTTACTAATTATGATTGATTTCCCCCCTCCCCCCTGGAAAGCAGGGGCGTTTACTCTGACAGTATTTCTGGCAGGAGTCTCTCTCAAGTCTATAGAAAAGCTAACACCAAATAATAACAAATCTATTGACAAGGCAAAAATATGGGGGAAGTTTTTCAAACTCTCCTGAAGTACTGTCATGTTGCTAGGCTGACAGAGTTATCAAATCATTTCAGACCCTGACAGCAGTGACAGACTTTTGCAGACTCATAATAGTTCACAATTGCAAGGCCTGTTTGCTGCCTGTATCTTTCGGGCACACCACCTGCAACTTGCTGGATTTTTAGCTCTCCATTAAATTGGGGTCACTGCTGAGTATGCATGGAGGGAGTTCAACCAGCACACCAAAACCACGGAAATAGGCAAGTGGGTGATGTCATGATACCTTTGGATGGGCACAGAAATAGCTCAGGTTGGAAAGCTTCCCCAGCTGAACAGGAGGCATAAGGACAATGGATTATGGAGACAGAGACAAGACTACCTCAGTATCTCAAAAAAAAAAAAAAAAAATTCAAAGTTATGAACTGGCCAAAGAGCTCCAGATTAATTTTACTGAGAGAGCAGAGCTTGGGGTACAGCAGCAAACAACTTTAGAAGTACCCATGGGAATGCTGTTAACTAATTAATAAAGGGAGCTAAGAGATTTGGGACCAGTCTGTAGGAACCTGGTGTTTCTGTTCCACCTTTACAGGTTCAACTTTCCATTCCTAAGCAAGACAGACAGACACCAAACAGGGTACCCTAAGAAAGGCACAGCTAGATTGGAAATGAGCCATCTGCTTGTGCCTTTGTCAACAGGGCTAAAAGCCTTACCCACATTCATATCACCTTTCTTTATACAGATATTTATGCAAAGTGATCAAATCTTCCATTGCTTTTCTCATGAAGGAATGTTTTCCACACTTAGATAATGTGAAAGTGATTTTAGGGATTTCTAGCATTAAATTCATCTGTTTTGGAAATAAAAAGAACTAGCTTCATTGGGGTTCAGCTGGAATATTACCTGGTTTCTGCAGACTACTGCAAAGTTTACAGTCACAAATATTCCCCTTCCATGTGCTGGAAGGCAATTTGGGATCAAAATCCCAGGCAGACTGCCTGAGGTGAGCAGGAGACAAAAATCAGATGTGTACAGAAAGCTGATGAGCAAAGCAGCAAGGGGAGGCTGACAGAACTACTGCTCCCTCTGACAAAGAAGAATTACAGATAGCTGAGAACATGGCATGTTTGAGGGGACAGCTCCTCAGCAGAGCAGAAAGGTAAATCATATACAGAAGAAGCAGACATGGATAAAACAAGTTTTCTGTGCAATGTTTAGAAGGAATGGGGAATGTGGAAAAGATGCCAAGAACAGCCATACATTTTCGGGAAGAAAGCAGAAATAGTCAGAAATTGAGATAATTCCAGAAATAGTTATAAATTTTTTTAGAATGTCACAGAGCTGACAAAACATCAGGGCCAGATGGGATCTGTCTCAGAAAAATCAAGCAATTAAAAAAAATTTAAAAAGCAAAAAACCAAAACCCAAAAATCTAAAATACAAAAAAATACAGCAGCATATGAATCAAAGGAGTGAGGTCCATCATGCTTCACCCCTGCCACTTTCACCAGGACAACTGAGTGAAATAAGCCCTGCCTGAGCTCAGTAAAAGCCATGCTGAATGCGCCACAGGGGGGTAAAACTCCTGAGAATAAGGCTTCTCACAGGGAAAAACTTCCCACATTTGCAGCCCTTTGCAGCCACTCGCAAGGTGTCCATCTCCACAGGCAGCACAGACCTTTGGGGAAAGCTGCTGCCCACGGCACTTTGTGCTGCTGCTGAATAAGAAGGATGTGGACACTGCTCCTGAGACAAGAGCACTAAAAGACAACCAGAGAGCAGAAGTGAGCAGGACCTGCTGGGCTGGGAAGGTGCTGGTGCGTATGGAGGTCCATGGGGGATCTAAAAACCAGGAAAAACCCCACAGCTTCACTTCCACAGCGAGGGGGTGGACACAGAACAGAAGCGTTAATTAAGGACACACAGGAACGGCTCAGGAAGTTATGACTTCATTAACGATAATGACTAAATGGAGAATCATACTTAACAAATCTGTTGAGAATGGATTTTCCAGGTTAATTGGGTGTTAGAAATGCTCTTTTAGAAGCAGTGAAATCTAACAGAGAAGTCTGTTCAACACAGAAGCACACTGGGGCAAAGTTTCCCGAGCAACCAGAGTGAGGGATTCACAAGAGGAACGTGCACTGGTCTTGCAGGTAAGGGACCCAAATGCTTAGGGTGAGCTCATGGAATTGAATCTCTCAGCCTCTGGTGACATGACTGGACAGTTCCCTACAACCATGTCATTAATAAGTATTCCAGCTGCCTCTGCCAGCATTCCTATAGAGCCCAGGAGAGTCAGAGACTGCAGTGAAATTGGTGCCAGCTATTTGTGACACAGAGCCCAGCGCGTATTTCCTCAGTGAAAGACCCCTAGGCCTCCTCTAGCACAGAAAATCACATTGGGATGGAGAGCACCACTGATAACTGCAATCTCCCTGGAAAAAATGGTTCAGATTAATATAGGCAGTTTCATTCAAGAGTAGAAAACTGCAGGCTCTCCTCTGTCCCTCAGCCTTTGACAACCAAAAGCAGTTATGGTAGTCTTTCCCTGAGCTCACCACAGTCCTCTGTCCAGCATCTGTCTAGTTGCTACCCCTTTTTGCCCAAGAAACCCAGAAATGGAATACTCTCCACCATAAACACCCCTTTCAGGGTTTAGGGAACACTTCCTGCCCAGTCCCCATTGCACCTGACTCATCTCTTTAAATCGATGTACCAGGTATAGGCTTCCTGTGGGCAAGAATAACTCCCAAGACCAGCAAATGCAACATTAATCCCATTCTAGATTAAAAGGAATTTAAGCAGGTGTTTTTCTATGACAAAAAGCAATTTAAAGTAATCTTCCAGGTCTGGCAGGAGAAATAAAAGAGAAATAGATGGATCTCAGGAAGAAAATAAATATAGCTTAGCAGGCAGCGGTTTAGACTGATAGCGCATTGAGAGCACAAGAAGTTTTTGCAGCTGGATGAATTGCTAAAACAAATGAACCAACCTTCCTTCCCACATGTCCTTGCCTGAGTCCACTACAACAGGACTTTCAGTCCCTCTGCATGCTGCTAATGTCAGCTCCCATTGCCTGAGCAGCAGCTTCTGCCATTATTGCCGTTCTGATTATGACAACCTTCACTTTTACATTCATAACTCCTGCCAACATTAGTTGGGTGCATTAAGCTTCAAGTGAAGATTTGCAATTTCTTCTTTTGCTGAACAAGCTTAAAAATACCATTTTTCTTCTATTTTAATTCCTAATAGCTATAGAACATTGCTACAATCTGTTGTACGTCAGTGCAACATTTGCAAAACGGGCGAGTGCAGCCTCAGAAAATTAAGTCCCCTACTTGCTCATAAGAGAGAGAAAGAATTGGCAGCAGAGAAAGTTCATGTTGCAGTGACTATTTGACAGTGCATATCTAAAATTTCTTCCTCTTGAAAGGCCTTCCCCCTTTGGATCACAGGACGCCTGCTCATCGAGTCCCATCCCCACTGGAAAGCTTCAAGTCCACTGGGTTATTCCATAAAACCCCCTGAAATTCTTACACCTCACAGACCATCAGTGATCTCAAGAAAGCATTCCTCAGGCAAAACCCTTCATCTGTTCTCAGCAAGTCTGCTGGAAACTATTAAATTCCTGGTGAGGATATCTACACCTTGGAGCAGAGCAGAGAGCTACTGCTGTCCCACAAAGGGCTGGACAAAGCCTTCAGCCCAGGCAGCCATGCTTAGGAGAATACAAAACTTCTTATATTCCATGCACGACACTCCCCATCCCGCTGGGAATCTCTGAGCTATCCAGCAGTGCTTATGGCTTACTCCTCATCTGATGTGACCTCAGTCACAGTAGCTGCTGATTTCCATCCAGCCGAGACCACAGAGTTATGGGCAACTGCAGCCGAGGAACAGCGAGAGAATGACTCACAGTGCCGGACCTTTAACTAATTTTTAATATTGGTCCCTCCAGAGAGGGGTAGAACAGTACAAGGAAAAGAACTCGTTTCCACTGTTCCTGTGTTGGTAAATTTGATTCCTCACAGCTGTCAGATAGATGGGTACCTTTCTCCAGCAACAAAATTTATGTGCACTGGCAAACCAGCCTCTGCCAGCATCACGATTCAAGCAAATCCCAAGAAAGGGGAGCAGCATATGCTTTTCTATTTCACAGCTTTCTGAAAAGGCTCTCTTACAATACATAACATTTAATCCTGTCTGGACTAGCTTTTATTGAGAAGTAAAAAGTACTATGTAAGAGGGAAAAAATTTGATCTAAGGAGCAATTTCATTTGAGGCAGAGCTTGATGGCTTTGCAGTAGTTTACCTGATAGACTGCTGCGGTTCTCAAGCTACAGAACACCATTTGCCACCCTCAGAGTTAATTTGAGAGAAAAAGACTGTGTGCAAAAGGCTCCCATCTCATCTCACACTCATATTAGAAAACATGTCCAAGAATAAACTTAAGGGGTCAATCCAAGTGTAAAAAGAAGGGAATCTCATCTGTCCAAACACTGGCTTAAGTTGTAACTCAGACATCCTAAAGCCACTAAATCCACCCAGTAATCCATACCCACTTACCTTTCAGGATTGTTTAATCTTCCAGGCGCCGAAATTTAAAGGTGCTTTGCTACACAGACAAATTATTTCCCTGTCACATAATTTCAGTTGCCTGCTGCTGCTCATTAATGCTCCTCTATGAATTGTGGTCTTTCTCTCACCTGCAGTTCTGCTGTGATTTACTTTAGGCTTTTGAATCCTTCCTACGTCCCTCAGAGTAGCCATGATCAGAGCATGGTAGCAAGAGTATTCCACTTTTAAACAGCAGTCTCTGGCAAAATATACTCCCTCAGGAAATCAAGCACACAGATGTTTGGTTCTACTTTGCACCAAGTGTATTAAACCATTAGATGCTTGTCCTCTGGAAAGGGGAAAGCAGAAAGGATGCCAAGTGGATGAAGATACCTAATTTTTCTTACACATTTCCCCTAAACTTAACCATAGAAACAAATGCTCAACTTAAGCAAACTTGATCATTCCTGGAAGACTGAAGAATCTGACACTCCACAAACTGCAACACAGAACTTATATAACTTTGTTACAAAACCTGGATTTTTTGGGTGAGGTTAAAAGTTCTTGAAGGAACAGGATCTCATCTTGGCCTTCAGCAGCAATTTGGCAGTGTTGGAATAAGGCTGGGACCAGAAGCGACAGGACAAGGCTGAAAGAGGAAAATGGATCAGCATGTAGAGACATTGTGACTGGCTTGGCAAGGAGATTCCCCTCAGGAGAAAAGAAGGGGAGAAAAAAAGGAGACTGTATTTTGTGAGGTGTAGAAATAAATGTGGAAAACAGAAACAGTTTAAGCCAGATAGTCTTGGGCATTTCCAAGCACAGGACCATGGTATAACAGAATGGAATAATCCAGAGTACTAAATGCCACAAGAGTTAACACCTAGAAACTTTGTAGTGCCCACACTTACAAAAAGTGAATGCCCAGGAGCATCACATAATGCCTGTGATCAATAATTAGTTCATGCTGGGGAGGATTGCTCAGATCAAAGAACACAATGGAAGTGCACAGAATGCTCCATCAATAACAAAGTGTTCTGCTGTGTTGCAAGGCAGAAAGCTTCACAGAGAAAGGTGTTGTGAAAGGGGGGGAAACGAGGTACCATGAAGAAAAAGAAGAAAAAAATTCAATATTGTAAGAGAACCTCTATAAGCTCAAATGGGGATAGAGACCTTTGAGACTGTGAAAAATTAATTGGCAGTAAAACAAATGGCCAGTTCCACAAGATCACCACCTGTGACACTGGCAGCTGGTATTTATAGTGTTTCTGATATGTTTATAACCTTCCTGATGTTTTCCATAAGTATGATTATTTCAATGACAGAAAAGGAATGAGGGAAGAAAATACAGGTGGCATAGAATTAATAGAGCAAGGACCTCCTTTTCTTTCTTATAGATTTTTGTGAGTGTTTGAAGATAAATTAACATCTGCCTCTAAATTTTGTCATTTGTGCCCATTCCCACCCAAAAGACTTAATGACAGGGAAGAACAAAAGAAAGATTAAGACAAAGAACACTGTTTCAGTGGCAGAAAATTATTAACAGGATACAATTCAGAACAAAGGACATCCATTCGACAAGCAGTTGGTGCTAGTGGACAAGCAGGGTAGAAATTGATTCTAGTCAGGTTACTTTCATTGCCTTATGTGATGTAGCTGCCTGGCACTACTGAAGGTTTCAGTACAGTTAATATCTTTGTAAGCCAGAATAAATCTGGAGATTTATTCGGAAGGTGTTGCCAAATCATTTGGACAGATGAAGTCTGCAATTAAGCTTAAGCCACACCACTCTAAAACAGCAACCCACTACAGAACTGGAGGCAGACCCAAATCTGAAGCTGTGATGCAATAGATTGAGCTCCAGATTTTCATTCATATCTCACATTTCTTGGAAAACTCCACACGCAGGAAGGCAGAAAGTAGGGACTGGGTACCTGCTCTACTTTCAGGCCAAGTGTGAATGACTCAAAACGAGAGGGAGGGAGTGGAGCAGTATGTTTGTGCCTGCAGAATTGCTTTGGGCCTCTCCAGAATGTCTACTCTGTTTCTCTAGCGCCTGTCCTCTTTCCTCACCTATCTTGGCATTGTTATGACAAGGACAGATTTTCCTATCATCTCCCAGTTTCTGTATTGGGAGGATTTACTTACTGTGGATTTTCTCTCTCTGAGCTCCACAGTTCGCATCGGGGAGCTGAGTTTAGGGGATGTTACAGAGCCTGGCACAGACACATGGGGTCAACACGTAACAGCCCCAAGCTGCTTGGAGCAAGAACAACTGCATGAACACCAGGTTGGGAAGAAAGAAACCCAGCTAGATGCATTTAAACATGAAGACTGCTGTGATGAGATCCTCGTATTTCCCAGAAATTACCGCAATTCATTATGCATAGGCTGTAGGGATGAAGGGACGCTTTAACTGGAGCCTGGAAAGGAAGGCAGGAGCCACGGGAGCAGATTGATCCTGGCGTCCTAAGCATTTCTTACTAATCTTGGGAGGATCACATGTTTTCAAGACATAGCAGGACACAGATGCAAATGCCACCATTGAAAGACTTAAGCTAATAGAAATTTATGGAAACTAAGATTTCCTGTTGTTCTGACACTCATGTAATAGAAGATGAATCAATAACTATGAAGCTACTATTGTTCCCAGTGGAATCAATGCAGGATTTCCACCAGATTGGACACAAATAACATTTTTTTTTTCTTTTTAAACTAGTGGGAAGTCTTGTGCGTGCAGGATATACCCATGTACTGTGTCAGCAATGAGTGTAGCTCTCATTTGCACCAGGAAAAGCTCACTGAGTCACAAACCTCATGTGACTGTCTGACACTTGTCAGACGGAAGCAATTTATGAGGTCTCAGTGTCATGACAGTCCCAAGACTCCGTTCTGACATGGGTCACAAGTGCTACTTATTTAAGTCATTCCTCTGCACAGAGGTGCATTTGTCTCTGTGAAGACACAGGGCTCTGCCAGCCCCAATTTCAGCTGATACAATGGATTTTCTAGAGGCAGACATAACCCTGATCTCCTGCACATGAATGGAATTAATTGATCTTTTCTGCTGGGAGAAAGCTGTACTCCTTGAGCCAAACTCTGCTTTCAGTCACAGTGTGTGGAGCCATGCTGGATTTACACTGGAGTTCTGGAGTGCAGACTGAAGGGCTCCTCCTGTCCCTCAGGGATTGTTAGTGAGCAGCAGATCTGCTTGGCTCCTTGTTGTCTTTGTTAATAACACTTCTAATGATTTGTGTTTGCATCTATTTTTGTATCTCTGAACATATTTGTAAGACACCCAAGACTGCTTGGAAAGAGCCCAAGCTCAGGAGTGGGGTGTATTTAAAATAGATGAACCCCTGGTTACTGTAGGCATGTCATGGGTATTCGTTCAGTTTTCAGGAGCTTTCTTCTCCCTTTCCAAAGTCAGAGGCAGACTGTGGTGTGCCCAGAGCACTGTAACAGAGAAGCACCATCCCTTCCTTTTGCAGGATCTCTAATTCTCCATTGACCACATAAGAACAACTTGAACCCTAGGACAAGCAGGGAAAGAAGAAAAGGTCATCCTACAGCTGCAGGGTAAACTCATGCAACTAGATGATCTTAACTCCCCAGTGGCCTGACAGCACTTCCCTCACCCTTTAGTGTACAACTCAAAATGTTCATACCTGCAAAATGTTTGAAACACAGCTTATTTAGACTCTGTGGAAAACAAAGGGGAAAACTCCCATCGTAAAATCTCCTATGACAGCTCCTTTGACAGACAGCTAACAAATCCCTTCTCCTGCTCTCAGCTAGGATATCAGCCTCCCCTGACTGGGTGTTTGGTGCCCAAGAGCCACATGTTGGAGTCCCTTGGGCCTGATGGATATGAAACTCTCAGGATACTGATCAAAGTCCCAACATCTACTTCCCACAGCACCACCACCCCAAAGCCTCTGCAGTAAGGCCACCACTATCAGTCAGAAGGTCCTAAGTCTTGTCAGCAGTGGGACAAGGCTATTTCCCACCCATGTTCTCTGTCCACACTTGCTTATCGAGGAACAGACAACTACAGGTGCTCTTTGCAAGACTAGAGGAAGTCAGAGGGCAGACTCCTCTGGTTTCAGGGGCTACAGGAGTGTGGAAGACCGAGGGCAGGAGGTCCTGTACTCTTGTTGCCACCTGGGCCAACGCCACCCACGCTTTCACCAGACACCCAGGAGATGAAGGTATCTCAGCTTCTTTTGTGCCTGCCTTTGACCCATGAGCACTATTTGTGCTCAGCTTTACAGCGCTGGCACCCTGCAGCCCTTCTCCAGAGAGAGTTTTGGAGAGGATGTGTCCCCAGCCCTGTGTGTCAGTGTACTGGTGCTGCACTGGTGTGCCAGGGGAGTCCTGCAGTCTGAAACACCACTTTGAATTCAGGTTGGGTTTGTTTGGTTTTTGTTCTGTTTTTTTTTCAAACCATTTTTTGTTTCAACTGCAGAAAAATAATGTATTATATATATACATATAACAGTTCTGTGAGCTGTTTTCACGCTGAGAAGCAAAATGAACATTTTAAAAGATCAAATCTGAAGCATTCCTAGTACACACCAGTATCACTGTTTTTTATAAATGATAACCTTATTTTCATTTAAAAAAAAAAAAAAAATTCAGCCCTGGGCCACATTTCCCTGCTTAGGTCCCAGCACACCTTTCCATGAATGCCTGCCTTTCCAGGTTTAAGCTCTCCAGCAGACACTCCTGTCTCCTCAGGCAGAGTGAAGCATGCAGCACAGGGGAGCTCAGCACGAGATGCTTTGCATGGCTGTCACGCAGCTCTCAGGGAGCGAGGAGCAGTCTCAGCAGAGTAATGTCGCCACCAATTCGCTTGTTTAGAAAAGCTTGGAAATGTCACAACTTGTTACACGATGGTATCCTTAATATACTCGGGAGGCAGTCATAACTTCTGCCTGAGGCGCCTGAGAACTTCCACGAGCACCGGCAGCGCAAAATTAACGGTGCTGCTCAGTCTAGGAGTGGTGGCATTTTAATAGTGGGTAGAGGAAGCCTCACATATTGCCAGCTAATCTTGGAGAAGTAAATGAATTAACTCACATTTGTCACTCGCTCTGTGATATTGCAAGGAAATGTTCCATAAAAGCCAACTTGTTATTAAGTATTTCTGACAAAATACTGTTTTCATTAATCTTCATCTTTAATTTTCTGTTTGGGCTACTCTCACAATGGCCTTTTGCTTGCTTTTACTGTAGGTAACACAGGCTCACCCACACACAATTTCCAGAACCTATGGAGAATTATGTCACTGCAAATTATTGATAGTGTTCCAACTTGGATTCTGCTTTGTACAGGCGCTAATTAATCCATATTCATACCATAAGGATTTCTCATCTGACTGTGGTTTGATCAACCAGCAGAGAAAGACAGAGCCCATATCAGTTACATCAGATCTTTCCAAGAAAAAGGTGAAGCTCTCCAATAGCTTTGTGTCTAGACAATACAGGGTCTAGGCTGTCATGAACTGTTTTGATAGAAATAAATGTCACCATTAAACCCCCCCCCCCAAAAAAAAAGTCAGGTTGGTTAATATGTTTCAGAAACATGCCTAAACTTTGTGCTTAAACAAAAAAGTCCTACATGGTTAATTGAAAAAAGTTGGTAGAATTTTTGGATGAAATGCACTCAGAAGATAAGACAAAAGATAAGCAAAGAAGATAAGGAGATAGCAAAGAAAACCTGTCGTTAAAAATGAGAGATTTTACATGGGTTGCCTATGTTTTTGTATTTTCGAGCCTAGTTAGTAGAAAAATAAAATAATGTAACCTAGAAAGAAGATTCCACATTTCTGTCATTTAGTTTACCCAACTTTTTAGTTGTGCTAATTTGTACTCTAATCAATTTAACTGTTGAATAACACATTTGTCAGGTGGTATTCAAGTGGCATAAATAAAGTAGTTCAAGGTATCTCTTGGAGTCTAAATTCCTAGCAGGAATTTCCTGGCAAAAACACAGCTTCAAAACCCACAGTAAGACACAGACTATCCTTTTTCTTATGCAAAGACCCTGTATATGTGCCACACTTACATTTTATATTAGGATTAATGCCTTTAATATTTTTCCCGTTTTCTCTGCTGAATCCCATCTGCAATGACAATTATCATCTTTCTTTTTTTTTTACCTGGACACTCTCAAGTTTTGTTCCCATTTCACCCACTGAATTCTGTGCTGAAAAATAATTACCCGCCCTACAAAGCCAAGTTTCGTCTCTTGGCACCGAGGAATGAAGACACATTTTCACACTGACCCAAGCTGCGATTAGCTCACCAGGGACATATTTTTCTCTGCCTTCCAACTCTTGTGGCTCTCCTCCCTTTTCCTCCCTACCGCAGGGATTTTCAAACAACAAACCTGTGTGGGTTTAATTGACACTTTTGACACGGTCTATTTGGAAGAGCGCACGGGGCACGATCTTCCACCGCTTCTGCGCTCCCTCACAAGGAGCTGTCTTTCCCCCATTCCAGCGGGGAAAGGGACAGCACCTCGCCCTTTCTCTCGCGGCGCAGGCGGGACGGGACGAGCCGAGCTCCGGGCGCCGCGCCTCGGGAAGCGCTCCGGGAAGCGCCGCGACTGGCGAGGGGATCGGGATCCAGGCGGGCTCCAGCCCCNGGCGGGAGCGCGCTCGGCCGCGGGAGCTGCGATCCCGGCGGGGCACGGCCGCGCCGGCCATGGAGCCCTCGCCCAAAGACGGCGAGAGCGCGGCGGCCGCGGAGCCCAGCCGGGGCGGCACGGCCCCTTCCAGCGGGGTGGTGGTGCAGGTCCGGGAGAAGAAGGGCCCCCTGCGCGCCGCCATCCCCTACATGCCGTTCCCCGTGGCCGTCATCTGCCTCTTCCTCAACACCTTCGTGCCGGGGCTGGGTAAGGATGCTGCGGAAGGGATGAGGGAAGGCGGCTGGGGTGTCGGGGTCCCTCTCCCCACCTGCGGCTGCTTCGCCCCGGCGGCACCGCCCGGGCTGCCGGACTCCGCCGCGGCGGCAACTTTCCCCGACGGCACCGCGGGAAGGGATGGAGGGATGGAGGAAAGGAGGGAGGCGGGAGCCCCTCCGCAAAGTTTCGCGTCGGGGGCCGGGGCACGCCCTGCGGGGTCCCCGGGAGCCGCGGGGCAGCGCGGGCGAGGGTCGCGTCTCCCTCGGGCGGAGAGGGGACCGGGGCTGGGGCAGCGCCCGGCTCCGCTCCGCCACTGTGCGGGGCACGGCCGGTCCCCAGCTCCGGCGACAGACAATCCCCCGCTCCTTCCGACTCCTCCGTCCTCGCCGGGCGGGGATCGTGCGGTTCAGAAGGGATTCAGCCGCTCGGGCTCTCGCGAACTGTGATTTTAGTCAGAGGACCCAAGCTCACGGTGACCACATCACTCGCTAGCTAAGGCGAGCTTTCAGAGCCCGCCGTCCCGGGTTTTCTAAGAAGACCCCTGGAAAATGTTGGAACCGGTGTCCAGAGAAACTGGAGATGCACAGTTTCTCAATACGAAGTCTCTAGTGAGCTCAGGTAACACATCCCCGAGATGTGGCTGCATCCTTTCTGCATTTCCCTTTCCTCCTCTTTAACTAGGAAATGCTTACTGCAACAGGAGCCTAGAGTTTAAACACTACAATAGCCCCTAGAACACAAGGCTAAACACAAATATTCCAGCTGAAAGCAAAGCAATCATATTTTAAAAAAACCAACAAAACAAACCAAACCCAGAAAAAATAATCCATAACTCATTAATCCATACCTCAACTCTCGTAGTCCATTTCTGGCTGCTATTTCTGCTACTGTGGCCACTATCCTTGTGATAAGGGTGTTTCCTCCACCTAGCCCTGCTTTTAAAGAGCTACAGCCTGCCTTTAATTGCTTCATGTGTTTCAGGTGGCTTAATTCTTTAACAAAACTGAAATCCTTAAAGTTCTCCCGATTCAAGTATTACCTAAGTGTGGGTGGTATAGTGTGTGCAACATGTACAAGCCATTGCTATTCCAGTGTGCTTGCTCTGAACCTGTGGATGTATTTCAGAGGAAAACTTGCACCTTTTGAAATATCTCTGAGTTTTCCTGTGGAAGGACTGGTGTGTGTGCTTCCAGATGCAAAGCGTTCTGCTGGGGTGTATTGTTTGCACATCCCTCGTGTGCAGCCCCCTGAAGAACCTGGAGTGATGAATCAAAGAAAAACTCTGCAGCTGAGTGATGTCATGGGGTTTTAGGTATCCTGGGGCTTAGTTTCCCACCATCTTCAGAGAGAGAAGTTCAAAACCAGAGTTTTCAAAGTGAATGTTGTTTTCTGCTGGCATTGAAGACACCACATCTTCACCATAGACGTGCAGGGAAAAAGCTCCCAGTCCATGCTGGTTGAAATCTCAGGAGTTGAATCTGGACTATGCAGCCATGTTGGTTGTGTAACCCCTGACTGGCTGGACCAGCACAAAGTGGTTTTAATTTTTTTTGTTTGTTTGTTTGTTTGGGTTGTTTTGGTTTTTTTTAACAGGCAGAGATTTTTTTAAAACTTGTTTTCCCTTTGATGCACTGATTTCAGCGGTATGATCTGGCTGGCTGTACCACTGTTTCTTCTGCTACCCTGTTGCAAAAGTAGCAAAACAAACAAACTTCAAGTCAAAATAAATCCTTCCTGGTGGCATCCCCAGAGACTGGCGAAATGCAATGCTTTGGAGATGCATCCCAAGCTCTGTAAGCAAAGCATGGCACTCAGTTTGTACGTAAATGAACTATTCCCTTAATGAAGCTGCTAATATCATATGCATTTTGAGAGAAAACTTACTCTGAGATAATACACCTGACTAGAATATAGCTATTTGCAATCTCAGCCGTATCCTGTCATATATCAGATAGCCCACACACAAAGAGAAACAGGAGGAACATGAATCCACTGGCAGGAATAGTCAAGGTAAAAAGATATTTTGTGTCATTGTTGCACTTCAGCCATCTCAATGAGCTGAGCAACACTTGTAAAATAGATAAGATTTGCAGTGGTGTGAAGTCTTTGCATCAAGGATGCGAGCTTGTTCCCTGTGAAGTAAATGGCAAAATTCCCATCAATTCTTGTAGTCCAGATTTATAACGCTTTAAAATGATGTTTCACAGGCTTGCTGTGTATTTCTGCCTGCTTAGTTGGAGAGTGGGACTGTGTTTAGGTGTTAATGGAAGTCCTCTATTTCTCAGTCCTAAATTCATCCCTCATCTGTTTTGCATGTAGTTGTCATTCATGTGTACACTTTGCAGTGCAATTGCAAAGAAGGGTCAGAAACCAGTGAAGTAGACAAGAAAATGGGCAACATTGAATAAATCAAATTTTCCACTGCTTGGAGACTGATGCATTTGAGGTTTTCATTAGTGCCCAGTGCCTCAGATGAGTGATATCCAAATAGAAATTGCACTCTGATGCAGGCTACCAAATCCTGGGGCAGTCTCTCAGCATTTGAAAGCCTCTACTTTTTTTAGTTAAATTATCTTTCCTGTGTTATGGAAGTCACCTGCGAGGGTGAAATCTGAGAATTTTAAATCCAGTTTATTTTTCCTTGATGCTATTTATGTTTTGCAGTAGTACTCTATTTGGACAGGAGAAGTAACACTTTCTTTTTGTTTACAGTCAGTTTATTTTTTTCAGTTGGTTAATTTTCAGAGTTTTATGTGATAACCCAGAACTGCAGGTTCTGCATTGTCAGCTGGGTTTTAACTACTCTTTCCATACATGCTACAAAAGATGTAGTTCATGGGAATTTTTTCATACCCAGGGCTATGTTAACTTTTGCCTTGCCAAAACTTAAAATTCACACCAAATGCAGTGTAAAAAATCTTGATTAGCCCATCTACTCGCAATCTGTTTTGCAGAATAGCCTTGAAATTACACATTGCTTCCATTCGCTGTGATAGGGACAACTGCTTGGAAATGTTCTGGACCAGTTTTCCATGGTCCAGTGCTGTATTTCTCGTATTTGTGGGATTGGGCTGTAGGGCTGAGCGGTAATGAAGGTGTCCCGAGGTGAGGTTCATAAAAAGAGGAGATAGTAAGAGAGGAAGAAGAGGGAGGAGGCAGCGGATGCTGTGACAAAAGCCGTCGTGCCTTGGCTGCCAGCTCTGCCACAGGCACTGCAACCTCTGCTTTGGCTTTGGGTTTCTGGAGCAGGCATCGGGACCAAACCGTGCGGTGATGCGCTCTGGAGAATGGAAAAGATGCTGTCGGCAGAGCCAGAGGTGTATTCCGTTTCCCGTTCCCACAGGACTGAGCAGTGAGCACCTCCAGCCCGTACGCGCTGCAGATGGCAAAGGAGAGAAGGGCTGGCCGTGCCCTTTAGCTGGCAGACTGTGTTCTCCTGGAGCTGCCGTGTGCCAGTCAGCGTGGGAGAAGATCTGGCTCCTTGTCATTCCCGGAGCTCATACATGGGAATCTTGCCCTCCTTCCTCTCTGCTCTTCCTTCTCTCGACATCACGTGTGTGGGAGGGGGTAAACGAAGGGGGGGAACTTGAGGGAAATGTGAGAAGTGAGTGAAATTATCTGAAAGTCTGAGGTATTCTCCCAGATTAATCCCTCCTGTCAGGAAGGGGGTGGACTTCTGGATCGCAGCCTGGATTATACGTCTACTATTTTTGCGCAGGGAGTAATTGAAATACGCAGCATAAAATCGTGTTAGTGCAGGATAGGAGAGCAGCCTCCCATGTGCCACGGATAGTCCTGGAGGAGTTCAGGAGTGACAGCCTCTCTCAGCAGCGACAGAACCAAGGGGTGATTCCCAGCCCACTGAACTTCTTTCCTCCACGGTTCCACAGTGCAGCTCTCCTGCTCCTGGGTGTGTCAGCTCCGGATCACGAGTCCTCTGCCATCTGTTTCTTCAGTCCTGATGGAGTTAAAGCACTGTACCTTCAGCTGTTTGAATGTGGCTTTAATATTTGTTTTATAGAAGCCAGGCATCTTCTCATTAGAAACCATGGCTCTCCAAAGAGCTGAATAGAAATACAGAACACAACACTTGAGAAAGTTGAAGGGATAAGATCTGCATAAAATTATCAATACTCATTTTATTTTTGTGGTTGGAATGGTAAATAGATGCCTCAGGCAAACAGCCATTGCCTTCATTATTGAAACAAAGGATTTCAAGGAAAAAACACATTTTCTTATCTACAGTAGGACAAACTGCAAAAAAGAAACTTGGGCTTCCAGACATCTGTGCATTAAAATCTCAAACTCCCTTTGGTATTTATGATCCTTTTAAATATTTTTTTTTCTTACAGACATGCAAATCAATGAATCTGTGTGATTTACAAGCTCATTTGTGGAAAATAAAGGTCTTCTCGAGTGTTTGTGTGAATTTGTGTTAGTGAACTTTACTGCTGCGGTTCTTTGGCAAACATTGCCTTTCAGCCTGTGATGTATAGGCTGCAGGTAGTCTGCAGAAAGGAGCTGTTAGTTCGTGGGAGCATAATTAAACAAAAGCTAACCTATTGCCAGTAGACTTCACTCTGTCAGGGTTTGTATTTCCCACTGAAAAGGTCAAGAAGTTCTTGATGGTGATTTGTTCTTCTGCACGTGCAGGGTGGGAAATGAGACCTGTGATGAAATGTGTGCATCCAGGTTACTGCTCCAGTTCTGGTACCAGCTGTAGATTATCCTCAAAGGTAAAGCTGAAAGTTGGGCACAACAACAGCTGAATCTCAGGTTTCTGCACCTGCAGGTCTTTGTTCTTTTCAGCATATAGAAGGCCATTCACTTCCTCTTCTGTTTTATTTTATTTTGATGACAGAGATTTAAGTGAGAAATCTAATTGTATTATATAACTTTCTTGGCTGATGGTACTGGAACCGTCATTCCACAATCTCACCACCACAGCGTAGTCTGGAATATTTTTGTGCCATGGAGTGTCTGGACCACCTAGAATGACAAACAATCTTGGAAAACTCAAAAGAGGTTTGCAGATAATTTGCAATCTGAATAAATGCCAAAATATTTTAACTCTGTAGCGCCGTGGTTGAGACAATTCCAAGCAGTGTGTCTGATCAGAAAAAAAGCCCAGTGCTGCAGCCTTTGAATTGCTGTCAGTGCCAGACCAGCTAAAATGTGAACAAGTTTCTCTGCCTCCCTCATGCCTTCTGTTTCCACCAAAACAGAAGACAAAAGAAATGGCCAGGGACGTTTCTGTTCAGTGGTTTTTGTTCACTGCTGTTGTTGGAGCAGCTCTGTGGAGATATTCATTACCTAATGAGCACATAAGGAGACAGGGTTTGCTCAGCATCTTGTAATCTTGTTTGTCATTTAATGCAGTTTGGACAGATGTACTTGAAGATTAAGAGTGAAGGTGGGAGCAGGCAGCAGAGAGGAGCTGTTAAATGGCCAAGGAAACCAGCTGAATTTTAAGGTGGCTAGAAAGCTGTTCCAGATGAAGGGTGTGACGTGGAAGGAAACAGAGAATCAAGTCCAGAAGGAGAAAAGTACACTTGCAGAGATTCGGTGAAAAGGCAAAAGAACTGGAACTTCTTGCAAAGAAGAAAATGAGTGAAAGGATTTGGAGGTAAAAGTAACTTGGATGAGGAGAGTGCTTTTTGACAGGTGAGTTTTTCCTAGTCTGGATAGCAGGAAGGAAGTGAATTTTCTCCTGCTCTGAATCAGTGGGTGTTGAAGAAGTTTACAAAGCCTGATAAAGCACCACTGCCTGGAGCATTTCGCTGCCATTTAATCTCTCCACAGTGAAAAGAACGTTGAGAGTTTCTGTAGCTGTTCAGGATCATAAAGGCAGAAAGAGGAAGCAGAATCCAGGTTCCTCAGGCTCTTTCTTACCCATCAAACTGTGTGCAGGACACTGAATACAAATACACCTGCAGCTGGCAATGTCTGGCACAAATGTGAATTCTAGAATCTGTACCCAGTTTTGAATTTTGTGGAGAAGCAAGTGATTGGATGGTAAAGGGATTCAAAAATAGTCTTGAAGTTTGTAAAAGGGACTGCCGTTTGCAATTGATTTATGAAAAATTATATTCAGAGGTAACCTTTCAGAGGAAAGGAGAAAATGAGAAGAGCTTTCTTTGCTTGTATTCCGTAAGATGAAATCAATCTGGTGTGTAACATTCTTTCTCCTGTCTTCGGACTTGAAAGGAGAAAATGAGAAGAGCTTTCTTTGCTTGTATTCCGTAAGATGAAATCAATCTGGTGTGTAACATTCTTTCTCCTGTCTTTGGACTTGTCCTTGTAGAACTTTACAACTTTAAGTGTACACGGTTTTAGCAGCTCAGTGGATGTGTACAGACGTGGTTGTGGCACTGTGCAAAGATGCTGCCCAAAGACAAAACAGAACAGACTATTTCGTTTGGAGGGCACCTACAATTACCATCTTGTCCAGCTGCCTGCCCGATTCAGGGCTCAGCAAGTTAAAGCATATTATTAAAGCCATTGTGCAAATGGCTTTTGAACACTGACAGACTTGGAGCACAGCCTCACAGGAGAAAGAAAAGTTCGTGTGGTTGACCTTGCTTTAGAGATTACAGGAATATGAAACCTGAGTTTCCCTGGTTCTACTGAAGATAAGGAGTTTTTTCATTAAGGGAAGAAGTTAATCCCTCTTCCCCTTCCCAGGGTTTTGGAGCATTTTTGTTATCTAGGGAGCCCCGAAATGAAAATACTGTAAGAACTTGAGAAAAAAAAAAAAATCACATGTCATTCTATCTAGTTATATTTCACTTTTTGATTTCTGATGTTATGAATTAGATTTCATTCCATGTAGAGTCAAGAAAAAAAAAAGTGGACAGAATTTGAATATTTGATTTAAAATACTCATTGCCACACTTTGTTCTCTCTCCATCTTACCACTTAGAAGCTGCTCTCAACCCTCCTCCCTTCAGCAATGTAGGTCTTGTAATAAAGGCAGTTCAAACTCAGTGTTTCCATTCCAAAGGAGTTACAGACCAAACAATTTCTAACAACTTCACAGATCCTCAAAAGGCCTAGCAATGCAACCCCGACTCACACAATATTTGGTGTTTCCTTAGAACCCTGTCCCCTGAGGCTTTTGATTAGATGAGAATCTCTGCTTTCAGGAAAAGAAAAAATATAACTCTTATGGCTTTGGAGCAGCATTTGAAGATAATGATCCTGTCTCAAAAGAAAAAAAAAAATTGGAGGCTGTGGGAAGAAAGAATGAATTGCCTTTTTTTTTTTTTTAATTCTCAGTTTTGGAGAACCTGAGTCATAATTTTTCAGTGGAGAATGGCAACACTATACTGAGCTTTTAAATTTCAAAAAGAGGATATATTGCCAGCTAATTTACAGCTCTGCCATATGAGACAGAACCATGGACATCCATGTCTTTGAGCATATGATCATGAAATACAGTAAATATAAATGAGGTGGTTGATGAGAACTGATGGGCAATACGCTAACTTAAATTAAAAATCCCAGTGTAAACATACCCAAAGGATGTGCCTGGAGTGGATCATGGTCAAATCTTGTTAGAGGAAATGGTGAATACAATCAATAGAGGAACTCTTGGAAACTTAATCTCATTCTCTGCAGGGGTTCATCCTACATTTCCAGCTTCAGAAATAATGCTTATACAAGGAATTGTGCAGCAATAATATATATATTGCTTATACAAGGAATTGTGTCCCAAGGCCATCCTTGGGAACATGAATTTAAATGTGACAGATCATTATCCAGCCTCTCACCAGCTTGTTGTTTATCTGGGCTGAACTCTCACTTGGCCACAAACATTGGTGAATATTCACAGAAAACTTAAAAATGCTTTGAGATTGTGGATAATAATTTTGTTTTAGTTAAAACACCAATAAGTTTGTAAAGAATGCAAAAGAGCTAAATGGTCAAATTAATCTTGTGATTATGTTGGGGAAAAAATTCAATTGGATCAAATAAGAATGTTGTTTTTAAAAAGTGTTTGTACATTTTTACTAAATGTTAGTGTTAATAAGCCTTTGAAGAACTGGAATTTATTGAAAACTAATAAATAGATTATAATGAGCCATTGTTACAAGCTCACTGTGTTAAAAAGTTCAGTAATTTCATAAAGTATGAATCATAATGTTTTTATGAAAATATTTTGCCTAAGATAAGCTAAATGATCACATTAGTATGACACTGTCCAGCTGAAATACTTTTGCTGGTTTAAGTTTAAAATATGTATTTATTTGCATGCATGCCTATTACATATGCTAATATGGTGAAGTGAGACCATGGCATTAAAGGAAAACCTTCTGTAGGTAGAAAACCATTTGTTGCATCTGCTGAAGAGCATTCATAAAAGAATGGATTTTATATTTCATAAATTGATTTTGTTAATTTGCTATTTTTAAAATACTTGCAAGACCTCTTCTGTTGCCATGACAATTTGATTTCCATAAACATGATATTTTGGGTGTGACTATCCAGCCTTGTATTTGCTTTGCTGTGTGGGGAAAGGAGATGGCAACTTGGCATCCCAGAAACCACAATGCAGAGAGGCCATCAAGTCAGACCTCTCCCACTGACAGTGGTCAGGACAAGTTCATTGTAGTAAGAAAAAGTAAAGCTCTTGAATCAAATTATATATATATTTATATTCCCTGTAAATTCTTTTTTTCATGTTTTCTTGTGAACATTGTTATGGAAGGAGGAAACTTCAAGTTTCCTTTCCACTGAAAATTGGTTCCAAGAACATGAAGATTAAATTCTAGCTAAAAGTACAGCTGGACCTTTTTGGATCTACACACACAAAGCAGCTCTAAGGACACACAACTCATTGCCCTGTTACACACTCTGTGATTGCTGTGTTACTGGGAGGGCTTCACGAAGGATTTAGGATGGTGAGAAAGGAATGGTCAGAAATGGAGACATTTGTGAGGTGTAGCCAGGGGAAAACCCCTCCCTTGCTGTGGGATCAGTGTGGTTCCCCATACTTCCCTTCTTTCTGTCTTTCTGAAATGATTGCAACAAAGCAGATCTGTTTCCAAACTGATTTGCACCAGACTGATTACTGAGCAATCCACTGAAAGAGTTGGAACGTGGCTTCCAATGTAGTTAGACAGCAATTTGATGAGTACAGATTGGGCCATTAAATTACCTCTCTTGATCTGTTTAATTGTGAGAGCATTGCCAAATCTTCCTGTCTGTAGTCCAAAGCTGATAATGGTTTTTTGCTGCATGTCTTTCTGCTTTAGCTCTGTGTCCGACAAATTGATCAATGCCGGGGAAGATTTAGCAAGGTTTTTACAAAACAAGAACTAAACTTTTTTATAAACAATATTTTAGACTCAGCATCACGAGATTTTTTTTCCCCTCCTACTGAAATTTCATTGTGGCTGCAGAGAGCTGGTGGGATGGTTTCTTGTCTTGTGTAAAAGAGAGAAAAGAGCACAGGGACTACAATCATTGTCAGTTAAGAGGATAAAAACAGTCTCTTGTTTTCTCTTTTAAAAGTCAGAATGTAATTTTATACATTGACTTGCATCGAAGCACTTATTTCACTCAGTTCCCCACACATCCCACAAAAACAATGTGGAAATGGATTCTCCTTGACTCCCCGAGGTGAGCTAACTTGGTTCTTGTTTTCCTGGTCAGCTCTATGTGGTGATCTGATTTTTGTGCTGGCCCCTTGAGATTGCTCCTGTGAATAAGTATTATTTTATGTAAATAAGAACTGCAAAGCTAAGCTCTTTGCCCTTTAAATCAGGGAAGACTCTTCCCAAGTTGCAGCACCAAGCTGGACACTCACTGAGAATTGTATTTCCCAAATTAGCCAGCAGCCAAAGCTAAAAATCTAATTTATCCTGCATCATAAAACTTAATCTGCTTTCTCCCTTACAAATGTGGGTTTGTTTTAAATATTTATGACACATCATCACACACTAGTAAATGTTCTTTAGTACATTTTGTAAAAGGAACGGTACCGAAATGACATGATAACTTATTCCAGTGACTGTGATTCAAGTCTTTCCTGAGAACTCCACTATTTACTGGTGTGAGGAGTGCCAAGTAAGTAGTCAAGCAGGGTTTTCAGAAAATCATGGCATCATTTAGGCTGGAAAAGACCTTTAAGATCATTGAGTCCAACCATTAACCCAGCAGAGCCACCCCTAACCAACATCGCTAAATGCCACAATTGTCATTATTATTTCAGTAGCACCGTGAAGGGCAGACTACACTCAGCTCCTATTATGATCCAGAAGGGAATGTTATGATATGAAAGAGTTATGTCACACACTTAGACTGTGTAATCTGAGTGGAGAATTCAGAGGAAATAACCAGACTGTCCGGGGAGGTGGTGGCAGAGCTGGCAAGAGCATCTGCACAGACTTTTTGCAATTCAGTGCCTCAACTTATGCAGCCATGCTTCAGTTTCCATTAATCTTTTCCAGGAAAACTGTTACTAATGAACTTCCTCCATCACTCTTGGACTTTGTGTTAGAGCAAGTTGTTCTCTGTGCCACGCATTAATAAAAACACAGTGAACGGATAGGATGGACAAAGCAGTTTTTAGTTTGGATATGCTGGATACTCCCTCACACGTTTCTGTGATCTGCTTTGTGCCTGTGAGAGCCACATGTTTTAGTTAGTATATGGCAAAAAAGAAAACCCACACCAAAACCCAAAGCCAGGCAAGCACAGATGCAGCCCAGCCTTGCCATTTGCATGAACGCTGATTTATACTGTGCTCTGTAGCTCAGCATTAACCAATATTTGCAGTAAGTAGACTCCACTGTATTCCTTCTTGTTTGCACCACAGTTGTGTGCAGAATGGGGCCTTACTGTGACCTTTAAATAATACTATTTTAAAATATATTATATAGGTGATCATGGCACTGGGCAGACAATGGAAACAGAAAAAGTCTTTTTCCAGAAGGTTTTGATAGAAATGTAACCTCAAGAGTCAGATCCAAATTAAAAGAAGTCTTAATAAAAACACACAATACAGTGTAATGAAAAGAAAAACATTTCCTTGAGTTGTATGTTTAAAGGCAGAGTTTTAAAGGCACAGTTGGGACTTGTTTCTTAGCAACAGGGCTCATCTGAGCCCTGCAAACACTGTCATGTTGGAAAAAGATACCCTCCAGAAGAAAAGCAATATGAAAAGAGCTAGAAACATCAAATTTAGATGTCTTCCCGCTGTTGCAGGAGCATTTCATCAGCATTGCAAAGCCTTCAGGCAACAACAAGGTCATTTTGATAAACTGTAATGATCAGAACAAAGAACTCATCTTTACTTCTCTTTATCAACAGGGACAAAGCAGTAAAAACATTATTTAAAAATAGGTGCATTGGTATTACCATAAAGCAGAGTTTAGGTCCTGCCATCCTCCTGTATCCATAGTAACATGGCTGTGTTCTCCACAGAGGGCACAGGAGTCCTGCAGAACAAAGTCCTTGCTCTGTTGCACCTCACCCTGTCAGTGCCAGGAGTTCCAGAGGAAGATCTGTAATGAACAGAGTTAAATGTGCTAAGTGGCCTGTAGGAAGAGCTCCTCCTAAAGGAGTAGGTTAGCTGGCTGATATGCCAAAGCAGGAGAATTTTTATTAGCATTATTTAATCAAAATAGCTTCATGGCAAAAGTTTTTATTGGGCATTTTAGATGGGATTCACGTAACCCGTGCACCTGAGTTGGTTGCCATTGCAGTGTGTGGGGAGGAATTAGGTACTACCAGCATCTGACTCATCTCTTTAAATTAGGTTAAGTGAATCACACCCTCTGGGGGCCTCCATCTCTGGTTTTTGGGTTGTATTTTTTTGCCTGCAAAGGGTAAGTGGCTCAGATGAAGACACCTCCCTTGCAGATATCTGAAGTTAGGTCAGGAGAAAGCTACCCATTATCTGGTCTGCAAAATAAGGCATTTGCTTTCATAATTTCAAAATATATCAGGCATTGCCCACACATCTTTCTGGATCTCATCTCGTCCTTGCAAGAACTGAAGTAGTTCTGGCCTCCATGCTGTCTCCTAATGCACACACATCTGCTGTGTCTCATGGAATTTGTGCATTTTTGAAGCTTGGAACTCCTCTCTCTCTCTCTCTCTTACAAGTGCTCAACATAAAACCCTATAATTTCTGTAATTTCCATCATTACACAGCACAGCTCTTTGGTAGCTCTTTTGCACAGTGTGTAATGTTGAGTGTTTGGGCACTGCAGGGAGGGATGGAGGGGACACATCTCTGAGGATATCCCAGAGAGATGTGCACAGAGAGCCCATGCTGGATCAGGTACCCCTGACAGGAATTGCAGCTTGTAGGATTGCATAAGGGGCAGATTTGTCCCAAAGGACTGCAGCCTGTGGAACAACTGGCACCAGGACAGGGGAGAAGCATCGAGAGGAAGGAGTGGCAGAGAGGAACTCCTGTGAACTGACCACAAATCCCCTGTCACTCCCCATCCATCCTGCACTGTTCAGAGTGGGGCAGAGGTAGAGGAATTGGGAAAGGGAGTGAAGCTGAACCTGGGTGGAGGGAAAATTAAGGGGCAAGGGTCATGTTTCTTACTATCCAAACCTATTTTAATTGGCAATAAATTGATTTTCCCCAAGTCCAGTCTGTTTCGCCTTTGGCAATAATTGGTAAGAGATCCTGCTGTTCTTTATCTTGACCCACAAACTTTTAAAATCTTATTTTTCCTCTCTGCCCTTTGGAGGGGAAGGGGAGTGAGAGAGTGTCTGGCTGGGTGTCTGCAGCCAGCCACGGTCAGCTCACCACAGCACATCACCAATTTCTGGAGGCTCTTCCACGGCTTCCCTCCTTAGCACAGCCTAAAAATCCTGAGGGCTTTGCTGCCTGTGGAGCACCTTGTGCACCTTGTGTTCTCTCAGCACTGCTCATGGTGATATTTAGATCCCTTCCTCGAGGGGTGTGATGTTGACTCGGATACAGGTTTATAACCTGTAATAAGAAGAGATTAATTGCCTGTTAAAGGCCACTATTCCTCTTCAAGCCTGTTAAATTCCAATATAGCTGCACAGCATAAACACTTGGTAGTACACTATTGGATCAGTTCTGCTCTCCTCAAGTCATAAAAAACTCAGAAAATGTCATTAGCATTGCTTAAACAGGAAGAAATATAAATTATGATAGTACAGGAAGACATTTCAGATGAACATTCTTTAATATCTTGAAATATACTTATTTTCTGGTCCATACTCATAATCCTAATCTGGATATTTCACTTTCATTTTAACCAAAACCCATGGAAGGCAGTGAGGCTTCACTAGGAAAGCCAGAATTTGATTGAGCAACCTGATGGCTCTTTCACTATGGCCTGAGGCATGATTTAGCCTGGAATTCCTTGATTTCAGTGGGAATTTCGTGCCTAGGTGCTTTCAAAAGTCCATGCTCTAGCTTCTCTGCCTTCCTTCTACTGTTCTTCAACAGAAGGAAGAGAACACTGGCATACATAATCACACAGACATGCACTGGGGGGTCATTTGTACTTATGAGATGCTAAAATAAAGAGAGCTAGATGAAGGGCTGCTCTTGGTCAGTATGGACATTGGGAGAGAAGAGACAGTATGTTTAAAACTGAATCAGTAGAAAAATAGATGCAGTTACTTCCATATGTTAAATTTTTTTGGAAGGATTATAAATAGTTTAGGGCCAGACATTTGAGAAGGGTAATAATTATGTTTGCGTTCTCTCCCTGCTGAGCAGTTTGGCTCAGCTGTTGATTTGCACTAACTGGAAAATAAAAAAGCACTTTTCCAATAGACTTGTATCACCTTAATCCCAGATCTCAAAATGTGCTGTTTCACAAGGATCCCATGGATGGTGCAGGCTGTGCCTGCCTTGTATGAGTTGTCCCTCATCTGGCAGTGATGAGACTGAGCTTTCCCACAGCACCAGAGGGGTTCTGCTTTGCACCAGCACCTTCTCCAGGTACTCCTTTCTTCCTCAAGATATTCTGTGGTTCAGGGCATTTCCTACCCCACAAGTGGTCATTGCACCCCTGCGTTGCTCTCGCCTTTGACTGACCTTTCTTCTGTGTGTGTTTTGATCAGTATTAGTTCAGTGACTGCTGAGGGGAATTAATCACGATTTTCACTCCATCCAATCCTGTTCCCATCCCAAATCTGGTCTTGCTTTCTGTCAGATGCAACAGTTAGGAAGAGTACAGAGCAAATTGCAAAGGCAAATGCAAAGATTTCTAAAAGGTCCTGGGGGTGCTTCTGGTTTCTCACAGGGGAACACAGTAGGAATTGCCAGGGGAGCACTGCAGCCTCGAGCTCCCTGTGCTTTGTGACCCTTCATGAAAAACACATTTAGGCTAATTTGTTCCACCTACACCCCAGACCCACCCCCGAGCCCGATTTTGCCCAGCCACGAGCACACAGTGCTTTTACTGTGTGCTGAAGTTCCTTTTCTACATGAGCAGCATTTTCTGGGTGAGAGCTAAGGCAGTCTGCACAGCCCTTAGCAACTTCTCATTCAGGAATTTGATCTGTGAATTTTGAACTTAAACTTCCCTTCTCCCCTGCTGTCCTGTGAGCCAACATGTTACTGCTTTTCCCTACAAGGAGCTGCTGTAGGACAGTGGTTCCATTTGCAGTGCAGGGTGTAATCATTAAGGATGTGAGATCCCACAGCAAACCCTTCTGCTCAGAGTATTGCACTGCCTTAATTCCTTCCCTGTGTCTAAGACAGAGGTGTGGTTTGCTGTGGATGGCTCTGCTGTCCCAGAGAGCAGCAGTTTGGGTGGCGGTGCTGTTACAATCCACCTCCAAGAAAAGAAATAAGATGCAGCTGCTCTGTGTTGTGGTCTTAGCACATTGATGTCTTTGGATTTTGCATGGAACAGACTTTTTTCTCTGCAAAATACTAATTGTAAAATTTAAGATAATTTTTCATGAGTGCATCTGGCTAAACAAATGTTCCTTTGAATGACAATAACAGGCTTCTGCTATCAGATTGTTCTATGTAGCACAGCTAAAAATACATGCTTTTTTTTTATTGCAGGCACAATAAAAGATGGCAGAATAGATCTAATGTGTCAGATTGTTGCTTTTGTACAGCACTGTACTAGAAATCTCCATTTGTAAAATATGAGGGAAGAAAAAGTGCCACATTTTAATCACTAAAATTATAAGAAAAATGAATTATTTTAGCTAGAAACGTGGGGTAATTTAATGCTTAAGCGTAGGAAGTTATAATGACTGTAGAAATACACTTCAGACACCTGTAGGGATTAGCATATAAGAGTAAGGGATTCCTAAGCAGAACAATGAGGTGTATAGCAGTGCATCAATGGTCTGTGCTTTCAGAGCACACAGGAGCCCATGCTTTGAGGAGGGCTGTGGGAAGGAGCACTACTTACTGAATTTTGGGCAGGAGAAAGTATTGCTGCCTGTCATTTTGGTAGTTCGAACTGCAGGTACAAACACGTGCAAGAAAAGCATCTGACCTATGGATCAGTCTTAAATAAATAAACTATAAAATGACACAACAATGGTTTGACTGATGTAGCCTTTCTAGATTCCTAATATGGACTGGGACAATTGTTAACTACAGGAATAAATTGTTACAGCAAGGTACCTTGTGTCACACAGGATCTGGAACAAATCCCTAATGCAAGGTAGGGGCTTTGTGTTGCAGGGTGTCAGTAAATGAAAACTGTAACAGGTTTTCACCAGCTCTGAAAGCAAAGTTTAGAGGGAAAAGCATTTGATGTGGCATGTGAAAGGGAGTACTGGCTGGAGAGTAAGTGAATATAAGGAGGGAAAAAAACATTGAACTTCATGAGTGAGAGAAAAAGAAATAGTTGGAGTGACCTGAAAGCATGGGAAAAAAAGGAAATAAATACATAATCTCCTTTTCTATTTACTTGCAAGCCAGATTGATGGAAAGGTGATTGGTGGTATCATCAGTAAGAAACATTCACTGTGCAAAGAAATGGAGTTTGACTTTTCCATCTTCATTAAGAAGAGAAGATGTCCAAGCAGAGACCAGAAGGAGTGGGCAGGATTTGGGAGAAGTGTCCTAAAGAGATACAGGAGTTGAGTGCCTGGCATGGAAATGGAGATGGCACACAAAGGTGTGGGTGCAGATGGAGTTTAAAGAGGGCTTGGTATGGAGGGAGCAGAAAACAGGGGGAAGGGAATTGCAGAGGCTCAGTCAGTGCCCTGTGAGACAGAAAGAGAAGGATGGCGACAAAGAGTGAGTGATGCTGAGGACACGGTGGGAGACAGAAGTGAGGACGGCACAATATCAGAGAGCCCTAGTGCAGGCCAGAGCTGGGGACAAGAAACACTGCACAGGGCCTGACACTTATCCAGACCCTTTGCAGACCTCGGTGAGAACTATTTCAGCAGAGAGAACAGAAACCTCATTTGTGAAAGAAGGGAAACTGAAGTCACATTGCAACATTTCCAAGATAAAGCAAGGGAGGAAGGAAGTTGGTTAGCAGAGCTGGAGAGACAAGTGGAGCTGCATGAGTGACACAACTCTGCTGAGGCAGGAGACTTGCAAGAGACCTTTTTCTGTAGTGGGGTGAAGTGTAGATCTCCCCTTAATTGCAGCTGTGCAGTCCCAAAAATTGAATTCGCATTGCAGTGTGAATGCTGACAGAATGAATCCAGGCTGGACAATGAGCTTAAACCAGAGCTGGCCAGTAGAAGCTGGAGAGTCACAGCAGCTGGATAATGAGTCTCCCAGCTGCACAGCTTCTGGGCACAAGGCAAGCCCAAAGAGTCTGCCAGGGTCACCAGGCACCGTGGTCCTGCTCAGCTGGGCAGCAAGGAGAGCAACACCATCTGCTGAGCAGAGCCTGCTCCTCATACAGATCAACAGACCTGCAAAAAAGTTAGGAAAGTGCATGGATGCATATAGAATCAATTTTCTACAATTCCTAATTCTGCTTAAGGATGTGTCCATGCTATTCATGTTAGCCCTGTTTGAATTTGATTTATCAACCACATACCAAGCAGCAGGCATATGCTGTTTGCCATGGCCTGTTACTATTATTTAAAAGTACTGTCTTTCTGCAGTTTGCACTTCAGAATTGCTGCCAAGATCAGGTTAGATCTGATGAACCAAATTAATCCCCAGTGTAACTCTGGCAGTCAGCAGATTTATGTCAGAGATGAATCTGAGTCCAATATAGATGTATTTTTTGGCAGAAGGGAAAGTAAAACAACAGAGGAATGAATAAAGGTTAGATGGATGGCCCCTCAGTTGTGCCTGGCCTTCTTGAAAGAAATGTTTCCCTTCTTGCCCACTCCTCCTTTCCAAGGAAATGCATTCCTCAGCTTTCGCTGCTGCTAGCTCCAGAGTCCTCTTCTCTGCAGGATTGGTACTCCCCAAAAAACAGCCTTGTTTAGAAAATACCATAAAAAAAAAGACCATAGTGAATTCCAGCTGGCCAAATTGGAGGACATACAGAAGCAGAGAAACATCACCTTTGTTCAGGTTGTGAAGTCTTGCCGTGCAGTGTCAGGTGTTATGGTTGGTCTGCTGCCCCTGGTGTGACTTCTCAGCAAGGCAGGAAAGGATATTTAAAAGTCTGAATTTCAGCTGCACCTTTTGACAGGGAGATAAGGGCTTCCAGCAGTCCTGCACAGGAGTGTTGAACCATGTTACCAGTGTCCCCAACCTATTCAACATCAGATCTAGAAAAAAAGAACAGGCAGGATGAAACCATGATAATTTCTAGTTTCTCTTGGTATGCATCACTCCTTTTAAGTCTCCTCTAGCCTCTGAAAAATGATGTCCTTGAGTACATTAGAGGTATTACTTTTCATATTTCACTCAAAATCATTATGTGCTCTATTGTGATGTTGGGAACTCAGTTCTTTGTGATATCTAAAAATAATAAAAAAAAAAATTAAAAAAAGGCACTCATTTTTATCTAATGCTGACCAGTAGCTAGTTGGAAAGTAGTTGGTAAAGGGAAAATCTGTCCTTTGGCAGAAATATGTGTCAATCAAGTGCTATTTCCTGCAAACTGGGAACGCAAGAACTCTCAGTGATGGGAAGATGGCGGGCATTCAGATGAAAAGACCACGTATAAAATCTCACAAGCACATTTACAGGGCTGTGCCTCTGCAGGCCTTGCTGGACACATCTCAGGTGGCCAAGAAGCATGAACTGTTTGTGGATAACTTGGCCCCTGAACAGGAGCCAGCACTTCTGGAAGTCATTTGGTCCCTCTTCCAAGTGGGTTAAAGTAGAACAGGTTGCTCAAGTCCTCATCCACAACATCATGGGACATCCTTGTCCTCATCCCACACTGCTCCTCTGCAGAGCCCACCACGTTTGAATCTGCTGATCAGGGATGTTCATGTGGGAAGTTCCAGTTAAAAGGGATGCAAAAGCTGGATGTATTGTTGAAAATGTTCCCTAATGGTTTTGCTGGATAGGATAGAACATCTTGACATTGTCAATCAAGTAAATGATCATGATAAGAGATTTTTGTTTGTAAACTGTCAGAATCACCTGAAGATACCAAAGTCAAACTTGGAGCGTAAAGCACCAACTCTTGAATATTTCAGGTGCTATGTACATGAGCAAAACAGCAACTTTGCAGTAGCTTTAGTAGGTAAAGTGCTTTATCTTTTATCTAAAAATAGTGGTTTTAGGAAAACTGTCCTCTAAAAGCAAGACCTGGTCACTATTTGACTAATGGTAGTGCTGAACAGAACAACAGGCATATAACCTCATCTGGCTAGACAGTAAATTTCCTGTGTAATTTAATCTAAATTAACACCTTAATAATGTTACTTTGGCATGATAAGAATAAAGTTACAGCTTCAGAATTACTTAGCAAGCAGCTGTAAATCCAGGATTGATTTCTGGTGTCACAAATCATATTCCAGACTCCTGGGTATAGCACCACATCACTTAGCTACAGAGTGCAATTCTCTTCTGTCCTGTTCACCCCTGCTTGAGACACTTTGGCTCATAAAATATGTGCACTGAGTTTTCTGGATTAAGAAAAAACAAAAGAAAAGGTATTTTTGTTACTCTTCTGCATACTTATCACTGCAGATCTCAGAACATTTATGTCAGTTTTGTTTTACATTCCTGTAGTCCTTAGAAGATAGCTTGTACTTCGGGGTGATTTTGGAGGCTGGTGCAATTTATTACACTGCCATTTCAGCTGCCTTGTTCTGCAGAATAACCTCTAATTGCTCTGCATCCCCATCTAACTTTCTAATAAGACTAATTCTGTCTTGTGTCTCGGTAGTCCCTAATTAACACGATTTGTCTTCACAGTTAAGGGCTCCAGGGTATCGCCGTGAGTTCAGAGTCACTGCTCAGCAAATCTCAGAAGTAGTTAATGCATCCTTCCACGAGCACAGCAGATGCTGTTAGGGACCTTCCAAGGGCTCAGTTCATTGCAAGGCATTGATGAGAGAGACGGAGGAGGCAGAGCAGCTGCAGACCTCGCCTGGAGCTGTGGCTGCTGGGCTGGAGCATCCAGGCAGGGCTGGAAGGGAGAGCCCTGCTGCTTTCTTTCTGCTCAATTAGAGCTGCCTGAGATGGGCGCAAATGGCACTTAATTAACCTGGGTGAGGGCAGAGGCAGCAAGAGGAGGGAGATTTGATGTGGCTGCACCCGGGAAAGCAGCGGGTGCCATTCAGAGCCCTTCAACTCGTGTAGGAGCTGGAGGGTCATGCATGCCCTCCTCCTGCTCTGTGCCTGGCAAGAAAGAGCTTTCCCTGGCACAGACAATTAAGAAAAAACTTCAGTTCATCACTATATAATTGGCAAGAACGGTTGTGAAAGCTCTTAAGAATCCATAGCCTTTTCCTCATTATTTTTCCAGTGTTACACAGCTTTTACTTCCAGCAGCCTTTAGAAACTGGGGGTATTAGAAAGCCACAAAGATTTCTTTGCAGGAGGTTCCATGACCTCTCTGAAACGAGGAGGGGCTCTCCCCAGACATTCTGCTGCTGAAGCCTCCAGGTTTGTCAAGTTTGAGTGAAAAGCCTCGTTCAAATTACTTCAGTATCAACAGCACAAAACAGAATGGCTTGAGGTTTGTTGCTGGATGTACATTAAGAAAACAGAAAATTCATTTCTGGAGGTGCTTGAGAATTGTGAATAGGATCAGAGTCTTAAAAATAAGAGATGGATGATTATTTCTGGCTCCTTGGTTCCTCTCTCACTCAGGTCCCGAGCTCCTGCAGTGGGTGGGTGTGGAGCAGCCTGGGACTAGGAGAGCCGTGGCAGAGCACCCAAGCTGGTGCTCCTGGCAGCTGGCAGGAGGAGAAGGGAGCACAAGGTGGGATAAGCACCTGCTTTAATAGTAGACAATATAAATACAGAGTTCTGCATGGCAGGAGACAGCAGAGAAAAACCAGCACTGGAGCTGATTCCATGAAACAGAGCTTTTAAATTGCTGATAAAATTACAGAGCAGCAGGAATGAGTCCACTCAGGTCAGATGAGCTCCGAGCAAAGTGCCCTTTGCTGTAAACAGCGGTCATGCCTTTTGTTCTCCCTTATGTTTGTCATAATTGGAAGCCAATTGCATTATTTCTCTGAATGCTGGCATACTTAATAAGGATGCAAATTAATTAAAATCCTCCCTCCATTCCACTAGCAGAGAAAAAAAGCAAGCACTGAGCAGAAGCGAGTCTGCAGTGCCTCAGTTGTTTTCACAGCAGTGCCCCTGGCTAGCAGCACAACCAGTGACAGGTCATTCAGCCTCCCTGGCTCCCCACTCCCTGTCTAATGTGCAGCTATCCACTTCCCAGCAAACATCTGCCTTGCACAGCACTAGTGGGGAGCCCCATCAGCTCTAGCCAGGCCAGGCTGGCAGTGGGAAAGAAGCCAGCCACAGTCTCTGCAGAGTTCCAGCTGCTGTCTGCTTGCTGTGCCCAGAGGATGACTCCTTTACATCCAGAAAAGCATCCCTCTGTGCCACCACAGCCAGCTGGGCAGGTGGAGTGAGCAGCTACAGCACAACTTGGGCAGGCAGGAATACTCAACCAGGAGCCAGAGGAGGTGAGGAAGGAAGATTCCTGTTGGTGAATCCTGGGAGTGAGCAGCTGTTGTGTTCAGAGAGTTGACCTGAGTGCCAGCTACCTGTTTCAGTGTCTTCACTGGGGTAAGCAGCAAAGAATTTCTCCTTGTGGCAGGTTGTCTTGGAGCTGTGACAGGAGACGGTACTTCTGATATACTTTGATGGGCTTGTCTTCAGCATTCAATATTCCTTGGCTATAGGTGGTAAGGTATTACTTGTTACAGCTTTCCCATTTCCTGTGTCTAGCTGTCCATGCAGCAGTATTTCCCCCCATTTCTGGGAAATTGCATGTTCCCTGCATATGAACAATATATTGGTTCATATATTGTAAAGCCTGATGCCAAATGTCATTGATGGTTCTGGGACCACATCATTTATCCAAGAGGAGGAAAAAAAACCAGTCTGGGAAACAAGTAGGTGCTACTTGCAAAGATAAATCAGCAAGTCCTGGCAGAATTCTGGAGGTCTGTGGATTATGCAGTGGGGCCTTGCATTTGCTGTTCAGCAGAAATTCTCCAGTCTCAAGTACTTCAAGCACACCCTTAATTTTATGCATCAAGTCAACAGAATTAAACCATAGGAGTGGACTGGAAAACTTCACCCAAGGATTGTGGAATGTCTGGCAGTGGAACAAGCTGTACTTCAATCTCACTATTTATGGGTGGCTGCTTTTGAGTGTTCAAAACATTGCGGTGCTGCGGAGTAAAAATAATTGTGATGGGTCCGTGTATAATTAAAGCTTTAGTAAGTCACTTCACCTCCATGCAGCCCCCCCTCCATGTAATTTAAGATTTTGCTGTGTATTTTTAGCCTTGGAAGTCTGTGAAAGTTTGTTGCAGTCAAGTTTTGAAGTTTTTGTTAAAAAAACTCTGCATTTTTAGAGGGGTTAACTTTTTCTAAAGCATTAAACATGAGAAAAATCTCATTTTTGATGCAAAGGCACTGCTGTCTTACTTGCACGTGGGCTGTCTTCTGTGGATGTTACACAAATACTGTCAAGTCTGTTCTGACCACATGACACAAAGCTCTGATAACAAACAGGCAGAGCTCAGTCAGGTACTGGCACAGCTGGGCTCACTCATGGGCACACGATGCTTTGGGACACGCTGGTCATTCCCCATGTGTGCAGGGAATCCAGAGAGCTGGTCCTATCCACAGCCTGCCTTCTGCAGGCTCAGGAGTTGGAGCAAACCCTGTGGAGTCAGGGATTGCAGGTGCCAGCTCTGCCCTGTCAAGTGACTGTATATTTTTGTCCACCGTGAGGCCAAAGGGAACGGAGGGAGCCAGAATTCCCTCTGGATGTCCTTCGGATATGGAAGGGGAAAATAAAAACAATGTGTTGGCAGAAGCCAAACAAAACATTTTTAATAGCAGGCCACGGAGGAAAAATTCATGAGCTACTCTCCATGGCAACATCTAGGCTCTGTCACGTTTTCTGCCTCCACTCTCTCCTCCTTCCCTTTTTTCCTCTCCCTCTCCTACCCTTCAGCTCCTGCTGTTCCTGCCTGAGTCCTGCCCACACAGCTGTCCACGAGACCTGGCATCCACAGGTGATGGCTTTGACACCGAGGTGTCATCGATGTCCCCTCCTGGTGGACCTGAATCTGTGGGATTCAGGGTTTTGATTCTACAAGGGACCAAAGTAAACCTCCTGCTTCCTAAGCTGTCCACTGCTCCAGTTCTTCTTACCCCTGAAGTTGTTAAAACCAGTTCCTCAGTGCTCCCAAGCTGAAGGCCACAGAATGTCCCACTGGATGCTCTGCTCCAGGAGCGCAGCTGTAACCCTGGGGACTGATTTTCATCTGTTTCTATGAATGGCAAGTGGCTTGGTGTCTTGCATTGCTTGCTTGGAGTGCCTCAGAGGAAACGGGGTAGGAATTTACCCCTTGGCAAAGGAGCACATCTGGCCACAGAGCCAGGTACTGAGGGTCAGCTCCCCCGAGAGGACACAATTGTGCTCCCCCAAGCAATGACACAAACAATTGTCCACTTTAGGAAACTTCAGTTGATGGTCACCCTGAGCATGAATGCTTTGCAGCCCCATTTCATCACCTTGTTAACAGTGTCCTTTCCATAGCCCAACTCTACCCACCTAAGCAGAGAGGAAGGGTGCTCAGCATCAGCAGATGCTGCCTTAGCCCTTCCTTAGGCAAGGTTTAGTAATTCCCTTTCCCTCATCATAACCCAAAGGGCTACAGCTGACATTGGATCGATGCCAAGGATGAGAGGCCTCCACACCTAAAACAACTCTTTACAGCTCTAATTAGAGTGTAAAAACCAGTTCGTGACACTGGGGAGCCGAGGATGCCGCGACCAATAGATCCCACATTCGCTCTTTTACTGAGGCAATGAGTGCAGTCCTTAAAACCACACTTGCACAGCTTTTTCTGACTCACACGGGCCAGAGCCAGCACATCTCATGAATTTTCAGCACATCCACAACATCTGCCTCACATACCTGCCAGCACTGTTTAATGACAGCTAATAATCATTTTACTTGAGAGAATTCAAAGACACACACCAGACGTGTCCCCACACAGAGCGCTCCCCTGTCACAGTACACACACACAGGCACAGCTCATCCCCACAAAACCACACTCATTAGTTACGTCTCCCCATGACAATCCAGCAGCCCTGCCCCCACAGACACCTTAGATTTTGTTCCCATCTTTGCCTGTACTTGCCTACAGCTGGGTGCCTCCTGCAGCTCTCTCCAGCTCCTGAGTCGTGACATGGCCCTGTTTTTCCTCCCCTGGAAGCAGGAAAGGAGACTCCATAGTACTGCCTTATTTACTCCCAGTGCACCAGGGGAGCATCTTAAATAATCTCTAGGCTTTCAGGAAGAGGAAGGAGTATCTCCCACCCCTTCCATGGCTCCAGGCTTTTGTAGGGTAGGGATAATCATCACAGAATCACCATCATCATCTCCACATGCTGCTCCTGATTGCAGTAATTTGGGTTTCTGCTGCTCCTCCACCTGTACCAGTTCATCAGATGTGATTTCCTTGCAGCAGAGACGCTTTCTTTTGGGAAGTGTCAGATACCTGGCAGTCAGTGGGAAGCCCACTAATTGTCTGCATGCTCAAGTTACTTGCACTTACACTGTGGCCATCAGTGTCCTGTCTCCCTCTGGCTCCAAGCAGGCTCCCACCTCTGATGTTCCTGGGAAGGTGCCATCACAGCTGGTCCTCCACACGAAATGTGCCAAGCTCCATGTCTGACTAAAGCTCTTGCAGAAGTGCCCAGGATAGGCTTTCTTGTAAAAACAGGAGAGAAAAACTTAGAACTTCTCTCCTGCAGTTTAAGGTGTTCCATAACACAGTCCCTGCTGCACTCAGGTAACACAGGGGAGACTTCAGGACAGGCCATGGTCTTGATCTCAGGCTTTTCTCCATCCTGGATGAGTGACTCAAACAACAGGAAACCAGGGGAGCCCTCTCCAGGGTGTGAGGTTCTGCTCTCAGTCAGAGAAAAAGCCCCAAACTATCCCTGTCACACTTGATTGGTGTTCTCTGTGAGGCCAGGGAGCAGCAGGCGATGCCCTTGGGAAGGCCCAGGCTGCCAGGGTACCAGCATACACCAGAGGGGGGACTTCATCCTGCATGACAATGGACCAGGGAGGAGAGAAAGGGCAAAAGCCCCTCCTTTGCCCCTTCATTTCATTGTGCCGTTCTGCAGATAACACATCCCCTTCGTGTTCAGTGGGTTAAACTGCTGGAAACAAGCAGCTCTCTGTATTTACTGGTGTAATCTAAAAATACCCCAGTTCTGCTGACAGCCAAAGCAGGCAGAGGCTCCCAGGGGCTCTTTTTCCAGCCCAATACCATGTGTGTGCCCCAGCTGGCTGACACTGCCCCAAGTGCCACGAGTCCAACGAGCAGGAGCTGTGTCCCAGCCCCTCACAGCCTGGCTGCACACGGTGCCTTCATCCTCTGCCTCCCATCTGCTCCAGGAGAGCAATCCTCAGCTCCCACCCATCCCTCTGCCAGGGTGGCTCCAGACACAGCAGCGGCTGTACAGTTCAGCCAGGTGATAGCAAGGGGCTGGACAAACAGACTCATTCAAAACAGTACAGGACATCTTCGTCACCTCCCCTCTGTCCCCAAAGAGGCTATGTTCATTCATGATTTAGAATAATCCCAGATTTTATTGCAGTTAGCGTGGTTTTCATTGGGAAGATAGAAGAAATGTTTACTATACTTTACTGATGTTATACTGGCATAACTGTGGGTGCTCAGTTTATAAATGCTTGTGGAGTTACTGCTTTGTGTTTGGTGGTTGCCCTCACAGCCTGAGACCTTTTTGGACTGCTGGTTTATTTGGCCACCATCACTCCAGCAGTTGGCACAGCAGGTTTAGGATTTCCAGGCCGTAGGGATTCAAGTGCCTGAATGCCTGGTCAGAGAGGGAAATGGTTCGGTGCCCCAGCTCTCAGGCAGCCAGGTGGTATCAACAGATTTGCTTGCCTTCCTTCTTCTCTTCCTCCTCTCCACCTCTCTGTTTCCAGATGCAAGTAATTCCATATTTGGCAGTGTGTGACTATGATGGCTTCCTAAGTGGAAAACATCTACTTTGGCAAAAGCATTTCAGACTCTTACTCCTGCTTCTCATATGTGGAGTAGGGGAAAAATGCTTCCATCTTATGCCTGCTGGCATGGCTAAAGCCTTTTATTCAAAAATGCCAGCAGGCTCCCAAATATTGGCTAATAACAATTAATAAAGAAAATGCACTGGGGTTGGAAAAATGAATAGCCTTCTGTGAGTAGGAAAGTGGCCTGAAGAGGAATCAGAAGCCAAGGTTCATGAGATTTTAATCCCAGCTTTTGTATCTATTCCCACTCCAGAGAAGGACACTTAATTGCTTTGTTAGCTTTATTCCTTTCTGAAACGGACTAGAGTTCAGCTTAGTCACTGTGGTATTCACGGCATTAATTGGCTAATTCAGCACCTCACTCTAATGATGCAAATATCTTAAAAGCTTCACTGGAAGGATATGAAGCTGTAATTTAAGAATTATTGCTCATTTATGACCTTTCTTTGTAACGCATCTTGGAAGAGTTAAAGGTAAGGCAAGAGGGGAAGATTTTCATTTAAAAAAGAGACAGGCATTTCCACTTGGCAAGATTTTATATCCTGATGGGAAAACATAAACACCCAGTGTCTGATCTTGCCTCAATCCATATTTAATCTCAGAGAGTGCTGTGGTGTAATTTTGAAGACAAGACTTTCAGGAAGCATGAGGGAAATATTCCAGGCTTCCTTCTGCTTTGAAAAAACTATAAAGGAAAAAAAAGGTGGGTGAAGCAGGGCCAAGATGTCACATAATCTCACATAGAGGACACAAGAGACATGGAAGACAAAGGCACAGAGCAAAAGACAGCAATGGGGAGACTTATCAGCATTCCCCACACCCCTTCACTCCATGCCTGCTCCATGCCCAGCTCTGGCATGTGCCAGAGGGAGGGGGTGGGAGTACGGAATGGGATCTAACCAGCGGCAGGGAGACGAGCAGGGTTTTAGGAACTGGTGGAGTGTTAGGAAGACACTGGAAATGAAGCTTGCAGAGGATGGCAGGATTAAAAATACACTGTAGCCAGCCTTCCCCAGCATTTTGGCATCTCAGCTGCCTGTTATCCTTGTGACCCACTGAAGAAGCAGCATAAAAAGATTTTCTTTTCCATCACCATGGCAGTGCAGGACCAAACGGCATTTTGCTTCTAACCAGATGGTTCTGCTCTCTTGGTCTGACAAGCTTTACTACAGGGGTGTAAACTGAGTGTTTTGTCCCTGTCTTCAGTCAAGGGACTCCCACCTTCCCCAGAGTTCAACAGGCACTCGTGTGCACTGAAGATGTGCTCATTCATTCACACCTCACAGGCTATTTGCGGGCTTCCATCCTGTGAGAGGAAAAAAGGCAGTTTTTGTAGAAACCGTCATTTTAATTCAAGATATTGATTAAAGAAGATGTTTCACAGAACTATGCTATCAGTACAATCAACATTGTATCTTGGTGCTTACCTTAGCAATGCTGCATTTGTTTTAGAACAACCCAAAGACAATTCATAATGCTAAGAGGTGATCAATACATACTTAGGTAAGGTGCCTGAACCTCCTGGCCAGCAGCTGCTATTATATAGGAGCCAGGAACAGTTTCTTCTGCTCTTTATCCACATTGTGTGTTCCTGCATGTTGGTTGTGGGACAGACAAGGCTTCCCTGAGCTGTGAGTTTCAGCTAGCCATGAGCCCAGCACAACAGTTAAAGTAAAAAATCTACCTTGTCCAGTGGCAAAAATTCAGGAAGAATCTTTGTTAAAGGCTGCTGTGGTGTAGGTTTTTATTTTCCCCAGCTTTAACTTTCATACATGAACAAGATCCTTCATCTGAAGCGTTTCAGGAAGTCTGAAGTGTGGTTGCAAGATTTGTGATGGCTCTCACCGGGTGCTGTGCTGCTGCTCTGTCCCCAGGAACGTTCGTGTCGGCGTTCACTGTGCTCTGCGGGGCCCGCACCGACCTCCCTGACCGGCACATGTGCTGTGTGTTCTGGCTGAACATCGCCGCCGCCCTCATCCAGATCCTGACGGCCATCGTCATGGTGGGCTGGATCATGAGTATATTCTGGGGCATGGACATGGTCATTCTTGCAAGTAAGTACAGTGCATTCACCCTCCTGACTTCTCTCCATGGCCGTGTTGCTGGCTCCCAGATAGTGTCCCTGCAAGCCACTGGGATGCACTGTAGGGAAGCAGAGCCATGGGATGGGCTCTGCAAGTCCATGAGAAACATAGTAGGCAGAGAAATTGCTGGGAGGCAGCAGGAATGGGCCCTGTGACATATCTGGAAGAGCCTCCCATCCCACCATGTGGGTCAGGAATTTCCTTTTCCCTTCATGAAATGAAATGTGCAGGAAGGGGGAGCACTGTGAACGCTGCTGCGTGGAGTCCCTTCTGCCCTGGTCACATCCATTTGAACAAGAAAGCCCTTTCTCCCTTGCGACTCCAGTGGCAAATCTGTGGTTAGTGAGACTTTTCTGTGAGGCTGGTTCTGCTCCCAGGGCCAGCTGTCACCAGGAAAGCCCTGGGGACTCTCCTGGATCCTCTCCTTCCTCCCCAGGATACTACATTTACCCAATGTTTTGGAGGCAGGGTTCATGTTTCAGACCAAGTTCTTAGGCTGAGCCAGAAGTGTTTAGCTGCTCCTCGAACGACTTCCCATGCACCCTTTGAGTTGACTAAAACATTAGTATAGGGAAAGAAGAATCCTTTTTAAATGTATACAATTTAAGCCACCCAGTTAGTAGATATTACCAAGCCAGAATACAGGCTCTGTAACTTTTATCTGGTAGAGGCTTTTACTGGTGTAAAAGCTGTATCATATCTCCTGTACCCAGGTGCAGAGGATTGAGGAGACAGACTCATCTCACCTCCAAAGCCAGAAGCAACACAGAACTCAGGGTGCTGTGGCATCTGCAAAGCCCCACTCCCTTGCCCAGTGGGCAAGTGCCCCAAACCAAACAGTCTGAGATCTCGCAGGCTGACAGGACAAGCAGTTCCTAAAGCGAGCCCTTCCCCCAGAGACCATTTTACCAGCAGCTTTTGCCTCTTGGCTTGAAGGGGCTCCACTTTGCTATCTCCACTGATGACATCTGTGGCTGCACAACAGAGGGGGAGAGAGGATCTCAGGAAGTTGCCAGGAACCCTCCTAAAGACAAAATGGATGAAATTGAAAAAAAGGCAGGAAACCAGTGCACATTTTCAGCTGCCAAATCCAGGGGTTAAACCCTCTCATCAAACCACCTGCTAATTTCTGAGCCAGCTTCAGTTAAGGCAGTCCCCATACAGAGCAAATGATGGGTATTAAAAACCTGAACATATGCAAAGTAAAAGCTTTCCTTGGGATGAGGGCAGCACAGCTCTTTGCTTTACCCTGCAAACCACCTACCACGTTTCCTTCCTGACGTACCTGCAGAGCAGGTTCTTTCTGAGGATAAATTGTGAATTGATGTACATGTGTGATGTGTCTTTAAGAATCTGCCAGATTTGTGTGTAATCCCATAATTGCATCTTCATACCCATAAGCTCTCCTGCTCTTCCCCTGTGGGGCAGCCCTCGTTTGCAGTTTGCTGTCTGGCAGGACCCCATTCTGCAGGTGTGGAGAATGTCAGGAAAGCATCTGTCCTGATAAAGAATCACCACTGAAACTGTGACTTGCTTTGCTCCATAGTCCTGCTCTCCAGGTAGAGGGGTTGGCGCGTAGGAGGGTCTTACTGGGAGGGTCTTTTCCAGTTTCACTGTTGGGAAAAACCACACAGCTTGGAAGTATCTCCCGAACCCTGTTTCCCACATCTGGCTGCATTCCACCAGTCTGGGAGGCAGAGGATGGATGAGCAGCTTGTGGTGGGAATGCTCAGGTCAAGAGGTCCCCAGGCACAGCGGCAGCATTTCATCCCTCTGGTGGCAGTAGAGAATGGTAAGAGGAGTCAACATGTCTTATGTTCACCAGCAGCATCTGACAAGTTGCAGCCTGTGGCAGATTCTTGCCATCTCATTAAATAGCTGCTTTTAAGTTTACTCACCATGCAGAGAAAGTAGTGGCTAAATAAAGCAGCTCTTGGTTGATGGGGAATAAAAGAAAAAAACTCAATCTCCATTGAAACAAAGAACAAAGTGATCACTTGCTCTTAGCTGGACCAAGCAGCCCTATCAGACCCATAGTGGTTCTTGCTATCATGTTAAAAATAAAATAATAACTTGAGAAGCAAACCATGTTTCAAATGCAAGAAATAAGGCATTTCATTTAAGAACACTGCCAGGAAACAGTTTGCTTTGGCTGGGTTTTGTTTGTATGCAAACCACTGGATGCACTGGGCGGAAATCATACAACATTGCAACTTGAATCTGCAGGCAGGTGGGAAGTAGTTAAAAAAGTACGAAATTCTGCCCACATCTAGTCCCCTTGCCTTGAAATGGTCGATTCCATGTGTCCCTGTGAGGGTGCCATGCTATTTGGATGGGCAGGAGGCTGGACACAGTGGGTGCTGTCCAAGCTGGTGAGGAGGAGGAGAGTGGGAGGCAGCCAAGGGTCAGGAACTCCACTCAGGCTTTCCCTAAGGGATGAGCCCCTCACTCCCTGGATCAGGGTCTGTCTCTGTTAGCTGGTAGAGAGTTGGGAGTGACTTAGAACCACAAAACCATAAAATCACAAAGGTTGGAAAAAGCCTCCAAAATCATTGAGTCCAACTCTTAACCCATCACCATCTTGTCCACCACTGAACCATGTCCCCAAGTGCCACATCCACATGCCTTTTGAACAGGAGGCTCGTTGCAGCTTTTCATCTTCGAGTGGTATTTCCCAGGCATGGAAAGGGGGAGTCTGCTCTGAGGATAATGGCATACTGTCCTTAATGAGAAAAAAAGGAGAAGAATTACAGGCCAATTAGGTATACTTCAATTCCTGGAAGAAGTAATCAAGTAAGTGACTCGCATGCACTTAGAAAATAAAAAACACCCCCACAAAGTCACTGTGGGTTTGTCCAGAGCAAGCTGTCAGACTGGCTTGATTCCCTTCGGTGGTAGAGGAATTAATTTCGTGTGAGGTGGCAGCAGCCAGCCATCCCTCCTGACCTTCAGATGCTGACCCTCTCTCACACAGTGTTCCTACCAGCAAGCTGCATGAAAATGTGCTCAGGAACGGTCCTCTAAATGGATTTTCCTGAACTGGAAAGATACGAAGAGAGGTGTGTTGAAAGGTCCCTCCTGAGACGGAGTGGAGAAGAAGCTCCCCAGCTGCACACCAGCACTGGCTGTGAGGATGGCAGGCACAGCCAGGGCAGTGCCCAGATCCAAGCAAATCGAAGGAATGGTCTGGAAGCACTAAGTGCCACTCAGTAGAGACAAGCCCAGGGCTCTACAGAAGGATAAATCGACTGCATAAATACACAGTAGGGAACAGCTTGTTTTTCAGGGAAGGACATGGTGGCTGCAGTGAGTCACAAGTGGCACAGGGGGAACATTGCTGCGGAGGGAACAAACACCACACAGGCAGGTGGGAGCAGAGCTTGTAGGGCTTTCACTGATCCCATCACCTTTCTCTGCATGCATAAAGCTGTGGTGAGTCTTTTGGCCAACTTTGGAGGCTGTACTTCAAGTGGAAAACCTGGAGAGAGTCCAGAGAACCATAAGACAGTAGGTGAGTTGATGATGAAGGTGTTCAGCAGGCTAGTAAATGTGAGAGGGCAGCAGTTCAGCCTAAGACAGACTCAAATAACAGCAGGAAGGATCTGTGTGGAAATCAGAAGACATTTTTCGTCCAGTAAGGTCAAAATGCTGCAGAAGTGGTATGGCAGAATGGGCTCTCTTTGTCCCTGGAAGACTCCCACGAGTGGGTAAGCCCTTCTCGGGACCAAGGCAGGACATGGCAAGAGACCGACTGACCTGGGGCATGCTGTCCAACCCTCATCTCCTCTAAGGTGCCCTTTAGCAGGATAATATCCCAGAAGGAGGATAAATTGAATGCAGTTTTGCTGTTACACTTAATTACTTTTGGCAGCACCACAGCACAGGGTATTTTCTCCACTAATTTAAACGAACTGCCAGCTGGCCCCATTGGACACCACAGATATCTTCTTGAAGCAGCCATATGGCTTTGGGAACTGTCCTCTGCTGCACCTGCTGTCTGAAGGCAAAGGTAGAACCAGAAGGGAGCACTTCCCTCTGCTACAGGCACGCCTTGTCCCCAGCCCACATCTTCATTAGCCCTGGAATGGGCACAGCAGAATGGCCTTTCCAGGAAGGCCCTTTATAAAAGGCTCAGAGCCCTTTATAAAAGGCTGTGTGCCATTTCTCGACAGAAATGCCAGAGAAATAATACAGTAATGTCACACTGACATTGGCACAGGGGACACGAGTCAGGGACTGTTAGTCCAGGCATTGTTTTGCCTCCACTGAAAGCAGCCAAGAAGTCAAGCCTGGTTTCTGAAGGAAGCCCTCCCTCAGCTTTTGGCCTCGGAATGAACGATGTGCTTGGCTGCACCATCGCTCTCGGGTTCACTGGATGGAGACTTGGGCTGATTCTCGGGGCTGATTGGTAGCCAGCAGTGAGAACTCACCTGTAATCATGCCATCCTTGTCACTCCTTTGCTAATTACTCTGCCCAGACCCTGCCAGAAGCAGCACCAGATGATTGCACAGTCACTGTACACTCGCGCTCTGAGGGACTTTGGAAAGCATCACTGAGGCTCTCTGCTCTGCAGGGCCCCTGCTAGGGCAGGTAACATGGCTGTCCTGGGAAGGAAAGGGGAGCAGAAAGCCCAAAACAACTAGTAACCCTTCATGAGATGAAGGAAATTCTGAAGATAAATTGCCTACTTGGACCTATTACATTAAAAAAAAAAAAATCTAAATAGAACTGTACTCCAAACTATGCCTGAGGAAAGTAATTAAAATACCCTTTTTTGCAATTTCCTACCAAATGCTGCAGTGAGGCAAGTTCTTAAAATGTCAAACAGCACCAGTGTTTGCAGCACCCAGACAGGCTGAGGCGTGCTGTGGTTGTGAGTAACCTGTGGGCACAAGCAAACTCAGTGAGGGAAACTGCCTAAAAGCCTTTAGGTGTAGTTCTCCCAGCTCTCAGACTGTGAATGGCATGCTATGAGCCCTTGGTACACCGTGATGTCTTGTTTGATGCCTTCGTTCAGTGGTTCCCCTTCAGCCAAAGCCATGAAATACCAATGTCACAGAGGAAAGAGTTTCTGGGAGCATTGCTCAGAGGTGTTAGCTCATCCAGCCTGTCCAGCTTGGGGCTGGAAAACCTAGATCAGCATTCCCCCATCATCTTTAAACAAGAGCCCAAATGAAATGATCCACTTCAAGAACAAGGATTTTAAGTAATGTTTAGCCCTGGTGTGAATGTCTGATGGTAGAGCAGCTGTTCTCTGTTTACTCTGCAGCCTCAATTTGTTCATTCTCTTCTGGTTCTCCATGTGTTTCAGATATATCATCTACAGTTACATTTCTCCCTCTCTCTTTCTTTCATGTTCCTTTGCCTCCTTTTGTTCACCATCAAAGTCTCACAAGGTAAGTTTGTTTCTGTTCTTTCTGCTCCTCCTCCTCACACTCCAAGGCAGTTTCCCATGGAGAGCAGCGAGCATCAGTCAGGGCAGGACATCTGGAATTCACTTTGGCCAGTGCTGCCCGCTCCCAGCCCAGGTCCAGCCATGTGCCTTTACATGTGTGTGTCTGACCGTCTCTGTGTCTGTCCTGTGGCTGCACAGCCCCAGGGATGTTGAAACTCTTCAGGCAGCATTGAAATGCCCTGGGAATGCCCCAAGGGCACCCTTGGAGCAGAGCAGGAACCCATTTCAGCCGTGAGAGCATCCTGAAGCCACCCTCTGCATGAACCCAGACCCAGAAGGACAGGCTGTGCACGGACTGGGTTCTTTTTTGCCTCAGTCTTACATGCGATGGTTTAAAGAAGTGTGATTTCAAGTGAACTCAATTAAATCAGTGACTTTGTGCACAGACCCACTTAATCCTGATCCCAGAGCTGCAGCTCAGCATTGCAGGTGTACTGATTAAAGCTGCTTCATATAGAATACCTATTCCTATGCAAGAAATGCAGTAACTACTTCACATTGGATAAACTATTGGATAAGTTAAGCCTGAAATACTGTAATAAATAAGTTTAGCATAGGACAGGTCATTTTTTTGGCTTACTTTGGTCATGCAAAGAGAGAGACAGGCTCAGCTGTTGTAACTTACTTCCAGCCAGCTTCAACACCAATAGCCAGACTGAAAGCATTTCTCAGTCTTAATTTTCTTATATCTCAGTAAAATGCATGGCAGTACAAGCAACTTACTCTTACTGTAGCTAAAGATTTAAGGCAGGTCCCACCTTTTTGGTCCATGGGGTTGGTTGTTTTTGGTTTTTTTTAACTCTATTCCCTAAACAAATTAAACTGATTCTGTAGACAAGCTCAAATTACAGGTTTCCAGACAGCTCACCTTGCTTTCAGAGCTGACTCACCCTTAAAACATAAATGCATGTGAAGTCATCATTTTGCCCCCTAGAAAAAGGTGTTTGAAAGAGATGAGAATCTTTCTATTCAGCTGCACACAAAAGGCAGCAATTCAGTTAAGTGTCAGTAATCTGTCCCTTGTGCTTGTTTAACACCAGGAGATCCAGACTGCCAAGCCTTGGTGAATGTGTGGATTTTTTCCAAAGTACAGCAAAGTTCATTTGCTGGAGTCAATTCTTAGTTCAGCAAAAAGTCCCTTGAAAATAGGGGTTCTGGCACCTGCTGGTGTTTTGTGTTCAGTTTTTGTAAGGGACTTACAAAAGCCTAACATAAGGGTTGGAAAGAAATGTTAAAAGGCATCAATGGAAGAGTGTTTGAAAAGTTAAACAGTCTTCTGAGCTATGAAATTTTCGACTATGAAATCCCTAACATAAAAATGACAGGGTACTTAGGTTATTTAAGCTAAGGAAAAAACCCTCCAGATTTTAAGAATTTTTTTAGTTGAAAGATCTTCTTTTTGGCAGGCAGTGCAAGTAAGGACAGTTTGCTGCTTTAATAAGGAGATCTTTTGCATTGATACAGTCAGAATAACAAGCCCAGCTTCTCTTGAGAGGAAAACAGGTAAAGCTTCAGGTGCAGTCATTGCAACCACTTAGGAAAGCGTTAAAAAATCCACTCTTTTCCTCATTGTCCTGTATCGGCACTGGAGCTGCAGGTGCTCTCCTATTGCCCTTCCCTTCCCTGCCCCCCATGGCATGGAGCTGTCCCCTATGGGATTTGCAGCCTGCCCTGCGCCACCATGTGCAGGACAGTAAATAACCCGTGGCCCCAGGACCCTGAGGAGCTGTGACACGAGCAGGACAGGCTGCTTGAGCCCTCGCAACATCCATGTGGCTGCAACACAGTGGGGACCCCAAGGGCTCTGCTGCCTTCCTTGGGAGGTGCATCAAACCTCACGGCTGCAGGGAGAGGAAAGGGTGTGAAGGAACAGGGATCCAGGCCCTTTCCCACTGTAACTGGTTTTGCTGCTGGAAAGCTCTGTTTCCTCCAGGCCCACCGGATAGCTGCTGTGCCCTAACAAAAGCACCTGTAATTCTGCTGGGCTGGAGCAAAGCAAGTGCAGAACAAGGCAGTGAGAATATCATTAGAGGCATCCCAAGGCCTGTGTTTGACATGCCAGCCTGTGATTACAGGCATTCCCTTTCTTCTCCAAGAGCTGTTTGTTCACCTGTGCAAACTGCAGCACAAATTGGTCACTGCTGGGGAGCACCATTAGCAAAAGCCAGCATGGGAACAAAAAGATGAATAGAGGAAACCAACCTCCTCCTACCTGGCAGTGCTCTAGGAGGACAAGGTTCAAACACCAGTAAATCACAAGGAGAGATGCCAGGTCAGTGCTTGGGAACAGCCGTGTCTCCGGAGCAGGATCCAAGGGCATCCATTTCCCCTACACTGGAGAAAAACACACTCCATAAAAGCTTTAGGTTATTGGGCTGTACTGGAATTGGTGACCGCTGGTACCTGCTGTGCCTTTACAATCTCATGAAGCCCATGCCAGGCTGGTGGCAGGCAGGTGCCACAGCAGCAGGGCTGGCTGCCAGCATCCCCATGGCTGTGCCCAGGAAGGTAGCTGCTGGTGCCTAAAGGAGGACACGGTGTTTGCCCTGGGCAGTCTGGCCACAAGGGGGAATGTGGCAGCTCACCTGCTTTCCCATGTGGTTTTTACCATTCCTGGTAAACCAGGTTTGTGTCTTGTTTGAGCTTCACCAACAGTCCTCGTTAGGAATTAACTCTAATCATGTTCCCTTCCCCTCCCTCCTCACAGGCTACAAGGAACAGGGGATCCCACAGCAGCTGTAGTGGCTGGGACAAGTATGGTCAGAGAAACACGGCGAGAGATTTCCTTTGGCAGCCGTGGGCCACGGACCTTTTCATTACCCTTTGTCTCTCTTCTTCTCCCTTTTGTTTTGTTTCCTTGTGTTTGCCCGGTTCCCCTTCCCATCCAGCGGAGCGGAGATGCAGAGCAGCCGGCGCAGACTTGCACTGATGCCCCTGAGCAGCGGAGATGAGGCAAGCACGGCTTGGCTTAGGACTGGTCCCGGCCAGCGTGCGGCAGGCGGCCGACAAGGAGGACGAGGGTGCCAGGACAAGGAAGCACCCTTGGCGAAGGTGGCACCTGGGCAGGCAGCTGAACCGAGGGAGTGGGAGATGCTGCTTTCTCTCTTCTCCCAGGGGGAGGTCGCTGAAGACATTTTGCCTCCTTTTTATGCTCGCTGTTAAAGGACACTGGCTGTGAACACCAAATGCCAAGGAGCTATTCATAGATATATGTACAGGATGTAGAAGCAAACCAGTGGTACTTTTTTCCCACCCCAAGATTCCATCCTTGACTGCTTTGCAGCAGTGGAGGGTTCAACCCAGCCCCCTCTGCTGTCCTTGTATATATGATGTTCACTGAAGCTCTGTCCCCACAGATGTCTTGAGAAACGTGCTTGCTGTAAATCGTATTGTACTGCTGAAGTGGCTGGGGCCATCCCTTGCTTCCATCCGCTGCCACCATGCAAAGACCGGAGCTCCCATGGGCCCAGGGGACACTTTTCCCAGCACAGGACTGGTGTCCTGCAGCACCTCACCTCTAGGGCAGCAAGCACAGCCTTGTCCTGCCAAAAGCCTCTAACAATACTGAGGGAGCCAAAGAACGAGACTTTTCCTGCCCCTGAAGGGGACTTGCTGGCAGTGTCTCCATGCTTTGGAATTGGATTCCCTTAGAGCATGCCGAGTGCTCCTGGCTGAAGCAGCATCCCAGCTTCGCTTCCCCAGGTAAGTGTCCAAAGCTCCAGGATCACAGCCTGGTGCTCACCAGGTGCTGGCTTGGGAGCTGCTGTGGTTGGAAGGCCCATGGCCCAACAGGTCTTTCATGCAGAACAGGTCCTGTCAGCTGAAACAGCTCCTGTTGCAGAGAGCTGGGGTGCCAAACAGCAGCCAGTGCCCCTGAGCTGCCCACCAAGGGTGCAGAAGAGCCCTGTGCTGGGCAGGGCGCCTGTCGGGGATCCCACAGAGAGCTGCTGGGGTAGGAAGCTCCTTTGGTGTTTTGGTGTAAATCTCTGGCTTAGCCTCCTCACTGACTGGCTTTAATGCAAGACCTCTCTTCCCAGAAAGTTTCCTCCCTGCCCAATGCCCACGCTTTGCTGGGAGCCCACAGCCTGTGGAAAGCAGGCATCAGTACCTCTTTGCTCTCCCAGCTCAGGAGGTCCTTCTCCAGGGTTAAGGATAAAGCATCATCCACAGTCCCAACTAACTTGTGGTGGGACCACTCAAAACCATGCACATTTATCCAGTGCAGGCATCAGAATGGATGACACTTTTTTCACCTCACCTTTCCATGACTCTGCACTATAAAAAGCTTTGGGCTGCTTGAACAGGAGAAAGGGGTAGAGAGTAAGGACCCTTGGGAACTCCTAATCATCATGAAGATGCTGGCTCAAGCATTTCCTCTGATCTCAGCAGTCTTAACTGGAAGACATATATATGTGGGTGCAAATTCTGTAACACAATTGTATATTTTACCAAGCCAAACTTCATCTAGGGCAGTGCATTTGTACAGCTGAGAAACAGCAGTATACAGTAAGGAAAAATGACAGGTCTCCAAAGCAAACCCATGGCAGAACCACAGGAATAAGTCAGGCTGAATTTCCTTTGCCTCACACGCTAAGCTGAGGCAGACAGAAACAGGTATTTAGTTACTACCCTGTATCCAAACTGGGATGCTGGGCTCAACTTTTTGGGCTGCTGCATAGAAAGCAAAGATCCATGACACAGGGCAGACAGGAGAGCTTTGCATTTGTAATTTTAGAGCAAAAGAGATTAAAAACCATCAGTTTTTCGAGTGACACAAGCCACACAGCACAGGCAAGAGAGAAGCAAAGGCTTCCCTGGAAGACAAGCACCAGTTGGTGCTTCTTGTTACCCCAGGGCTGGAAGTGCTCAAGAGGAAAAGCAGCACAGTTGTCCTGCCACAAGGCGAGGCTGCGGTGAGCCATGGCTGCCTTGCTGTGCCAGGGAGAGGCTCGGAGGACAGCAGCAGCTGGAGAAAATAATTAACGTAGGTCAGTGGTGGAAAACCCAAGAGCCATCTGGGATCTGTGCTAAAGCCAAGGGGTGAGCTCCTCAAGATTACCACTGCCACAGCAATGGCCAAAAGGATTTCTGCTCAAAACATTAAACAATTTCAAGTGTCATTGTCCATTTCTACCAAAGGGACTGGTTCAGGGAGTGGCATGTGCTGTGGCATGTGCAGCTCTGTGACTTGCTGGACTGTACAGGTGTTACAGAACTGAACTTCCACAATTACTGCAAGACAGACCATCTCTGCTCCTCCATTTCCCACCTAGGAAACTAAGGGGTAAATAGAGTCCTAACCACTAGCAAACAGGGAATCTGTAGCACATCTGGAAGACACCTTCACGAGCTGCTGCTGTCACCAGTGAGAACTTTTTTTGAGATCTATACCTAGCCCTGGAGCCACTCAACTTGCCCACTCAGCTACAGCAAGCACCACGACAAAGCAATGGTTGCCCCTCACCTTTGCCAAACAGAATGGCTGAGTTGAGGGCAAACACCAAATGCTGCCCAAGCATCGAGTTAGATGTGCTGTGGTGTCAGGATGGGTGTGCAGGAGCCCCTGCTGACATGGATAACAGGTCATGGATAAAAGGAACCAGGCAAAGCCTTTGGGTGCGGAGGCTCTGGAACAGGAGCAGCCAAGTGTGGCCTAACAATTACTTCTGGTGCCTGTGAAGTTGGGCTCACTTTTAGAAGGTGGATTTAAATGTGCAGTGGACAGGCAGCACAGAAAGCCTCAGTCTGGGGAGGAATAAACAAGCTGACATTTTCACTGGGCTTAAATTGCCAAAAGTCACATCTCCTGTGGCATCAGATGTCAGATCAGCAGCAGAAACCCCATCCCAGAGACCCAGCACCTGTAAAAAAGGTCTCCTGAGAACAGAAAGGGGCAGAATTAGCTCCTCATCAGCATTACCAGGGTTTTGCTGACATTTTGGGTCACATCTGGTGCTGTCTGTCTCTGTGCTTTAGTGAGGATGGGAGAATTGAATCGGTTGGGAAAGGACTTTTATGGAAATGCTGCCCTCCCCGGGATGGCTGCAGGTCTCTGAGAGCAGAGCATGGCTTTGGTTGGGTCTGTGTCGTCTGCATTTATTGCATGAGGGAGTTTGGTACCGCAGTGCAGCACTGTACAGACGAGGTGTGGGATTTATAATTTACTTTCAGGTTTTGCTCTGTAAAATTTTTTCTTATCTTTGACATTTTATCAAATCAGTGAAGCCAAGAACACACTCAATGCACCACTTCAAAGGCCCTGAAATCTGTTAAATGACACCCAGGACAAAAAGGCTCATTTCTGCCTATTGTGGTGATTTGCTTAATTGATTTTAGTTAGAAGCAGACAGTTTCCCACTCTCTGCTTTAGGACAGGAGCCACTTTATGAATTGGCCCTGCTACCAGGCAGCAAACATCAAATTGCATTTTCCCCAAAGCTGCCCTACGGTAGTAATAACCACGATAAATCCCGCTGCTTTTTCCAATAGCCCTGATAAAAATTAGCACTGCCAGGCTCCCCACAGCCCAGGGGTGAGCAGCATCCTGCTCTCAGGCAATGGTGAGCCCCTCACCTTGGCTTCAGCTCTCCCCACGGTGAGTAGTGGGGAGCTGTGGGGAGTTGAGTGACTGAGCCCAGGGCAGGGCTGTGGTCACCAGGGGGTTCTGCTCATCCCATCTTTAATATCACACCCCTCACTGTGACTTGGTTTTCCTCCTCTTACAAGAGGCCAGAGCTTTGTGGGCAGCTGGCAGCAGCTGAAGGGGTGTGGCTGGTACCCACAATCCAGGCACTGATGAGAAGAGCCACACTGTGAAGACACAGATATGAGTGACAAATCGGAGCTTTCCCACATCAACAATTACTTCCTTTCTCTTTAGGGTCAAATTAACCACCCAGCGCTTTCACACCTCTTTCCGAAGCACCACAGAGGGGACAACACCAACACCTGCACCAGGGCTGGATAACTGCCCTCGTCCTGCGGGAGCTGTGCCATGACCATTGCTGCCAGCCAGCTCTGCCTCCTCGCCAGCACGGCCAGAGGTCACAGCCCTGAGCCCTTCATCTGGTCCAGAGTGCATGGCACCCAGCACTATCACCTGCTTTATAAATGTAGATGTTTGACATGCAAGTTTTACAGCTAAAGAGTGATAGTGGGTAACGAAGAATAAACGCAGTTGCTTCACCCCCATCTGCCAGCAACACAGAATTTTCTGCTGCTCTTTTCTGATTGTGAAAACCAGGTTTCTCAAAAGAAAAGAAAAACAACATATAAAGGGCTTTAATGAAATAGTCTCTTGGTACTCGAACCCAGCTGGGCTGAACAACTGATTTACTACTCACTGGAAAGCAGTTCCAGGTAGGAACCAACTCATACGTGTAGCCAGTCAAAAGAGAGCTTCACTCTGGGTCAGCCCCACCATTGTAACACAGGGCACAGTACTCTCCAGGGTTTTTTTCCATCCTAGCCTTGCCTCCTGCTTGTTCTGGGCTGCCCCGCAGCTCACACACATGCATACACTCCAGCCAGGGTGCATTTTTCTGCTACGCAGCCCAAACTGCATCCACTGCAAGACACCACCAAGAGTTCCTTGGCATCTAAAGCCCAGGTACAAGGAGACCCATAGGCTTGGCTAGATCTGACATTCCTCCCAGGAAAAAGCAATGTCTTCTCCCACACACCTGAAAACCACGGTGTGGCAACACAGCCCTATATTTTCCAGATGACTTTGCTTCAGGCTCACACACACGATGCACTTCAAAGCAGTGCTTCAATTTATTTCCCGAACTGGCGCTCAGCATTCCCATCCCCCTGTGGGAGCAGGTTCCTGCAAAACCCCAGGTCACAGTGGCACCAACCCAACCAGGGTTAATTACAGTGAATCCCACTGGAGCTCATGCCACTCACACACCATCCTTCCTCCTCTTGCCATCTGTATAAATAACTAAGCCAGGCTAAAATTCAAGTTCTGCTTCTCTTGCACCCACTCACTGGCCAGAGGGAAGCAACAACGCCCTGTTCCCACTGCAGGAATGGTGAAGTGGGGAGTGAAGGCTTCACTTAGGCTCCAGGAACGGCAAAGCCAGAGTAGCTCAATCCATCTTGCAGCTCTAAGAATGCTTTCAGCAGGCAGGTGAAAGGGAAGGGCACATTTTAGCTTGGGATCAGAACAGGGGCTCACCTCTACCAGCAGTGCCTGGAGGTGATGGCAGTGCTCCCCCAAACACCCAGCAAACACCCCCAGACCCCACCCTGACCCACACCCCTCCTTCACCCACCACACACCAACACAGGCGCTGTTCCCGAGGCTGGGAAGGGGATCGCTGGCTAAAATCTGTGTTCTCCTTGGTTTTGGCCATGCATGGGTGTATCAGATTTTTCCACCCTAGGAAGGAGGGAGCAGGGCCCTGCTCACCTGTGCCATTTGCACCTTGCTGGTGAGCCCACTTTTCATTTTCATATTGGAGCCCAAACAGAGGAGTTGCAGAGGACCATTTGTATGCCTATTTATATCACCGAGTATTTGATTGTGACTTCTTGTGTTTTGATACTGTGGATATTTTTTTTTAAAGTTAAATATATTCTATTGCTGGACAGCTGGAACGAAATTCAGAGTCTCTTTATGTCACCTGGAGAAACCCCATCATCCCTGATCCCAAATGGGTTCTGGTTCTCCTCCTCCTCCCACCAGTGAGGTGATGGAGAGTATCCAGCAGACACCAGCCCACACCCACATCCCCTGAGGAGAAGAGGTGAGGACCAGAGCATGGTTTCCTTAAGGAACTTGGGACCAGAACCTTCCAGAGGAGCAGAAGGCTGGTGAGGAGCCTCACCTGCACCTCTGGAATGGAGACAAGGGAGGGGGAAAAGCCACCCTGTGTTCCCCTGTGCACATGCCTACCAGCAATCCTTCTCTGCTGGGTCTCGTTTGCAGTTTTAACACTTTAATATGACCCCAGGCATATTATCCCTGCTCCCAGTGAGAGAACAGCCCCCGTGCTCTCAGGAGCTTGGCCACAGACACCTGAGCAGAGCAGAGCTCGGCAGGTGGCAGAGCCTTCCCATGAGAGGTGGCTCTGCTGCAAGGGCCAGCAGCTTGTCACAGCACACTTGCACATTTCAGCCAACTGTACTCCGTGTTCCTGGCTCCTCCTGCAAGGCACAGTGCCACAAAATGCCACTGCTCTGCTCCCTCCCCAAAGCCACCATGGGTGGGGAAGCACATGGGAGATGGCAACAGGGATTCTGTTCTCCAAACTCAGATTTGCTGCAAGACCAGCAAGAAGTGTCTTCTCACACCCCATGGCTTTGCGGGTGAGGCAGAGGCTCCCTTTCACATTGTCATATGTTTCTATTTAGGTTTCACCCCTCAGCACGTGAAGCACTTTGGGATGAAAACTGATATATAGTATTATGATACTATTAATATACCCATGCAGACACACCATCACGTGGCAAACCCACTAGAGAGATCTGGGATAATTATCTCAAAGAGATTTCTTTAACACCCTGCTAATGGACCATTTCAGAAGGGGAGGAGGAAAATTAGCAATAAACCACATGAACGTCAAAAACTGAAGCTTAGTGAAGACAGATGAGACACAGGGAAAACCTGCAGGCCTTGTCCTCATCCAAGCACCACGAGAACAGGTCTCTCCCTCACCTGAAGGAACAAGAATCGCCAGCTGTTTCTCAGGCCATCCCAGAGAGTTCTCTGGGATCAGGAGACAGGATGCCAGGAGGTTTTCAAGGAATCAGAAGAGGCAGAGAGGCAAGAGGTGATGAGCACAGCCTGCAGCTTCTGCTGGCTACTCAAATGGGCACAGCACCAGCTCTGCTGCAGCACACACCCAGGTCCCTGTTCTGAAGCCACACAGCACCATCACCCAGAAACCCAGGGGGTGAGGTGACCAGTGGGTCCCTGGGGCACTGACCGCACAGTAGGCTCACCCCAACAGGGAGCCAGGCTCTGCCCACCAGCAGCTCTCACTGCTGGCCATGCAGGTGTGGAAATATACCACCTAGACAGTGGATCATTTAGAGATACACATTTAGAAAAGCATAATTTCAACTGTATTCTCTTCAAACTAGCCTGAGCAACCATTTTTTAAAAAGTAATATCTGTGCAAAAGAAGGTTATTGCAAGGTATGCATATACTGTGTCTAAATCTCGAAGTCATGCAGTCCAGATACACATTCAGATCCACATGCAGCTGTGAGAAGGTAGCACCTGATGCTAGAAGGTAATATTACAATTACAGGCTATTTCAGAGCTCCTTTCCACAGGAAAACTGCAGCCCTGTGGAAGAGGATGTGAGCTGCAGGACAGGCAGGAGCGTGTGCTCATGTCTAGGGCTGGACCATGCTAGCCAACAAGCACTCAAGAGACATCATTTCTGATCCTTAATGATCCCCCTGTATGCTACAGGGTCTGTGAGCTTTCCTGCAAAGCCATGTCCCATGGGAAAAGCAGCAGGGCACATGCAAAATGTGGCAGTCGCATCAGGGCACGTTTGAAACGCCTGCTTGGGGCTGAGGAATGGTGGGAGGAAGCACGTGGCACCCTGCAGAGCCCACCCACGGGTCCTGCCATCTCCCCTTGCTGTTTTGGAGGCATAAAAAGAAATGAAACATGAATTTAGCACTAGAAAAAGATACCACATTGCTGGTGGGAAATGTTATTTTAGCCACAGATCCTTTACAAAGGGGGAAACATATCTGTAGCATCTCTATCTTGCTACTACAGACTCCTATTGCTTTTGCTTGTCACATTCCCTTCTCTGAGCCAAATCCCACTGCTGTAAGAGAAGCAGATCTCTGTGTGTGTTTTCCTGCAGAAGTCCTAGGGTTCCTGCCATGAAACACAGCATGTAAACCATCTTGCAGCAAAAGCCCCCTCTGACACAGAGGTCACTCATTTGATTTTGTTTCCTGGCTCTGGTCAGGTGTTTGAGTAAATAATTTTATGCCTCTATTTCCCTACATGCTCCCTTGTCACGGTGGTTTCAAGTCTAAGCTTCGTGCATTAGGGAAAGTGTATTTGAACACTGTGGCAATGTGACACAGAGAGGGGAGTGGCCCCAGGTCTTGCAGGTCTGACATCGTTAATGCACACCAAACAAATGGCAGGAGGCACAAAGTCCCAACAAAGAGAAAGCACCAGCCCCGAGCGGGCACTGGAGCAGTTCCAGCAGTGGGATGAGCTGCTGGGCCCCAAAAATTTTTCAGTTTCCTCCAGAGCTGTCCCAGGTGGGATTCGCTCGGCAGCCTCCTCCACGGGCTTTCTGTTCTAAGAGGCACCAGCAGCAGCTCTCCTGTGCTCCCTGGCTGCTCCAGGGTGGAAGCACAGTTTCATCCTGGAGAGCAGCAGGAACTACCAAGACAGGTCCCCTAGGGGTGGGTAGAGAGGTAGTGGTGGAAAGAGAACACCTGACAGTATAAAAGCAACAGCAGCCCCTGGGGCCACCTCCCAGAGCGGTAAATCCCCACAAAAAGCTCTCCTTGCTGGAGGCATCGCTCGTGGTGGGTGAGGCACTGGAGGTGCAGGACATGGCAGAGCTGTGTCCACAGCCCCATGCGGGCGGGTGCAGTGTGATCCCGGGCACGGCAGGTCATCCCTCGGACCCTTGGCACTGCAGGAGCAGTGCGACCACTCTAATGGGCTTCAAACTGGGCGGAAAAAGACGCGCCCGCCGGGCAGCGCTCCCGGTGCCGCCGCCGGGGGCACACCGCCATCTCCCGGCGCTCGGGGGAAGCTCCCGGAGCCCGGCCGGGAACTGGGAGCCCGGATCCGCCCCACCGGGGACGGGGCCGGGCGGCCAGAGGCTCGGGTCCCGTTTTTAAGGTGCGGCGGAGAGGGGAGCACAGCCCTTGTGGGGCTGAAAGCAAACACGAGCCCGCCCCACCGAAGCCGGGAGTGGCCCCGGCAGCATCCCCCACCGCAAGCATCTCGAAGCCAGCAGGACTCGGAGGTGTGGGGCACATCCCCATATGGATGTGGCAGAGGGGAACGCCATCCCCAGGCTGATCAGCACCCTCCGCACTCAGGTGCTGCCTGGCCGTGCTGTCACCCGTGCCATGGTGTCCCCACACAGCCCCTGTAGCAGCACACAGGCAGCAGAATTCCCCCTCTGGCAACCCCCCCACTCCTGCTTGCCCCTGGCCACGCTGGCCCGGAGGACATGGGCGCCCTGGGGCTGTTGCCAGCTTCCAGCCTTCAGGCTGGGGGGCTGCTCATGGCAGGGGTAAAACCCCTCCTGAGAGGCTTCCCAGAAACCCCCAAAACCCCACCAGCTTGAGTTGTGAACAAACCTGAGCACAGTGTTTGACCCGTGTCAGCCACCACCGCCAAGTCCTCCATTTTCACAGGCTGGGACTCCCAGCTGGCCCCCAGCACCCCTGATTTATGGGAGGCTTGTTCTGGCAGGTAGTGCCTAACCAGATAATGCTGAAGGAAGGGAGCTGCTCCCCCACCTGGAGCCTGAGCAGGCTGCCTTACACCCCTGGCACTGCTGGAGGTGCTGGAAAGCTCTGTTTTGTAGGAGTAGAGGCCTCAGCAAGTTCTAAAGTTTTCTTTGTTGCAATAAGTCCTGGCCTCTCTTCTCGATATTGAGTTTATGAATAATTCAGTTTATTAATCCATAAGGTGGCAGGCAGCTCTGGGCTTTGCTTTGGGGGTGCAGTAAAGCCAGGTGGGGGCCAAGCCAGGCTCTTGCTCTGGCATGTGCCAATGGGGGCCTGCGCCTTCCCAATCCTGGGCATAAACTTTAGGGTCAGCTGCCAGCCCTCAGTCACAAGAGGTTTCTTTTCCTGATTTACTCCCTTTCCCTCTTGAAAGGAAAAAGATGAATGTGTCTTTATAAACAGACTGTGTGAATCTGCTTGTAGATAGGGTCAGGGACTTACAGATAGGGCAGTAATAGGAGAAATGATCAGTTCTAGAAAATGTTACTAATTGACATGGACTGTTGCTCAGCCAAGGCTGTGTTAAATCCCTGGACTTAGAAAAGAAGAACAAAGACTTAATAGAATTATGAATATTGTTTTGTTATATATTAAAAAAGGAGGCGATGTATATTAGAGGGGGACATGCAGTAGGCGTATTGGGAAGTCTGTACCTTCTGAGTGCCTCAGCCAATAGGGAAAGGAAGAGGGTGATGCAGCCAGGCAATTAGGACAGAAAGGCATCTGCATCCTCCAACAATTTGAGAGACCCCAGGGGAAATGCCCCATGGCCTCTCCCATTATTCAAATAAAGTTACAGGACTCCTCTGTCTCCTTTTGGGACACAAACCTCTGGCAACGTGAATTTTTCCACACACTCTCCACCACAACATCATGGTCCTTAACTCCAAAAGAGGCTTTCACAGAATAGTGTTCTTCACCCTCTATTTTTGCATTTCAGGGTGCAGCTGGGTAAGTTTTGGAGGGTTTTATTTTCCTCTGAAGGTAGGAAGAGAAGTCACATATCAGAGAGACTCTCAGTGGTCCCCCAAAGACTGGACCTGTAAGTAAGCCAGGGGCTGTCAGCTCTGCCAGAGGGCGATCAGCAGCCACAGAAGAAACAAATTTGCTCTCCCAGAGCCCAGGAGAGCCTGCTGCACAGGCAGCAGCCTCACATCAGTATCCTGCCAGCTATGCCGCCCAAAAAGAGGCTTCTAGTCTTCAAATTCCACGCTGCAGGGCTTCTCCTGAAGTTTGTTTTAGAGGACCTATGGTGAGGCAGGAGTGGCCCCTAGGCTGGGCTGCTCCTGGTGGTCTGGACATTAAATCCGGCTTTCCTATGAGGCAGCCCAGCTGCACCTCCTCAGTCACGTCTGTCCTGTGCTTGCACAATCAGCCAGGAGAGAATGGAGCTGCCTTCGGGCTCTGCAACCTGACTGCTCCTTCATTGCAGAAACAATATGGGGGGTTTTTTGTGGCCTTTGGTCCAAAGTGCTCCCTCTCTGGCCCTGCCCACAGAGCAGCTGAGAGGAAGAGCAGCAGAAGGAGTGTTTGGCTGTGCCAAGCAGTTCTGCTTCTCCTGGGTGCTTCGGTATTCTCCAGTGCAGGAATCACAGGGTGGCACTCAGAAACCACTCAGTGAGAGCTAAAGACATTGCAAAAAAATTCCTGTCGTGGAGCTGCCTTCAGTGGGCTTCCCTACAGAAGAGGGATGGAGAAATTCAGGCCTCTCTGGGGGTAGCTCCCACTGAGCCTGGGCCCCCCACAGTCCCAGCTCTGCTCCCCCCCGCCCTACTCCCTGCAGAGCCAGTTCCTGTTTGTCGGGATCTGTTCCCAGAGCAGGGTCCTCCCCTACTCCTGCTTTTATGCAGCACTGCTGGAGCCCGATTCCCCCACAATCATGGACATGAAAGGCTGTTCCAAGGCTGCCACAAGCTGCACAGGGCAGACACTCATTGCACACCAGGGGAATGCTTCCCATATGCCTTTATTTGCAATGTTACAGCACTTTTTTACAGGCACTGTGCGTTGGTCTTCCAGACGGGTTTGGATTCTTTTTCTGTATCACCCAATGACCGACAGGTAGGGTGGGAGAAGGGAAAATCCCTCACAGCAACCATTCCAGCCTCCAGGAAGGCTAATAAGACATTTGAGAGCAACAATCTGCTTCTTCTGAAGCCACAAAGCAAGGAATCTGGTTTATAAACAGGCTTAAAAAATAACATACATATATAGGAGCAGCTCGAAGCTAAAGTACAGCGGTAAGTGGTACATAGCTACGCGTATCTGTTCACACCCTTTCTCCAAAGCTGGAAAAGGCATGGCTTAAAAACTAAAAACACAGTTAAAAAAAAAAAAAAAAAAGAGGATTCCATGCATTAAATTTTAGTGTTTTGTGCAATTAAAATGGGATGAAAATAAATATAACTTAAAAAAAACCCCAACCTTTTCCATGACACTAATGGAACAGAGGCAAGTCTATAAGGCACTTCCACATGGGCTATTCTAGAAAGCCTGGCAGGGAGCTAAAACAGTGCAACCATTTACAATGGCATCTGATGAGCAAAAGACACCGGTCTGGTGAGATATGAACTGAGAAAAACCTTAGGAAGCTTCAGTCCTTGGCAAAGAGGCTTGGCTGTAGATGGCTTGGTGGCCGACTCCTCCTTATTGCTGCAGGGCGATCTCCCCCATCAAGGGTGCTGCACCCGTCAAACTACGGCAGAGGGGCTCTGGAGCCCTGCTCCTGGGGAGTGACATGGGACACTGGGTTTGGGGATGGATGGAGCAGCTGAGGGATTCATGGCTGCCAAGCTCCTGCACCATCTCCTGTGCTGCACATCCTCGGCATGATGGCTCCCGGCCTCCCGCGGCCTCCCCTCCGTGCCGGCCTCTCCATGGATGACCTTTGGCGTGCCAGCCCTGCCGCCACTTGGTTCAAATGTTCCAGGAAGTTAAAAAATAGCCTCCACCCTAAATAGGGAACTGGGTATTTTTGCAGGAGCGGCAGCGCAGGGGCCATCACACGGCCCCAGCAGGCTGGGGCAGCCACAGGCAACCAGCTCTGCAGAAAAAGGGGAAGGCATGGGGATGCCTGACCCCAGCTCTGCTTTGCCAAAGGTCTCTAACTCAGGAGCTGCCTTGCTGCTGTAACCCTTCACCTGATGCAGACAGAAATCAAGGAGATGCTACAGGTGGGAGGGTCGCTCTGGGCTAGGTGTGGCCATTGGAGGCACTATGTATGTGCTCAGCTGCTGACAAAAAAGACTGATCAACCTGGATGGCTACTTTAGGTGTCATAGTAGTCCTTTACAAGCCATTTTATAAGCTAGGGAGGATTGGCAAGCGCAGCTAAGGTGGGCTGGAAGCAGTTCCTAGCAAGGGAGCTGGAGCCCAAAGTTTTGCTCACCAGGGCACCCAGTACGGGGAATGTGGGTGGGAAGCACCTGGCCATGGCAAATATCTGTGCCTGACTACATGGCTCTGCAGCAGGAGGGAGACCCTTGCCCTCCAGTGCTGCTCAAAAATAACTGAGCAAGCTCTACAAGATGTCTTGAACACAAATTAAAACCCAAATCTACCCTTCTAGCATCTCTGAAGGACTTGGCACAGCCAGTTCACTAGGCTGAAAAGTACTGGCAAAGACAACTAAAGGGCTTCTACTACAGTGTCCTTCATCATCTCCACACCTTGCTCACACTCTCTGGCTGCCAGGGGGTCCTGGGCATGACCATTGAGTGTTTTCAGGACGGTCCCAGTGCAGGAAGAGGCTCCTTCCTCCACCAGTGCTCTTAACATCAGGCTGAGCAAGAGACAAAAGCGTGATAGGCAAAGTATGTTCTTGCCTAAGCAACCTCTCCGGGCTGCTCCCGGCCGCCTGCTCCCACTGACTCTGCAAAGCCAAGGTTTCAAGCTCAGCTTTTGTTCTGGGAGGTTAGCTCTCTATTTACAAGGAGAGGGGGGAAAAAACAACCAAGACAACCTAAAAAAAACCACAACAAAAACACATTAAATAGGGAGAGTATAGCTTTCAAATGGAGGGGGCGAGGGCTGGAAAGTGTCTTGTAGTGCAGTTCAGAAGAGTCAGTCGGGGGCAGGTTGGGGGTAGTGGCAGAGTCGGACGCGCAGCTTTAATGCAAGTCTTCGCTCTGGGACAACTCTGTCAGGATCTGAATGAGGTTGTCCAGCCCCCAGAGGTAGCCGTCCTCTCTGTTCCCTTCCACCCAGGGCACGTTGTGCTGGAGAACTTGTCCCTCTGGCAGCGGGGTGGTTTTCCCAAAGTCAATCATCCAGACTTTGGCTTGTTCCTGCTTGTCGTGAATGAAGAGGAGAGAGCTCCCAATTACCTGCGGAGAGGTGAGACCAGTTAGCTCCTGTTGCTCATTTTCAGCCCTCTTTGGGCCTTTCAGACACCTTATCTCCGGCTGCATTTACAAGAGATGCTGCTGCAATTTTGCATGAGCACAAGCAAGCTCTGGGTGCTGCTGGTTGTGTTTGCACATGCAAACTGGGCATTTAGACAAGCTGATTTACTCATACAAATCCCAGGTCTTGGCAGAAGGAGGGGATCAGAAAAACATGGGCATGAAAGATAAAGATGTCATTTTGGAAAGTGAGCTAAGGTCCCCTAGGAAGGAATGAGATGAATTCTCAGCCTTCAGATGGGGATTTTTTCAAGGCTGGTTCTTTGTGACCAGCTTGTACTCTTTGCACTCACCAATCCTGCAGACACCAGCACAGGGATGGGGACACTCCAAGTACAAGTTACTTGCAATGTGCTGCCTGCTGCTTGAAACACCATCCAACTATACCCAGATTGCCCCTAGAATATCCTCCTGGCACTCACAGCACTTTGGGGATGCAAGGTACAGAGCTGCATGCTCATGAATTTCCTTTTCCCTGAGTTCACTCGGCTTTGAAGGGCTCTTTCATATCCTGATCGGCTTTGGGAAAATCCTGCAGCAAGCAATGGCCTGGGCAAGCCTGGGGAAGCCCACAGGAGAAATTTGAGCTCTGACAGCAGAAGTTTCAAGGCCTATCGCAGTGGGATGAGACCCCATGAGCCCAATGGCCACCACACACAGAGCAGAGAGATGCTCAGCAGCTCAGCATCCTGACCCATCCTGACTCACAGTCCCAGCCAGGCTGATACCAGCAGCAGCTCTGCTCTGGCTTCCCAGTGCTTAGGGAACATGTGTTAGTATCAGGCCAGTCACCATTGTGCTCTTCTGCTGAATCTGCTCCTCCAGTCACAGGATTTTAGCAGGGGCTTCTACAGGAAAGCGCCACCAGGTGTGTTTCAGAGCTGTCCCAAATGAAAATTGCTTTCCAAATTCTCTCTGATGTGCATGAATTAGTGAATTATGAACTCACTTGCCCCTGTGTCACAAATAGGGACCTTTGTGAGCAGAGTGCAAGGGCTGTAGCAGAGGTGATGCCATGCACTGAGAGCCATGAGTGCCTCTTATGGTGTGCAGGTACATGGAGGAGAATCCAGTTGGTGTCAGCCCTCCAAAACAGCAGCACTAAATGTTACTGGGGACTCCCACATCCATGCTATCAGCAGGGCTTAGCTTGAGGTTTGCCTTTAGACAAGGGTTTTGAACAGGATGCGTGTACTGCTTGCAAAAGCTGTTACGAATTTACATTTTTCAGGAGACTTTTTCCTCCAGTGCGTTGGGAAAATATCCAAGGTCCAGAGATATGTATTATTGCCAAGAAATGCTTATCTTTAGCTCTCCTTCTGCTAACCTCTTATAGTCCTCTCTTGGCCAGGACAGAGCATTCCAATTTTAAGGAAAAGCCTTTTGCTGACATTCTTCGTTTGCCTGTCCTGGGCTGCCCAGTTCTCCTGCAGCTCCTTGGAGGAGCCCTGCTCAGCAAGGGCCCCATGGAGGGACACAGAGCTTGGCAGACCTTCTGCTGTGCTTCATCTCGAAGCGGGATGGAAAGTCAAAGCTGCTGCTTTTTAATTTTTAAAGAGTGGAAACTCCTTTCAAACCCTCTTTGAAAGGCTGCTTTGTTTCTGTGTTTTCGAGTGAAACCCTGGCACTTGGTTTCGGAGAGAATTTTGTTTCCTGTGTTGAACTGACCTGAAACCTTCAGTTTTGACATTTCCCTTCCAACTGCCTTCCAGGCACTGCCACCAGGAGGCATGGCCCCATCTGCCTCTGGCTCCAGGCAGACCCTCTGTGTGTGGCCGGGGCTGAGGCAGCTCCTGTGGCTCCAGAGGGACAGTGGGCTCTTGGAGCTGTGGCTCCTCAGCCCTGGGAGTTAAAGGCTCCTATGAGGCTCTTTTGTCCCTATGCAACACGTGACAAGGACATGCACTCTCATGTTTTGTTAAGTAGATGCAAGAGCAAAATAATTTCATTAAATTGTGTAGCATTTCAGTTGCTGAAATGGCCAAAAAAGGTAGTGTCTCCTCCTTGTTTTCCCATCCCATGTACAAAACGTTGGTATTGTGGATACTCATTTCTGTAGGAAAGAACTTCCAAAGGAAGAGTTCGTACTGAAGTGCCTCAACCAGCTCAGGAAAGGCATGTTTGGGGTATCTGTAATTTATGGCTGTGTTGAAGCCTTGTTTGATCATGTGGAGCAACTGGCAGCCAAATCATACCTGACATGCATTCAAACAGACATTTCTCCTGAGAAAACCCCTGTGCTTTTATACTAGGGAATTTTCCCTGTCAGAAACAGCCAGATTCCTCCTAGATCACTTTTAATCTGTTTGAACGTTGGCTTTCAGTAGGTTTGAGCCCATGTTAGATGCATAAACATTTTATGTTATATCATCTATATTTGCACATAAATATTAGATACACATACGAAAATATGGGTATAAGAGTAAATTCAGAATTATGGATCTTTACAGCCTCTGACTTTGACTTCTCTCCTTGGACAAGCTGAAATTAAATAGTTTGCCTTTCCAGGCAGATCTATCTAAACACGAGTATTACCTCATGGCACTTGAAGAACGGGGAAGTCTCCAGCGTAGCGCGGATACCCTTCAACCGGTTAAGGTAACTGTTCTGGAATTACAAAAAACCACAAACCCAAGCCATCAGTATTTCAGGAAACCTACATAAAAACCACAGCATTGGGGCAGACAGGAAAGTCACCCCATGTTTGCATGGAGAGATGCTGAGTGTGTTCCTCAGACACCTTGTGCCCAGCATTCTCCCACAGACCTTTCCCTTTGGAAAGTGTCCCCTCTTTTTTATGATCCACTTATCCTTTTGGCTTCTACAGCATCCTGTTAACTCCTGTGGCTTTCAGAACTTAGTGAAAGCATTTGCTTTTGCTGAACTGGTGCTTTCTGCAGAGTGTCCCTGCTGCATCCATGGTGGGAACACCTAATTCTGCAGCTGCTGCTTTTTCCTCTCCCCTGCACTCTCTTAATAGGTCAACTTTTCACTTCATCTGTCATTTTAGCACTCAGTCAATCACACATCACAAGACACTTCAGCTCTTCAGCAAAGCTGATCCCATAAGCGGAAGGGGTTTCACAATGGCTAGCACACAGGTCAAGACCCACGAGCCTATTTGAGCATCCCTGCAAATTGCTGGAAGGCACTAAACATTCTCAGGGGACTCCACTGGTTTCGGGGTTTAGGTAGAAGAATTAAGCACAGGAACACACACACAGCAGGTATCTGGGCACTGTAACAACTTGCGAGAGGAGAGCAGGGATTGCTGTATTAAAATGTTCTGACCATCCAGAGCCATGGCATGACGTGTGCTCCAAGTTCTTTGGGGATAAAATGCAGTCAGGCAACTTCATCTTCAGTTCCAGGAATAATCCCTGGGTAAATCTCGTGAAAGCAAGCATGCCAGTTTGAAGGAGGCAGTGCCAAGGGCCACCCCAGCTGGAGCCTTGCATTTGGAGACTTTATACACTGCAGCTTAAAATGGGAGCACTTTGTCAAATAGGTTATTTGACACAGTCAGTGTAAATTGTTTACAGCCAGATCTCTTATTCTCCTGGCAACTTAGAGAAGCTTGGAAAATGCCAACTGTGGCTTGTCCATGTGAAGTGTGCCTGGCACAGGGCCACCCTTCTGCAAGACTGGGCACAGGCAGCCCGCCCTACCGGGGTGGGAGCCCCTACCACTGCACACTGCAGTACAGAGCGGGCTCAGGGGTGACCACTAGTTCAGGGATGAGGGACAGAGCACAGCTGTGACTCCTCAGCAGATTTTGGGAGCCAGTCCTGGAGCATCCTCAGCAGACTCAGACTCAGCCATATCCCCTCCTAGCTCTCCACTGCTTTCCCCTCACCCTGCACCAGGATGGTGTTTCTCTTCAACATTTCTCATGCTTTTTTCAGGGAGACTGCTCAGGCTTCAGCCCTGCAGGGCAGGGACCTGATGAGCTGAGGCCAGGCTCCACAGGAAATGCCCTCTCCAGGCAGTCCCTCCAACATCCCCCACTCACCAAAACATTCCTGTTTCCTCTGGTGAACTCGCTGAAGGCCTCCATGACTTGTTCCTTTGTCCGTGTCTTCTTGAAGTCCCGGTTAACAGTGCCATCCTCTTTCTTGAAAAGAAGGGAGAGAGGTGAGTGGGATGGGGAGGAAGAACCTGGGGCAGGAGTAGTGTTTCAGCAGCCATGCATGTTGCTGAGTAGGATGTGACTGGCGTTTTTGGCAGCTGAAGGATCCGTATGTGAAGCAGGGGTGAGCAGAGGCAGCAGCTCTCTGCCTTGTGCATCCCAAGCTATCCCACAGCCCCGATGCATTCACCTCTAATGCAAATGGCACTGTCCATCATCAAACACTTGCCAAGGTCACTGGCAATGGGAACAAACTCTGTCTCACAGACCTGGTGCTTGCTGCTAACAGAGGCTGGAGATCACCTGTTTCTGGTTTCTGTGCCCAAATGGCTTCCCATGGCTGCTGTGGCTGAGCATGGCACCGACACCAGCCCTGGACTGTCTCCCTGGCTTGGGGAGGACAACAGAGCATAATCACAATGGGACAAAACTGAGTGTGGATGGAAACAGCGTTTCAGGAGCAGGCACAAAACCGCTCCAGGAGAAATCCTCCATGGACCATTGCAGCAAGGAGCAAACCCCATGGCTGTCTGGCCTCAGTGGTCCTTTGATAGTCCACAGATCACAAACCCTCCAAGACAGCACCCTGGCACCGAGATGCAATGAGACCCTTCACTGCAGGGACGACACTCAGCCCTGACCCAGAGGCTCTTGTCCGAACCTCTGGGCAGCTTTGTAGGTCTCTCCCCATTTCCCCGGTCCTTCTGGGGCTCTGATTTTCACATCAACTCATTTCATTGTCCAGAGGGGCCGTGGGACAGGCAGGCAGATCTCACTTCCTGGATACAGGGGCTATTTTAAACCACGCTTGCTTGTGCTCACAGCTCCATGGCAGGGTTCCATCCCACTGCTCCAGACAGCTTGTTTGCACACAATAGAGCGAAGGGACAGGGGCCAAAAGACATCCTGTGGGCTGGGGAAGATGAAGGATGAAGGATGAAGGAGCAGAGCAGAGGCTGAGGGAGGAAGGAGGCACAATGAAATCACCTGCCCCAGAGGTTTGAGACCTATCCAGGGAAGTGCCTCAGCACAGCACAATGTGCATCCCCCTGGCTAGAGGGCTTGCTGTGAGCATGATGGCCAGTCCAGCCTGGGGGAAGGTCGAGTGCCCAGGCTGTGGAGAGCTTGGCAAGGTGAGCTTGGCACCAAACCAACACCTGAAGTGCAATTTGGGATGAATCACACAGCGCACTTCAGCTTACAGCTTGTGTTTTCTGCAAGCGTTAACAAAGGTGGTAACAAAAGCAACATACAAATTAAAAACTCCAGGAAAATCTTTGTTGGTATTAGTTACAACCACTGTATTCAGCTTCAAATCACCCTGGACTCAGCCTACTCTTGTGCAGCCACAGGGTGTAAAAGCAATGCTAAGAGCTGGCAGAGTGTGTATTGGCACGGGTCAAGGACAACCTTTTTGCTGGAGACTCCATGCTGCTGATGGACCACGCAGAGCTGGGATCTCTGCTTTCAGCTGTGACCTGCTGAGGATGCTCTGGTGGCACGTGTGTGATGTATAGGGGAAGGGCACTTTGCTGCTATAGGTCCCTCACATGAGCCCTGACGCGGTAGCTCAGAAATCAACCCACCCTCTCCCAGGAGGATGATCGATATCAGTCTGGAGAAGGGCCACAGCACTAATTTCACGTGTAAAGAGCACAACTTTCCACAAAGCATCCAAGAAAGGAGATGGACTTCTAAGTGCTCCTAAAAATAAATGAAAATCACAGATGGCCTTTCAGATAAGGCAATCTCAACTTCAGGAAAGCCAAGTAGCCTATCCGTAGTGCTGCTCCCAGCATTACCCGCCTCCCGCAGTTTCCTTGCCCAGCCAGAGGCTGCTGCCACAAGGCTGACAACTGCCATGACATTCCCAGGTGTCTGAGCCCCGAGGGGCTGCCTTCCCCGCAGAAGAAATGTGAGGGGAGCTGATAAGGACTATCACAGCCTCCGCCCCACCAGCGATTCCAGCTCGCGCTGGTGTCACTGGGGCAGGGTTCAGGTCAGCCAGATCTCCCTCCAGCACTGCGTCTGGCCTTGGATGGGGCTTGCCTGTCCTGTCAAAGCTAGGTGGAGGCCTTCCGGACTGGTTTTGCGACCCTGCAAACATTCCAGCCCTGGGGAATGCCATCCCACCGTGGCCTTGCTGCAGCCAATGAGCTCAGACCAGAGCAGCAGCTCAGGAGTGTCACTTCTTGCAATGAGCTCCAGCAAGTTTCAACCAGGCCACCAGGGATCACTTGAGTTACTTTCAGCATGGAAATTTCATTAATAGCTACTGTTTTCCAACAGGTTCAAGCTATTCCAGAAAGTCAGATGAATGTCATTATCTCCTTTTGCAGAGGAAAATTTCCATTTTAAAGAGGAAGAACTGGATCCTGAAGGGCACCTGGGAAAGGGAGAGCTCAGCCAGGAAAGGGTGGCTATCGTCATGCCCACCCCTGAGCTGCCTATTCACCTTACCTGACCGTGCCATCCAAAAGGCTTCCACTGCTCCACTCCTTCCTATGACCCCTTCCCACTTGCCCAGGATCAAATCCTGTCCTTCCCTTGCACTTCACAGTACTCTCCTCCACCAGCCTCCAGCTGTGAGCGAGGGGCAGGGCAGATTTACCACCGCTCTTCCCAGGGAAACATCCACAGCAAGAAATAAAACATGGGAAGACAGCCAGGGCACTGAAGGCACTTTCCCTGACACAGAAACTCAATCCCAGAAATAGGGAGAACAACAGGGATACAGCACAGCATGACCAGCCCTGTTAGAAAAAAAGCCAGCCATGAAACAGCATGAACTGCTAATGCTTTAGCTTAGAGGAAAATAACCCAGAAGCTGAGGGATTTAAGGAGAATTACAGTAATTAGAGCCTTGATCAAATTAGTCAGCCCCCTAGCAGCAGCAGCAGGAATACTGCTGCAGGCCAGCACTTCTCAACATTTTTCAATTAAAGGGCTGCATCACCTCTTTGAAAAAAAATCCACTGCTCAGATCAGGCAGCAACTCATTTACAGTCAGCTAAACAGAGGTGTAAATCTCATGACTCCTTTATGGCTTTTATTTCCCTCCGCAATGTTTTTTGGCCTCCCTGGGAATATGATTTGGGGTTTTATTAATATTTTTTAATTTTAAGTGCTTCACATATGACCTGCTCTTGTAGTAAAGCCCCCTAAACATGCCCAGACTGAGAAGCACTGCTGGAGGCCAAGGATATACCATGTTGGATTATAAATAGACAGATTTTTCTGATTACACCAAGAAAGCAGGGAGAAGAAGCAGTGCATGGGAGCTTTAGGCCCAACTAGTGTACTCCTTTTTTATACAGCCTGAGTCTTATAATAAACTGGGGAGATCAGGGAAGAGCTGCACAAGCAGGCAAGTGCCCTGACCTAATGCAGGCACTGCAGAAAGTTGTTGGGGGGAGGGAGCATGACCAGCATCACTGCAGGCAAAGGCATGGGATGGGCAGGGATGCCTTGCATTGCTTGCCAGGAAACTCTTGAAGGGGCTCAGCCCAAGAGCTGCTCCTGGGGTTTCTGAGAGGGGTTGAGTTAGAGATAAATGCACTGTATCCTGCTGGCCATGAAAGTTGAATGAAGGAAGCGCAACATGCACAGAGGAAGAGATAAATCCCTTCTGTGGGTGATTAGAAGTAGCAGCTCTGAGTGCCCCACTCCTGCTGACCTCCTTTTAAACCCATGGTCTAACACCTGCATTTATTTGCTGGTGAGGTGAAGGGAAACATCACTAGGAAAGTCTACAAAATCTGGCGTGGGGGCTTTATCAGGGAACAACTTCATTTGTTTTAATTCTATCATTTTGACACCACTATCTCCAGGCAGGAGAGGTGCAAGAAGTTAAGGCCACAGACACCCAGATGGGCACTCTGGGAGAATCCCACCCAATTCAGAGAGGAGAAAAACAATCTGTGATCAAGAGAAAGAACAAAATCCTCCAACCAAGACACATGTAGAAATTGAGCCATCGTTTCCACTAAGAGCAAGTGGCTGCCCTGATCTACTGCCTGAGCCCTCAGCAGCACCCCAAGCCTGAATTGCTGCAAACACAACTTGACAGAGCTCCCTGTGGCTGCCAAGCCAACATTGTGCCCAGGCATGCAATGAAACCCTTGACTCAAGAGTGATATTACCTTTAATTCACACTGGCTGGCTATCAAAAGGCATAGGCTAATGTACATGCAAGCAGTATCACTAATATTCTGTGGTTACAGACCCAACTCTGTTCAAGTGCCATCCCAGACACCTCTCTTACTGCAAAGCCTGCTTGGAGAAAATCTCCTGGGCTGGCTCATCTAGTGGGGACACAGAAGCATCCCAGCTGGTGTCTCCAGAAGTGTGAGTGCTGCTCTGAGCAAGAGTAGTCAGCAGGTTACATGTGCATGCAGGTGCTGACAGAAAGTGTTCTGTGTTTGTCCCATTTCATAGGGCTCAGCTGCTGAATTTTCCTGGACAGGCTTGTAAACACATCCTCCTTACTAACTCTGGCAAAGCTCACAGCTCCAAGTGCAGATCAGCACATGTTCAAGCTGGGATTTGGATTAGCCCAGTGGCAGAGCAGTACTGGAAGCAAACAACTAATCTGAGTCTTCAAGTTGGAGGATGGTACCTCATATTTTGCAGTGAAGGAAATCAACCAAGCAGCTGATGTAATAAGATTGTCTAAAACTGTCCTTTTGCATGGATTCAGCCCTGAGCTGAGCTGTGCTCTAAGAAGAGAAGCACTGCCCTAAACGAGGTGCCTGGGTGGTGGTTTGGCTGCAGGGGCTGGGGATGTCCAGATGTGCCATTGTCTCCCCACCAGCCTGCTGCATGTGTACCTCTGTGAGTTTGGTTAGTGAGCACTCCCAGCAGGTGATCCCCTGCTCTGCCCAGCTGGCCAGACTCACCTTTATGCCCTCAATCCTGAAGCCCAGCGTGGCAGTGGAGCTGATGGTTTCCCTCCACTGCATGTAGCGGGGCTTGGTCACTGCCCGCAGCACGTTCTCCTCCTCGGTGGGGGCATCAGGGTCCACCTCAATCATCTTCTGGTACATGTCCTTCCTCAGGCTTGGCTTCTTCCGGGCCTTGATCAGCTCCTCCTCCAAGTATGTCCTACAAGGAGTGAGGCGGTGTATGAGCAGGGCCACCACACGAGGTGCATATACTCACAGACAGCCCTTGCCCCAGAAATCAGGTTGATCCAGGATAGCTGATCCCTAAGGAGTACTGCAGCACAGGAAATAATGGAGCAAGCCTCATTGCGGGTAAATTGATCCTGATTTAATTATCACTCCATCACCAGCACCCGGTATCTTTTCAGCTCATCAAAGAACCGCAACCAGTTTGGCAATAACAAGGGAAGTTGTTTCTCCCAGGTGCTCATGGCCTTGCTGCTGCCACACTGGCAGCCTCCTGCTGCCACCCCTTGTCCTGAGAGGCCTGTACCCCAATGTTCAGGAAATCTGAGCTCTCACAAGCTAAACACGGCTTTCAAGAAGTGCCCAGGAAACCGTGCACATGCTCTGGGACCCACCTGAACAGAAGGCAAGAGGAAGGTTACTGTGTCCCATCCTGTAGCATTAGCTGCTGCTCCCTCTGAGGGTCAGCCAAAGCTTTTCCTGTGCCTTTCCTGTGCTTTTCCATCCCCTCACTCTGTGCACCACGAGGGCTGTGCCTCACCAGCTGCTAAACAGGATGTTTTCTCACAGGGCTGTTCCACTCAGGGTGATGGTTTTGCCCAGTATAGGTCTGCTTCAAGTGGACTTGAAAGTCCACTTCAAGTGGACCTAGCAAAAGCTTTCTCTACAACAGGAAGCAGAAGAAGGGATGCAACCTTGGCCAAGTGCTTACCACCACCCCAGGACCATAGGGTGCAGCCAGGATGGGGAAATCAGGGAAGAAGAACTGAGGGTGCAGAGGAGTGTGCAAAGACCTTGGTTTTATGCACCCTTCAGAGGAGCACCCCTCTGTGCCAGGGCACAGTGGTGGAAAAGTTCTGCACTCTGGCACGCATAAAACCATCATCCACAAAGTAGTACTTCCTGCAGCAATAATAAACCACCATGGAATTCCTATTGCAGCTCCCAAATCAACCCTAGCTCAGCCTGCAAAGTGTCCAGGGTCTCCTCAAACAACCCACTAGGTTGGGTGAGATATCCCAGCAAAACAACACAGGAATGACCCGATCTGTCACTGTTCTACACCTCCCACTAGCCATGCCCAGCTCTGCAGAGGAACAATGCCCTCTGGCTATGTCCTTTGTGCCAAAATCCCTGCACTGAGTGTGTGGTTCACCTCCAGAACCAAGCAAAACACACTTTATGCTGAGTGGACTATGTGGGACAGGGTTCCTGTGTCCCACAGGCTTATCAAGGCGAACTGGCGCATTTACTTAGGGCAGACATCCCCAGGGCATCAGCCCCTCTGAAAAATACTGCAGGTTAAAGCACGGAAAGTCTTCAGCTGCGATCACCAAATCCATGATTTTGGGGAAGACAGAATAAAACAGCAGAATAAAGCAGCAGCATGCTAGAAGTGCTGTTCACACTGCTCAGAGAGCTAGAGTTCCTTCTAATGAGAACGACAGATCTATGTCCGTGGCTTGGTCCTCATCACCTCAGGCTTGTGCCATCACCAAGGCTTAAGAAAGACAAAGTTTTGTTTAGGAGCAACTGGAGTAAGCTGCCACATCCCAAAGCCAGGTTGGCATGAAAAAAGCAAACCTGTATCTGCCTGGCAGCAAGCTGCTGGCTCAGAGGACAGGTTTAATAGCCCTGAGGTTTTGATTATTTGCTCGGCCATGGGGATGCCCCATTCCACAGCATTAACTCCATTCATCCTCTCTCGTCAGCTCCTCCCACAGCACCATCTTATTTAAGGGTGATGATGCCCCAGCACATTTGCCCCTTTGCTTGAGCTCCAAAACCCCAGGTGCATAAATCACCTGACATGTGATCTGTGCATGGGCAGCTTTCTTCCTCCCAGAGATATTCACAGGAGGACCTGGGCAGCATGTCCAGCAGCTCTTCTTGTGGTGGCTGCTGTCTCTAGGTCCAAAGTGGGTCCTGTTTCCTTCCCACAGCAGCATGTGTGTGGCAGCTGGGGCCACATGGCTGCGCTGGGCCCTCTGCCCTTCTCTCCACCCTGCCGGTGGAAAGTATTTCCCGCCTCTTCCCTGCCGACAGCCCGGCACACCAGTTCGAGTTTCACATCGGGATTCAGGAGGGGAAAAAAAGATTCCTCCCTCCCACAGAAACCATCAGCTTTTCCAGCAGCGCAAGTGTCTCCACCATGTCTGGGCTGCGCCTTAGCCAGCGAGCGGGGTCTCAACCCACCCTGCCACCAGCCTGCAGCACACCCAGGGCTGAGGGGTGGCCTGAGGCTGCTCCAAAACTGGCAGCCACCTGGGGTCACCCGCCCTGCTCACATCTGCTCTGAGACACCCTTGTCAGCTGTGGCATGGCTCACTCCAAAACTGCAGCTGGCCAAGTGGCTGTAGCCTGGGATCCTGGCGGATCTGGAGATGGTTCTCAAGGAGGACACGGGTAATGTTGCTCATCTGTCAGGAAATGTTTCAAAAGCTTTGCATGAAAGGCACTGAACTACTTAGCACACACATGTTATCCCTCCAGTGCGCATAGGAGCAAAGGCTGAGCAGAGGGAAAATTTCTCGCTTACTGAAATTGTGCCTTTCAAGCGTCTTTATTTCACCCTTCTGGCACCCTGGGCAGGATCTCCTACACTCTGTCCCTTGCCTGTGTCCTCATGGGGCAGAGAGAACCTCCTAAAAGCTACTGTGCCATTCTGGAGTACCCAAACCCAAACAGAGTGCTGCCCCCCCAACCACACCAAACCTCTCCCAGCATTCAGGACAGTCAATAAGTGGAGAAGGAAGGAGGCCTGATGTGTCCTTTCCATACTCAGGCTTCTCCATGGCTCTCTCCTCACACTGTTGGCTTAGCTTTTCCTGAAAACAGGTGAGCCTGGTGTTCTTAATTGTGTGTTTCAGGCAGTTATACCCAGGAGATGCATTTACTCTGAGTACCCCACCTTAAAACTCACAAAACATCCCCAAAGTCACTCACCTGACCCCCATTTTGCAGTCCATAACACAGGGGGAGTCAAACTCAGCCAGCAGATCTTCCATCTGGTTGTATCGCTCCCCATCCTTGACCACATCTCCGTGGTAGGCAGGGACATAGGGCTTCAGGACATCATTCATGAGGCGGTCAAGGCAGCGCTGCTCCGACTCACAGTGCTTCTTCAGTATCCTGCCATTGGCCGCCGCCTTGAAACTGCCTGAGGGTGACAAGGGACAACGTGGCACTTGCTTTATATGGTGGGGGGACGATGCTGTGCCTTCTAAAATAAGAAGAGCAGCCGAACACCTTGGAAGAACCTCCATTTACACCTGCACCCAAAAGAGTCCCTACAGGCAGGGACTGAAAAGCTCAGGTTGCCAGAGCTTTATGACCAGTGCTGTCACACCCCAAACAGGGCAGAGACCTGTCCTGCAGCACCCAACACCTCTGTGCACTTCACAGTAGGTTCCCACCTTTGTCTCTGCGCTCATGTGTGGGGCACCTTTGTGCTGGGCAGCATCAGCTGCTTTGCAGTGAGTCAGGAGGTGGGCCTGGCTCTCACCCAAAGGGCCCAGCTTTCTGCTGCTTGAGGAAAATGCAGCAATAATACCTGTAGGGAGACTGAAAGCCCAGAGCACCTTCACACCACCCTCCCCAGCATTTAGGTAAATCACTCTCCTGGGCTGGAGACTGGGAGCTGCAAGCTGTGACACTCATGCATCAGCCTAAAGCAATTCAGGCCAACAAAGCCCTTTAACCTGGGATAACAAAGAGCCTTTCCACCACTCTGTCCCTCCCCACACTCCGTACCTGCATGTCCCGCTAGCTGGATCCAAGGGTACTTCTTCTTGAAAGACATCACAAACGGGGACCAGTGCACCATATTCTTGATCTTCCGCCATGACTTGCTCTAAGGGGGAAAAGAATCATGAAGGTGAATGCAGTGTTTTAAGCTTTTGCTGTCTGTAAAGTCACTTCCGGCAGCATGCAGCTGTTTTGGATAGGGAAAGAGGCACCAGAGCCGGCGCAGGATGGAAGCAAACAGATAATCTGCTCTTTTCCCATTGCACTGTGCCAAGCTGGAGCCACTGAGCCTCAACTCTACATTCAAAAATCACGAGTAACTTCACTAAAGTGGACAGCTTTACAGTGTTGTTCCAGTTGGCTGCTCCTGCTGCGGAGCGCCCAGCCATCCACACTGCCTTGTGTCCGCTCCCTGCACCCCTCTGTGGGAGCAGCACGGACAGTAACCCACCCCTGACCACTGTGTGAGATCGCAGCAGATGGAGAGGGACGGGAGTCCAGGATTGCCATGCAGCCACAAAACCAAACTCCAGGTGCTGAGGGGAACACGAGCACAGGCACACAAAAGCTCCCTGCCTGGCTTTTGTTCCCCCTGAAAGGCAGCTGCTGTGTCCATTAAGCTGGAGACCCACGTGAGCTGATCAGCCCGCTCTGGCCCATCCGTAACTACACTTCAGAGAACAACTCCCTTCTGACAATGTTGTGTTTCTCACCAGATAGATTGCTCAAAACTATTTACATGACTGTAGCAAAGGCTGCACTGGATGTAGGAAAGCCTCCTCCAACAGCTCTTTCCTGTGAGTTTTTCCCTGGATTGTTCTAGGGAACACTCCGCCAGTAAAAGGCAGGGGATGACCTCTTATCTTGGCCCCAGAAGGTGACGGCACAAACAAATTATGTGAACGATACACAACGGCAACAATGGAAAAATGCCTTCTTGCAGGAGCTGGGACAAACAGTGTAGTCCTTGGCTGCTCCAAGCCTCTGGGTTCAGCTGGAAGCCTGCAGATAAATTATCCTCATTTGCTCCACTCCGAAGGCATGGGAGGGAGCCTTCCAGAAAGCCCAAGTAATCTCTTCCTCGTGTTTGGAGAACTGGCCCCTGTTCCAGTAATGCTTCACAGACAGGCAGGGAAGAGCCAGCAGCCCGGACTTGCAGTTTGGATGCCTGTTGGGGGTGAACTCACAGCACAGGAATCCGTGCTGGGAACTGCTGACATGTTTAAATGGCCAGCAAGAAGCCAGACAAAGATGTTAGTATCTAAAGCATGGACATTACACCAGGTTATCCCCATGCCATGCACCAGCCTGCTGGGCAGCAGGGAGATGCAGGGGCTGCCGAAATGGTGGGCAGGAGAGGGGTGGGAGAGGGGAAGAAGAAAGGTCCTCCCCCACCTCGAAGGCTGGGAGGAGCAGGGTAGCCCTTCTCTGGAAGGCTGCCCGTGGCCAGGAGCGTCCCGGCGCAGCCTGGCACTGGGACAGCAGCACAGAGTTTGGCTGGAGCTGCCCCAGCGCGGGGTGACACCGGGCATCCCCTTTGCCCGGGCTCCTCCGTGCTGTGGGCTTGCTCTGCCGCCTGGCTTGCTTGCTTTGGCAAGGGGGTCGGGCAGTTCCCTACCTGACATGAGGATGAATGTTTTTATTTCCACACAGAGTGCCAGAACTTGTGTGTTTTAGCTGTTCTTTGTTCTCCTTTTGGNGGGGGTCCCCTCCTTTTGTTTTTAAAATAGTAACATCAAGTCCTGGCTGATGTCATGAAAAAAAAGGGGGGGAAAAAGAAGTCTCTGGGGGAGTTTGGGCTCTAAATGAGTGTGACCCACCTCCTCTAAAAGAAGGAGTCCTCCCCTCAGTTGCAGCACAGCATCAGAAGTCACTTGGTCCCAGGAAACACGCCAAGGCAACGTGCCTTCCCAAGCCAAGATTTTGTTTTTTGGTGGTTAGCGCTTCATAGCTAAAAACTTGAGGTACTTCAAAGTACAGGCAGAATGAAGGCAAGCAGTTCCTAAAGCAGGGCAAGCCACTCTGGCTTCCCCCTGCCAGGGCTTTCCCAGGAGTGATGTGCTGCATTCCAGCACTTCTCCCAGAGCAGGGTAATGACCCTGAGCCCCCTGGAGACACAAAACACAACAACCCTTCTGCTGATCTGAGCGAGACAGAGCCGGTCACTCAGCACAGCCACCTGAGGAACATCCTCACCCCTTTACGCCAGAGGGAAGTGTTTTCATCCAGGCCTCACCCGGTTTCAGACACACCTTTAGCCAGGTATTTCCAACCCAAGTTTTAAGGACATGTGTAATGACATTTTTTATGGTGAAGCTTGAGGCAGCTTCATCCATTTCAAGCCACTCTCTACCTTGCTAGAAATCGACTGCAAAGTCAGTTGTCACTGCCCACAATCCTGATTCACACAGCACTTTTCCCCTGACTTTGCAGGCCCAACCACTGGACACTTACAGGGGAGAGGAGGGACTGTATTCTCTCCAATTCCTTCAGGAGTCATTGAATTTCTGGTTTACACCTGAGCCCCCTCCCAATGTAATAGGGGAAAGTTAGCTTCATCAAAAGGATGTTGCTCTGTTGAGAGAGTGCTTAAAAGGCTGAGTTTTGCAAGGGGCAGCTTTCCTACTAAACCAGCAGCTGCATGATTCCATCTGATCTCTGGGACAGGCTGCAGAGGGGAGACAGAGGCTGGACCATGGAGGAGCAACACTGGTCAATGCCCTCATTGATCCTGCCACTCCTTTTGCCTGAAGATAGCAAAATTCTCCTTTTGCCTGAAGATAGCAAAATTCTCCCTAGGTAGAGAGTTGCTAAAAAACCCTCAGGCTTTGTACTTTCCCCTGAGCCCCAAATGAGATGGTAGGTGGCTTTTAACCATCTGCAGGGTCCCTCACAGACTCTGGGGATAGCAAGAGGTCTCCGTTTATTCAGACACTGATGTGTGTTCAGAGATCTCAAAGCCAATGGTTTGGGATCCCAGTCATGCCAACCCTCATGTCAGGCTCTTCAGCTGGCCACAGAAAACCAGAGCCATGAGGTTCACACCATGCCAGTCTGACTCCACAACCTCATGCATTAAACAGTCCCTCTGCTGCCTCCTGCCCTGCCTGGTGCTACAAAGGGAGTATTAAGGCTATTTACAGTAAAGAAATCTTCTTTAACACGGCCTGTTGAGAACCGTAAGGTCATCGCCCCTGGGCTCGTCTGTAACTTTTGGTTTACATTTCAAGGAGTTATTTGCTTGCACATCCAGGAGTGCAGGCACAGCTGTACAAGCATGGAGGTGTTACCTGTGGTAACTCCCCAGACTCAGACTAAAGGATTTTTCACCATACTGGAAGAAACAGCTCTGCAGGTGGCATTACTAAGTGATGCTGGTGAAGGGCAGATATGTGTTCTTCTCCTTTGCCTGCAAGGAAGTGAGCACGCAGGTTGTCACTCCGAAAGGTGAGCACATTTCGAAGTCTTTTGCTTGATCAAAGCCTGCACTTGATGTGGCACCCTGGCACTGAGCTCTCCCCCAAATCCAGCTCTGTGGTTGCTTTGCCTCCCAGAAAACTCAAGAAGCTGTGCTGACCGATTGCACTCTTGCACAGGCAGCAAGAACACGGAGCCTGTATAAGCAGAGAATACGCACGAGGCATCTGATGCAATCCAACACTTTTTATTTAAAACCTGGTTCAGCATCAGCAAATGCCAACTGATTAGCTGTTAAGTAAATTATTTAGTGACTCTGGAAATATATTTAGCAAGGAGCAGCACCGTTTTCCCTAATAGTCTGCCACATGGAAATGAAGCTCAGCAACTGTAGAACCAACTCTAAAAATGAACTTTCCAGGGTTTCTGCAGCACTCTGCTTCTGCCTCTGCCCTCTTACAGCTTTTGCTCACTTCACAGAGCAGTGCCCTGAGCCAGGGGTGGGATACAGGCCAGAGGAGTTAATCCCTCCCAGTGAGCACCCACAATTGGTCAGTGGGAGAGGACTTCTGGGAAAACAATTTTATCTGCTGTATGTTTAACTTTACTTATCTGAAGCTTAAAGCAAACTCTAGGCTTTCCCCATCTGTCAATAGAGCTTCGTATGGAAAGAACAACATAGGAGAATTTAGTGCCAGTGCAGAAGGTCAGAGGATATATTGTGTTTAATTAGATTAAACAAAAAGTGACTGATGAGCTCAGTGCTCGCTGTACATTTTCCCTATTGCATATGGTATTCCTTTAATGTCTTCTCAAAGGAGACGTGCCTTTCTCAGCCTGCCTGTTGCCTCCCTTTCCCAGCATGGACACTGGTGGAATTTGACTGGTGTTACTCCCCATGCACAGAGCCAGCAGGATGCTCTTCCCTTTCCATGCATTCAGCCAGAGAGATAGGCAGTAACTGATTTAATTTGCTGAAATTATGCTTTCCTATGGTTTTATGGGACCAAATGTTCCTGGAAATAGCAGGAGCTGGACCTGTATTTCAGTGCCTTTTATTAACTAGAGCATGCATGGTTAGAGGCAAGATTACACAACTGGGGCAGGGGATGGAAAAGAGTGGGAGCAGCATTAAATTAATGATTTTCCCAATTGTGAAAAGAACTTCAGCTCCTTTCTCCCAGGAAAATCACAAAATATCCTAGGATCAGAAGAGGTGGAGGAAAACCATGAGGAGACAATAGTGTCACCAATGCCCATTGCTTCCCCAGGCTTCACTGGAATTGCTGTAGCCCAAGGACTTGCATAAGTAGCACCCTGGCTTGCCATTCTCTTTGGAGAAAGCTCTGCTCTGTGGGGGCTTCACTTCCAGCTCTTCTAAGAAGAGACAAGAAGCTGTGGTGCTGTGGTGCCAGGGCCCCCCCCCCACCACCACCCCGGCTCCAAGATGTTTCACTCACAAGTAGGAGGGTCGGCAAGTGACTCCTCATACCTGTAGCCTTTCTGGTTTACAAAAAACAAGGCAGCAAGAGCTGAGAAGGGCAGACTTTGCACCACAGAGCCCTCCTCTTTAATAAAAAAGTGAGTGGGGGGAGCATTGGCCCGTAGAGCTCACTCTGCGCCAGCCTGCTCCACGGCCATGCACATGGAGCCAAGGAAAAAGAGGCCATTTAGTTTTCCATGTTTAAAAGAATGAATGTGTTTTCTTTTGCTCTTTAAAAAGTAGTTAAGGTTTCCCTAGTGATGATTGTTTCCCTTGACTGGGAAAAACCTTGTCACTCCAGCCGCACTGGGGAGGCCAGCTTTGTTCATTGTGCCGGACGCCGGGCGCAGAGGGCAGCGGGGCAGAGCTGGCAGGTACCATGGAATGCCTCCTCCTGGTGTGTCCTGCTATAGGGGTGACCAAAATGCAGGATTCTGGATGAAAAGCCTGTGATGTGACAGTGCAGAGCTGAGGTTATGCTGTGCTTGGCTTTGCCATCTCTCTGACCCTGGAATGGCTGCCACTGTCCCAGAAACAGCAGAAGAGCCCAGTGACCACTTCAGCATGCAGCAGGCTGTGACCACTGACCCTGATGCTGGCAGCAAGCGACAGCCCATATTTTACATTGTCTTCCTCCTACACAAACTCCTCTCATCCTTGCTGATGCTTCTGTACGGCACAGCAGCTAAATAGCCTTGTTTTGGCCAGAGGAGCAGCTGGCAATGAGGAGGGGGGCTTTGCATCAGTGGGCATTTTTTGATTTTGTCTCAAAAGGTGTAATACAAAAGTTTCAGCAGCTCCCCAAGACCTGGCAGAGGCAATGTCAGTCCCACATCCCACAGATGTTGCTGAGCAAAGAAAAAGTGAGGTCTAACGTCAGACTTCACTGAAGTTAATACAAGGAAATACAGTGTGATGACTGAAAGGCACTTCTGGGTGCCCAGAAATTCTAGTGCATACTCCCAAGCCCCAACAGATAAATTATTTAGATGGCTGCAGTACAGAAGCTCCTGTTGGGGTGCAGTTAATTCTGTTGGGGTGCAGTAGCTTCTGCTACTTTCCAAGGTCTCCGTCTCATTTAGAGAGCAAAAACGTTATATGCATTCTTTCACTTGAAACACTTTGTTTTTCAGAATAGTCCCATTTTAGCCAGGAAAGACTTTGCCTCTCACAAGAGGCAGTCACTCCGCTCTAGCTTTGTGAGGAATGCCCTTTTCTCCAGTGGGATCAGGGAGTTCTCCCACCAAGACCAAAGATCTGGGGAAGAGGGTCATAGAGATAAAGCTACTGTTCTCTGCTGTCTGCAGAGATCAGCATGCATGATAGAGGAGCCTAAGTGAGAATGCGTGAAAGCCAGGAACATCTGCTCGGATCATGGAAAAAATATTCCAGTGTATTGGAAAAAATCAGGAGCTTGTTGCAGGCTGCCTCCCTGCTTGTGATGGAGGCAAGGAGAATTAGAAACAGCAGAGGCAGATGAGTGAGTAGCAGTCCTTCAGCTTGACCTCTCCTATGACAATGGAAGGAAACAGAGCGGCTGTGGGAGCCGGGAGCACAGGAGTCACCCATCCCCTGGACGGACATTTGGAACCTCCTCACCCCCAAAGCAGGAGCAGAGTGGAGCAGCAGAGCAGGAGCCACGTCAACACCATGATCATGGGAAATGGCTACAGAGAGGAGAGGCAGTGTTAGACCTCTCTGTCCAGTTTGGCAAAGAACGAAAGAAGACAAAAAAGCCTAAGTGAGAGCGAAGGCTTTGCATTGGAGCTCAGAGCAGCTGAGCCTCAAAGCTACCGTTGTCTCCAGGAGGCATGTTTTCCTGGTAGAGAGCCTTTACTGAAGCAAAGCTGAACACCTCCTGATGCAGGTCAGCCACAACTGACCCTCCCATAAAGCCAGCTGAATTATTAATTGCCAGCATTAGACACATTCAGCTTACTTTCCTGAGTAGGAACTGATCCAGATCTCTGCAAATGTATTTATTACTCATTATGTACACACCAATACGATTTGTTAAGCAATTTTCTGCTTGGAAAAGGTAATTCAAAAACAGCTAATCACTTTTGGTGGACTGCTACTTAAGCTGTACAGTGCTTCTTCCTCAGAAAGCAGCTAGCCTTTAAAAGCCAGCAGACTCTAAAAATCCTTGCTGGTAGCCAAAAGTGGGCCTCAGTGAACTGATTTGTGAGAAGAGTCCCAGAGCACTGCAGCTCATTGGTGCAACACGCTGATGCACAGCACTGCAGGCAGCCAGATCAGGCGTCCAGCTGATAAATGGGATGTGCTGCCCAAAGATCTGACCCTGTATCCCTCTATCAGGGAGCTTGTCATCGGCTTTGATGGAAACAGCTCTGTTTCCATCTGGAAAGCTGTGTTTGATCCTTTTCCCAGTTCCAGAGTATTCACCACCATTTTCCTGGTTCCAAACATCGTTTCAGCTCATCAGCTCCTGCAGCAGCACAGCACACACTGGGGACAGAGGCTCCTGAGCCTGTGCTGGCTGTGGCACTTCTCACTCTCATGCTGCTGGCAGGGAAGGATCCCTGCAGCCTTCCCAACCCTGCCACTGTGAATCCTGAGCTGCTGCTAGCTCCCACATGCCAAGACCAGCAGATGTGCCCTTACTAGCAAACAACAGCACCAGTCTCTGGTTACTTGATTTGAAGCCCAGCTCAGCACCCTAAAGGCCAGAGCTGCAGCTTAGGATATGGAAGAGATTCAGCTCCTAAAAGTCACAACAGAGCGCCCTGGAGGGCACTGGTTTGGTAAGGCACAGCCTTTCTGCAAGAAACAACCTGAACACAAAACCTGTGCTCGTACATGTCAGGGATCTGAGATGGGAGCTGTAGGCTTTGCCTTGCCCTCCCAAGGGATGAGCCAAAACCTGGAGTCCTTTGGGAAAGAGGGGTCCCAGCACAGGGCATGCTGGGAACACAGGTAGTCAGACCAGCAGGAGATGGTAGAAGTCCCACTTATTTCCAATCCGGCTGATTTAGACTGGTAGATCATCTGCCAAACACCCTCTTCTACAATTTGAAGGTAAGCTTTTAGAGATTTAAAAAGGATGACACATTTACAGCCTGCCTGGAGACATTTGGGTCAGAGACACCAAATGCAGGAGTAACCTCAATGTCTGTAACAAATCAGCTTTTAATACTTGTTTTCTTGAGTCTGATTTCTTTCTGTCAGCTTCAGGAGGTGACCGAGAAATCTTGGTATTGGACTAGTCGGCTCTCTGACAAGGGCCATGACATGAGTTGAAATGCCCAGAGCTTGTGTCCCCAAAGAAGGTGCATTTCTCCCCCCACAAGGCTCAGAGCAGGCACATGCTATGGTGTGATGGCACTACACCACTCACCCATTCCGTCTGACATTACCAGGCAGGGTGAACACAGGCTAGACAGGGCTGACACTGACTTCCAGAGCTGCTGTAGCCATATGAAGTATTTCCTCTGGCATAGCACAGAGGCCATTGATACGGATGCTGTAAATGTAATGCTCCAGGAGCATAATGCCCATAAAGCACTGATTCTGAGCAATGTACTTTTAAACAAAAGAGAGTTATATGAGAGGATTATTTTATTTTGGTCATGGTGGGATCACAGGTACTAACTTGAGCGATGGTGCACAAGCAAGGTTAACCAAGCAAAGTCAACCAAGCCAAGTCATGTGATGTTAGTGAAGCAATCTGCAAGAGCACCTGGATGAGAAAGGCCTGGCTTGTAGACTTGAGCTTTGCTGTTGCTGAAACCCCCAGAACTTCATGCTGCTCTTGGACACAGAAAACCTTTCCATCACTGTTCCCTTGCTCTGCCCACTCATGGAGTTAGATCCCTGCTCTTCTGCTGTTTGATCATAACTTCACTTCGTGGAGTATGTGCATGAGAAATGCATGTCTTTCCCATGAGCATTTCCAAGTAAAATGTTCAGATGCTTTCAAAATGCCTTCAGTGAAGTGGGAAGGCAGAGCTGGAAGGGAAGAAAAGAAAGGGCCAGGCTATGGCTGCAGTAATTTGTTTAGAATAGAAAATTTTTAGAATTAGTCATTAGCGCTGAACATCCCCACATTTACTGGGTATATGAAGTGTAAAAACGTGATTTAGAAGAGCAGTTACAAGTTTCATAAACATGACTAAACTCTAAAGCTAAATGTTCAACAGGCGTGACCTTTTAATTCCCCTTTAAATCACTTTAGCACTTTCATTTGTGTTTGTAGTCCTTCATGTTTGGATAGCACTTTGGTGATCTAAAGTACTATTTAGGAGTTTTATTGTCTCTCCTGCTCTGAGCTGGGACTGCTAAGTCCTCTGCTAAGTGGTTGGAGGAGTTTCTGCTCGAACAAGAGATGCTGGGAACACCAGCCTGCCTCAGCCGTGGCTCCCCAGCACTTCCAACACATCATCATGGGATGGTCCTCTTTTCCTAGGCAGCTCCTAAATATAATCAGCAGCCAGAAGAAGAAGCTTGATCTCCTTGGTCTCAGATCCTTACAGAAGGAGCATAGTAGAAAGATGATGGCTTTGGGAAACCTCTTTGCCCAGAGAGCGGCATTGCAAGCAGCCAGGAAGCCACAGGCACACGTCATGCAGCACCTTCTTCACAGTTGCAGACCTGCTGTATGTGCACCCAAAGCATCTTCCCAGGAGATTTAGCACAGTATCTCAGAGGTTTTGGTCTTAAAAGAGCACTAAGGGCTGTCAAAAAAGTGGCTTAAACCTGAAGGCAAAAAGAGATTTGTTACAGGCACTGTACACCCACAGACCAGTCTCCCTGTGTGCTGCAGGTAAGGGCAGTGCAGGTCAGAGTTTCTGCTCTCCATTACTCCTGGCACCAGGGCTTGTGGGCACACACAGGACTTCTCTCCATCAGAATGAGGCAGATGTAAGCCCGTTCACCATGGTCTGCTTTCAAGCCCACCTGGTGGGTGCCCTGTCTCCTCCACCAGCTTTCCAGCCACACTGCCTGAATGGATACAGGAAGCACAGACCATGCACCTTAGAAGCAGCTGCTTGCAGGGACTCCTTCCACACTGGACACACAAACCACAGGCTGTGCTGGAGCCAGGGGCTCCCAGGAGCACAGCAAGACCAAGCTAATTACAAGGCTCAAACATGGACCATCTCACATGCTCAGCTGCTCATTCCCAATTCTCCACAGAGCAGCATCAGGCTGTGAATAGGGACTGTATCATCCTCATTGACCTCAGCCAGAGGTAATTCCCTAAAATAAAGCCATTCCCTATCCATATAGATCCAGACCCTTCTGCACTCATGCTCTGCCAGGCAGGGTGCTCATCACTGCCACACCCAGGAGCAGGCTCACCCAGCCTGGTGCGGACAGAGGGTGGCACCAGCTCGGCAGAGCCAGAGCGCCGGCGGTGTGGGACCCTGGAGACCAGGATGGAGGGAGAATTCATGTTAACAGCACACCTCAGCTGCCCCCGGGCCCACTGCAACAGAAGGGCTGACAGCAAGCAGACCTCACACAGAACCAGCAGCAATTTTATCCTCAGCTTCATTTTCGGAGTTAGAGCCCTACGCACACCCCTTAACCATTTTAGTTATGAATCATCGAGAAATGTCAGCTTTAGCCACACAGCTCGACTCCTGCAGAGCCAGGTACATACCTCTGCTCCCAAAGCCAATGTCCTGCCACGCCTGCCTGCCAGGAGAGCATCCGAGGAGCCGGCTGGGCAGCCCTGTGCCGGGGGAAGGCCAGCGCGGCGCTGGGGGAAGAAGCCGTCACGGCACCAGGCACGGAGGTTTCTTCCCACACAGCTGCTTCCACGCTGCCTTTGAAGCTTGTGCGCAGAGCTGGCAAGCCCTACTGCACCCCAGCACTCCTCTGGGCCCTTAGGGAAAGGAATGGGATCCTCGGAGACACAGAGAGGGTTACCCAACCCTACATCCTGGTGCGGCACACGGGGTTGGATTTTCCAACCCAACCATGTGCTGACACGCAGGGGTGGGGCGGGGGAAGAAGAAGAGGATTTCAGCTGTTAACTCCTAAGAAATTGAGGGAAAAAACTTACCACTCCTGTATAAATGGCCACAATCTCCAGTGAGTTAGTGTATGCCATGCTGCAGAGGTGCCAGCCGGGGGAATGCCGGGCTTTTGGTGGAAAGAGGAATGCAGGGGCCAGCAAAGAAATTTGCTGCTTTGGTGCATGTTCGCTGCCCTACACAGGGTGCTGGGGAGGAAAAGGTTTCTCTAACTCCAAAGGGAAATGCTCATCTGAAACAGGAAAATGGAACTTTCTTTTGAGCATTAATAATGGAAAATGCACCACCTCTGCAATGGTGGTGTGTTAAATCCCTGGGTGTGCAGCAGGGAGAGGATGTTTGGGGAGAAATACCTTGCTCGTGCCAAGTCGGCTCACTTAGGACCCCAGGTAAGCCGTGGGGGCTGATGCTGGCATAGGCACAAACAGGAATATGCTGAGGTTTTGGGGGGAGACACTGCTCCGTCAGGGCAATAGCAGAGTTGGTGAGTGCCCTACATGGAAGTCCCAGATGTGGGAAGAGAGGGTCTAAGTACTACAGCAATGCTGACAACACACCGACCACAAACAGCATCACCCAAGGGTCACCCAGGCAATTCAGGTTCATAAAGACAGACCCAGAGATCTGACTGCTATTTTTTAAAAAAGAAAGGGAAATTGTTTCTAAACTAAATATTTCTCTTGAAAGAGGCTATTTTAAGGCAAGTGGAATGACATAGTGTGACATCCTTTAAAGAAGTAGTGATCATGGGTTTCATATTAAAACCCAGATAGCCTTTCTTGGAACAGCACTGTTATGGCTGAAGAGGATTCTCGAGAATTTTCTGGTCCAAAAAAGGAGACAAAGATGAAGAGTAGTTATATCTGGCCATATAATCGCGAGGGCACTTGCAGAGGCAATACAATGAACCCATTATAAACATGGGTGTAGCAAAGGCAGAGTTTAGCTCATTGTGTCCTAGTGTTTCTAAATATATTTTGTCTTGAGGGAAGAGCAAGGGAGAAGAGAAATGAATCTAGGGAAGACGCCCAGTCTTCTGAACAACCGGGTTTTCCATCAAGGCACAAGCCCACGATCTCTGAGGCTGCATCTGTGGGTAGCAGCGGCTGCTGAAGTCCTCCCGCTGCAGGCAACTATGTTTAGCTTCTCTTAGAAGGTGAAGGAAGCAGAAGAGGAGGAAAAAAACTTAGTCATCTTCTCCCCCCAGACATTTTGCTGTTCATTTACTTCAGCACCACATGAAGCACTTAGTCACTTTGTCTCTGACAGGCTTTTTCTATTTTTATTTTTCCAAATCAAAATAAAAAGAGAAACAGGAGGTTCCTTCCTAAATAAGCAGCTAGTGGAGGAGGCTGGGGGTGTGAGCAGCAAGTGACCAGGACTTCACCCCACAGCTCAGTAGCTGCTGCAGACACCCAGGAGTGTTTGCAGAGTGCAGGAGGAAAGAGGGCAGGTGCTGCCGCTTCCCCTCACTCAGAAACAGCTTGATGAGCTGCTTCAGCAAGCCGAGGTGCCAGGCATCCTCTGGAGCCAAGATATGCTTCATGCCCCCACAGGCATTTGGTACCTGCCCTCACAGTAAAAGCAGTGTTTTAACACACCACTCATGTTCCAGGTGTTTTCCTGCAGCAAGGCAAGGCCCACCTTGCAACCTGAACCACACATGCAGCCTGGATGTCCTCTATTCTCCAACTCAGAAATACAATGTCAGAACAGCACTTCCTTTGGGGTTGATTTTAGTAAGACAGCAACCACTGTTCTTGCATTAGAGTCCTTAAGCATAGAAACTTTTGTCAAAACTGGGTTTGTCCAACAGTGCTGCAGAACACAGGAAAACTGGTGCCCTTCCTGACTCCTCTCACCCTCAGAAACACAGAAGGCCCTTGACAGACAGAGGGCCTTCCTCCAGTAAGCCTTTCGATCGTGAAACGCAGGCATCAAGGTGCACACTGGTGCTGAGATGCTGCCTCAAAAGGGAGAACTCGAACGGCAGCAAGAAGGAAAGTGTCTCAGAATGCAAGCGCAATCTAGAGCTGGGCATTTGGTTTCTCCCCTGTGAACAGTATCCTGAAAGGTCTGAGGACAGGGAGGCAATCCCCAAAACTCTCATCGTTTCTTCCCCCATCAGAAAGCAAACCCGCTGGCGTGGCAGTAACCCAGTGCACTTTACAACTGACTCAGGATGGGGCTTTTGGAGGGCTCAGAAGGCACCCAGATGGCTCACAGCTTCCTGTTGCTTCAGCTTTACAATAAAGCAACATAAATAGATCTTCATTCTTTGTTGACATTTGATGCTGTACAGCAAAACAGGCATTGTTAACCTAAAAATAGGAAACGCTGTGGCAGCTTTGAAGAAATTCAGCGTTTTTCCTGTACTGATGCAAACATGGTGGCCGAGTGCCAGATGCCTCTGTCCTGCTTTGAAGAACGATGAAATTCTTTGCGGCGCTCATAAATCACCACTTTGTTAGCACCCGGCAAGCTCCAGCGACACCAGCAAACCCTGGTATTTCCTTCTTCTCCCTCGTAAGGGAGGGGGGGATGCTTAATGCTGCATTTCATCCCTGGTGCAGATGGACAGCTCTGCGCACCTATCGCCGAGCGGAGCGCAGGCGGAGGTTGCCACGGCACCCGCTGACGCACGGCCGGGCCCCACTTCTACATTTTTCCATTACACGGTGTTGAAGCTTGCAGGGCAGGAGGTAGCTTTCCTGAGTGAGCAACTGAGAGATCAGTGAGATGGGAGGGCTCTGCAAGGCACGGTGTGTGCTACTTGCACCACGTTTAAAAGAAGGAGGGCACGATGCAGCCAGAAATCTGCCTTGCTCGGAACAAATGAGTGCATGTTTTCAGGTCTGGCTTGAGAAAAGGGCACACCTACTACTACACTTCTCAGAGTGTGGGTATAGAACAGCCGAGGTTCCAAGCAGAGCGAGGTGTGGGCAGAGAACCAAAAATTCCTGGTGGCCTTCCCTAGGAGCACAGCAGTGACTCCTGGGGGCGATGGGCTGGCACAGTCCTCACTCCAGGGTGTTACACAGGTATCTGGGCATGCTGAGACTAGGGCACTGTGGCTGTACTGCCACAGGCACTGCTGCCAGTCCCACCCACAGGGATGCCCACCCCACAGCGCGACCATCATCCCCAATGCAATTTATCCAGATGTTCATCTTTGTTCATGGACTGATTTTAACTCCCCCCAACACCGAGACTCCTCTCCCACTGCTGGGTGCTAACAACCACAGGAATGATCCTTCAACCAGCAGCTTGGGGCAGCAGCTTTCTGCAAAAGCTAGTGCTGTGTGACACCTTTGGTCACAGCTTATCTACCTCCCACACAGCTCGAAGCTGCAGGCCAGGCTTGTGAGGTATTAAATGCTACCACACACAACAACTTATGCAGTTTTTAACCACCTCAGAACCTCAGAGATGGGCAAGTGGGGAACATCAAGCCATTTCTGGGCATAGCTATTTCAAGCACAATTCAAACATTTTGGGGGATGGAGGATGCTTGCTAGAAGTTCAGCAAACTGTTAGACAGTTTTACACATAGTGTAATTCCAACATGACAATTCAGGATCATGACATTTTAGGGTCAGTGTTTCCTCTTTGGTTCAGTTACTGTGATGTGTTCACAATCCTATCTGTCCTTCCCTGGTGTGGGCAGAAGTAGCAATCTCAGCATTCCACGCAGAGATCTCTGCCCTGCAAGGTTAATTCCCCCACCACTCAGGGGCACTGTGCAAGTACTGGGAGGCTGCAGCTGCTATCACAAAGCCACCCCCCTTAGCAGTGTGCTGGCTCACAGTGTGGCAATCCCATTCTTGGAGTCAGGAGCCGGAGACAAGTGCAAAACTAAAGTATTAGTTCAGTGGTAATCAATCATGCCTTGGGAAACCTTCCCTGTCTGAAGGAAAAAACAAAGGAAAAAACCCCCATGTGTTTCCAAGCTCCTGAATTGCTCTTCTTGTTGATAAGGGATGGAAGGAAGCTACAGAAAGGCAGTCTCAACCATGGGGTGATCGCTAGAAGCTCCCCATATCTCCTTTGCAGATTTTCTACCTGAGAATACTGAGACCTTCACAGTCTCGGAACAAAGGGTACCATGATCAACTAGAAATCACAAGTTACCTTCTGGAGCTAGTTGCTTTTCGGTGCCCTCGCTTAGCTTCACTGCTTGGCTGCTAGCACTGTTTGGAGCCACTGTTTGGCCCGTGGAGAACAAATGTTGTTTTTTACTGCTAAGTCACAACTCTGTGCAATAGCATATAGCTGCCAGGGCCTCTCAGGGATGTAACTGGCCTTACAGGATCCCTGGCCTTACATGGAATGAGGAGGAGAGATTTGCAGAAAATGAGGTGTACTGCTTTGCAAATGTGCTATCCCTGTCACTTGGCAATCTACTAATAAAAGCGATATTTGCATTTTTTGCATAAAACCAATTTGGATTCACTGTTCCTTCACCTGCGCAAACACCAAGACTCTCTACATGAAAAACAAGTTAGGAAGCTACTGATGAAAAAGGGACACTCCTGATGCTACAGCTTCAGGAACTACTGAAAATGTTTCATGTGCTCCCTCATAGGGCAGACAAAGCATTTCAAACCACAGCTACCACAAGACATTTGAGTCCCAGTGACAACCTTGTCAGTAGGGGAGACTCACACCTCCTCACAGGGTACTACATGTCTAGGATGGCACAGCTAATGAGGGACATGTCCCCAGGACACCACCAGGGAGAAAGATCCATTTCTCCTGAGCTGGCGTCTCCAAAATGTCCAAGAAAACCACTGCCAGCACTCTTTCTGCACATGGGCCCTGGGCTAAGGGCACAATTGCCACCCCGGGGTTCAGTATTGACCATACACCAGCCCTTGCAGAGCTCTGCACAGGAGCTATGCAAATGTTGTGGCTAAATCTTCTCCGTTCCTAATCACAAATGTAATTGTCTATGCAAAGCTGGTGTGCTCAGGGAGTGACTGCCTGGCCCCTGGCCTCAGCCTGGTCACCCCTGCCTGAGGGGAAGGCAGGGACCCTCAACACCCCTGCTCCAGCTCATGAGAGCAGATCTGTTAGCGGTGTTGTCCACGCAGTGGTACTGTGGATGCAGAGGAAGAATCAAAAATCCATAAATAAAAGTACTTCATCTTGGCTAACACATGCCTATGGAAACAGCAGCACAGGTCTATCCCTCTCATGTAATCACCAGCACAAGCAGACATGGCACAAGTAGATGGAAGGTGTTCTATTTTACTGAGATTATAAACAACTGTAAGCTTTTTAGGGCATTACTGTCAGTCGTTCTGGAATGGAAAAATTTATATGCTGGAAACAGTGTCTTGTTAATGAGCTAAAGTATTTTTAGTATTTTTAATAGCCACAGGGTGTTTGAAATATTAACAAAATCGTGTTGATGAGGTGACTATTTGTGACACCCGCTGATGTGCCAGATAAGAACAAAGTATCCTCAAGTTCCTGACTGGCACATCCCAGAGAGTGAGTGGCTAGATGAGGGGAGGGTGGAAGAGGAGATTTTTGTTTTCTGTATAGAGAGGTAGTTAAGAAAGGGATCATTGAAAGCACTTGGAAAGTTTTAGCCACAGCAAGCAACTAACAGAGACTCTTTTGGAAGATGAAGGTCCCATTAAAACGTTGTTAACTTGAGTTTAAGCAGCTCCAAAGGAAAGGAGCAGAAACACTCATAGAACTGAGGATCTGGACAAAATCAGGACGGGAGCTGCAGCTGTGCTTCAGCTGCACAGCAATCAGTGCTGGGATTTGGGACTGGCAGCAGAGCTCACTGTGAGGGCTCTTGGTTTCAAGTGGAAAGTTTTAGATTCAGGGGGATGGGTAATGCTCATGTGGGGCAATATCCCTCACTCCACAGCACGGTTGCTTCCTTAGATCAGGAAAAGGACAATATAAAAAATTATCCACTCCAAGAGACGGGTCTCGAGAGCTGGATTTTGTGAGTCAGTCTCGGGTCTTGTTGAGTCTCCTAGTCCCACTGGAAAATATGAAAGAAACCCACCCTCTCTTCAGACAAGCCTGCCCTTTGTGCGCTGGAGATCCTGTTCCAGTGGCATGGGAGCCACTCCTGTGCTGCTCTTGGGCCACGATGGGAAGGCTGTGATTTGGGGGAACCAGCCTGCCCCAGCTGGGCATAGGAGAGCAGCTCCTGAATTGAAGGCATGTAGTAAATTCACCCTGGATGCATTTCCCTTTGCAAAGCCCTGTTTGAGTCACTCTCCGGAGCCAACTTTAAAGTCTGCAACTTTTAAAGCACCCAGGAGCATTGCCTGGCTGTTATTTAACCTTTTCGTGGTAGTTTCAACCCATGTAAATGAAAGCCATAGGGGCAACTCGTGCCTTTCAGCCCTGTGAGAGTGCAGCCATGTCAGCCAAGCATCCTGCGCTCAGGAGAGCCATTAACACCTGAATAAGGGGAAGGAGGACAGAAAGAAATGGAATATAAAGCCTGAGCTCAGGGCTGGAGCTTCACCCCTTAGGTAGCTGTGGGCAGTGCTACATGCTGCGTGCATGCTGCATGCATTTGCTGCATTCTTTGAGAAAGGTGCGAGCTGCAGACAGTGATTGAGAGTTGATACCAGAGCTGTGATTACTGAAATTAAGTTGGCACTTCAAAACCAAGCACGGTCCCAGCGTGCACTATGCTACATCATCTGTGCATATGTGGCCAAAGGTATTTTCCTCCCTGACCCATTCTTATCCCACATATGCAGTGCTTGCTTCTCTCCCTCCTCATTTTCTACTGGATGGACAAAAGAAACTTGACCAGCACCTCAGTGTGGCCATCTCTTGCAGTGGAGAGAGCCAAGGAAGAGTCAGATGCTCACTGCATCCTAGAGCCCCATGCCCCAGGGCAGCCCTACAGAGCCAGGGTGTGATGTTGATGCTGTGCCTGGCAGCCAGCTCTGTCCCTGGTCCACCGGCAGCCAGAATTCGCTGTACTATCACTTTGGCACACTCCTTCCTTCCTTGGCAAGACAGGCCAGAACTAAACTTTTCCATTGAGACGGGTAAACAAAGACTTTGCTTTTTCCCTGTAACAAAGTTTAGCCCAGGAAGTCACATGAGTGCAGCTGCATCCAGCATGTATATCCAAAATGGCTCAAGCTGCTGGTGGGGTATGGATGTACAAAACCTGATACAGGACAAAAGCTCTGCCCTGGAAATGCACTTCCACCAGTCCATGGAATTGCACCAGAAACATCCTGTCCTTCCGCACGAAGGCCAAATCTGACCCTTGACTGGAGTGGATTCCCCTGCCACACACCATGTGTCAGGGACAAACTGTCACTAAGACTGTCGGAGCCAGCTCTGTGTCCTGGCTCTCCCCCTAACTTCCCGCAGCCCCCAAAGCCTCCCCCTGAATTGCTGTCGTGTTCTCCCAGTGCACAAAAGGCACCTTTGGCAGGACACTGAAATGCAGGTACAGGAATTTTGCTGCTGGAAGAGCCCAGCTGCCCCAGCCAGTCTGCGGCCAGAGGCTGGAAAACTACCCCGGAAAATAGCTGTGCTCTGGAGTATGGAGAAACTATGAGCAGTTTGCCTTAGGGGCAGCAAAAACACAGGGATTTGCTGATGGTCATTTTCTGCTATTAGAGCAATAAATCCATTCAACTGTCAGCCAAAACGCTGGAGAAAAAGAATGTGAGCTTAGAGAAAACAGGGGAAAAAAAGTGTTATTAGTTGAAATATTTTCCAGCAACTTTTGGAGGCAGTTCTGAGCCCAGTACCAATCAGTCAGAAGACCTGCTACCTCTGAACCTGTGCCAGGCTACCCTTGCAGCTATTGTGCTTCCCCTGGACTTCCTCACCCTGCACAGAGGTTCACAAACTCTAAAACACTGGGAATTTCATCCAAAGCCCTTGAAGAAGATAGCAAACTCAGACTGTGCCCTTCCCCCTTCCCAGGGAGGAAGGCAGGCTAGGAGATTCAAGGGCAGCACGAGGTGTTGACTTGGCAGTCTGTAGGGCTGGTGCTGTCCCAAGCCTGCATTTTGCTCGCTGAAAAATCATTTCTATTGATGCCATTTTACTGCATCTCCACTTGTGCCCCTTTTCTTACCTCTCTTCCCTCTTTGGTGGGCTTTTCTGGATGTTTTCCAATGGAGGACATTGTCCTAGTAACCTTGAAACGGACTTGCGAGGCAAATGCAAGCCAAACTGGCCAGGTGAGCAGATCTGTGGTGGCTCAACTTCTTGTAAAGCTGATTCCCTGCTGCCAACTGCAAAGGTGCCTTCAGCATGGGCTGCTGACAGCAGACAGGATCCAACATTTTGTGATCCTTTTGCTGCTCAACAGGACATTTCCAGCCCCTATATTGGGGCTGCCCATCTGCAGGCAAAAAGTTCTGCCCCTGTCTTGTTCCCAGTAAAAGTCCAGACACGGAGGCGTTTGGCTGGAAAACTGTTAGTAATCCCATTTCCCAGGGATCTGGGGTCTATTGCCTCAGCTGGAGTCCCCTACCTCGTGTTGCAAAACACCATGGCTGTCTGGTGGGAGCCAGTGACAGCCAATTCCAGCGTTCCCACTCAATGGCTCGCTCCCTACGGAAATGAGCTCTCAGGGCTGCACAGCTGGGATGACAGCTTCCAGCTGCACTGTGCTCTCGGCATGCAGCCCATTCCCAGCAGATGGACAGGATCCTCAGCCCAGGTACTTTCCCCAGGTCCAGCAGGCAACCTGTTCTGTTCTGATCCCTCCAGCTGATTTTGGCAGCTGTGAATGGAGCAGGTCGCTCAGTGGGTCAGTACTTGCTCTCAGTGACTGGGAAAGGTGGATCAGCACAGCTCAGAGCTATCACATTGCTCCTTCATGCCAAGCACTCCCAGCTCATGCTCAGAGCCGCGGAGGTCCCAGGCTGAAGTGCTGCCAGATGAGTAGAGTAACCATATCTCTAGAAGGGCAGTGGCCTCTCTCCCTGTGGAAGAGAGCGACTTTCCAGGATTGGCAAGATGTCCCTGATTGGGGCTGAGCAGAAACTGAATTGCAGCAGTGAGACTGAGAGGCAGGAGGAGAGCAGGAGCTGGGGGCCTTGGCACTGGTGCACAGAACATGGGGTTGCTGTGGGACAGGCAGTCTCGCTGGAGCACAGGGCCTACCCCAGAGCTCACCTTCAAGAAGATGGCGTAGAGCCAAAACTTTTGCAGGGTAGACCCATGAAGAGTTTCTTGGGACGGGACTGGGTTAGACTACCATAATCCATCACCGCTTTCTGAATTCAAGGCCAGGCTGTGCTATCTCCCCACATTCATACTGGAGCAGGATGGAAACTGAAAGCCATGGTGATGACCCAGCTGAGGGGAAAGGAGGAATCAGCTCGATGTGTTGTGATTTCCGCTCAGCCCTGTTGATTCCTGCAGTTACTGAAGTGGCACTGTTTGTTGATGTAACAGGGACTGACTCAGTGGGAACAAACCCCGAGGGAAAGGTCCTTCTGAAATATTTGTTCCTATTATTTACTCTGTGGCTTAATCAGACATCTCTACAGAAAAATCAGCAATAATCTTGCCTTGTAATTTACTGAAAATGAGGTCACTAGCCCTGATTCACTTACAAGGGGCTTCGTAGGAACCAAAATGCTATGACAGAAAAAAGTGAGCACCCATCTTCCACATCCCAGGACAGCCACCACCTAAACCACATATTTTGAGTGCCTGAGTCTAAAAATGCATGTTTGTTTTCTTGTCCTGCAACACACTTTCTCCAAACGGGGAGATATGAGAACATGTATTTTTGCTACAGCTGCATGAAAAGCCAGGTGGTGATGAATTGCATATCCATGCCACACATCATCAAGATGTACTCTCAAACACAAAGCTCTGACAAGGAAATTACAAGATTTGGCTTCATCCTTCCACTCTGATGCAAAGCTTCATTTGAACTTTAAGCTTATCTTTGCAATGTTGAGCATGAACATCTGCAATTTCTATGGGATCTTGAGGAAACCTTACAAGAGCAATCTAGCAGACAGCCCTTTAGCATAACCACATTTCTGAACTACAGGGCAACCATATTAAATTAGGTTCCTTTCAACACACACAGGGAAGAAGAACAGGAAAGGCAGAGGCCCCAACAGCTCTAGTTTGAGACTAGCATTTCATGCAAGCAACATTTTTCCAAAACACAAGCAGTAGGTAAAAAGCCTACCCCTAGACTGTTTCAACTCTATATTATTTTTTAAAAAGCAATGCAAAACAACCCACCCTCAAATCAGTCACGGGCAAGTATAAAGTCACTGGCTTGCTTGGAAAGTCCTTGTCTCCCCACTCTGTGCCTCAGTGCCACTCAGCCAGTTACGAACTGGAGGCTTGCAGCATGCGGGGTCTGGCAATAAAGAATGTTTTCAAGGAAAGTGGTTGGGTTGGCAGCTGAGATACCAGCACATAAATGCTTAAAAAAGAAAGTTACAGCTTCCCAGAGGAGCAGTTCTTTAATGCCATTCCCACCTGATGAGTTTCCCCTATTGCGCAGCTTCCTTGAGGTTTGCCTTAGATTCTTTGATAAGATACTGGGAGTTTACATACTGGGGAATTGTCATCCTTGAGAAGAGTAACATATGAGCATTAAAGCCTTTGTATTGGGTTTTCCAGATGCACACAAGTACTTCTCTCCACAGTTCATTACACACAGTGAGTAGCTTCACAAGTTTAGGAATCCATGCAGTGCCTTCATGCTGCTACAACAGCCCTGGGTAGATTCCTAAACTCATCAAGCGTCCACTGATCCTCTCAGAGCTGTGGGACACAAACAAGGCTGTGGGGACCTATAGGAACCCAAACCTCCACCCAGCCCCTAGGTGTAGGGAAGGGTACATGGATATGACTTCAAGCCAGTCACGAGTGGTGCAGCCCATGTGGAAGGAGGCAATCCTTATTTACCACCTCCCTCTGCCCCATTTTGCTCTGGCAGAGCAGCCCACGCACAGGATTCCTTCATGGCTGAGACAGCTGCTACGGCTGGCACAGAGACCCTGGACCTAAAGGGTGGAGATGTGCAACAGGACTGCTCATCCAATGCAAGCCAGAGGGGGATTTTTGATCTGTGTTTCTGGGGTGGTGCCCCATGAGAAAAAGGGAAGGCGTGGCAAAGTCATTTTAATCTGGTAAACCTTGTCCCTACCTGATCTCATTAATCAATTCCTCTCAGAGGCAGTAATTTCAATGGTATGCTGCCAAACTCCCTCCTCCTCTGCTCCTCGAGTGATCCAAATGTGCTTTACATATCACAGCACCTGTGCCTGGATCAACAGGCAGAGCACCTGCCTTGTGCTCTCCGCTCTCCTCCACCAGTAAATCCGGTATTTCACATCCCACACACTCACACTTGTAAGTCCAAGCAGTGAACTTTTCAGTTTTAGCTTGATTCATCCTTTCTGTATAATTTCTCCCCAGACTTGCCCATCAAAACTGAGGCCCCTTGTGCAACAGGACATAGAGCTACATTTCCAGCAACAGCCCCTCCATTTCACAGGCTGTGGCAGCCATCCCTCCCAGCAAGTTACTCGTGTTTTCCTAGGAAATGTGGCAAGCACTAATCCCTTTGTTTTCCTATTACTTCTGAAGAAATGATTGCACTCAGCGTTTGTCACTCCCAGATCTCCATGATGACGTGGGAAGTTCACATCTCTGTCCCTATGGGACACAGTTCCGGGGGCTCTGTCCCCAGCAGAGCGGAGGGGTGGGCAGGGAGAACACAGCCCTTCCCAGGGAGTAGTGGCAGCAGCTTGTGAAATGTGTCAGGGTGTTTCTGATGAGCTGCCCTGCAGAGCAGACACCAAGTGCTCAGGAGTTGAGAGTGGTGACTGAGATGAGACAAATTTCCCTTGTCACTGCCAGCACTTGTGGGGGTGGCCATGGCATGCCAAACAGGCAGCGCCAGGTACCGGGAAAGCACAGCAACAAAGGGCCTGTGTGCTCCAACACGGAGTGGTGAGGGATGAGGGAAAAGGGATAGCACTGTTGGAATGTGAGGAAGAGGAAGAGGGAAGGCAGAGTAGCCCTTGCCTGCTGGGCTGCAGAGCTGAGCACTGCCCTGCTTCTTCCCCACCACTTAACCCCAAAAATCCTCGCATTGCCAAAACAGATTCTTACAACATCGGTTCATTGAATGTTGGCTGTCCTTGAGAATGAAAAATCTCCCTGAAGCTCAAGCCAGTAAAACCTAAGTTGGGGGCTGGTGGGGCTGGGGGACATCCTTCTGAGGATGCAAATGGGTTAGGCAAAAAGAAACTCAAGTCTAAAGTCTAACAGCAGACCACAGAGACACCACAGCTCACCTTCAGAGAGACTGCCCAAATATTCCCTGTTGTGATGGAAGGCCCCTTATCATAAGTCAAATCAAGTAAATTACTTTGCCTCTTTATTCCTTAAAACTCTGCACCTGCCTATAGCCAGTGGCCCATAATTAGCCTGACACAAAACAATTCACTGCCACAGGAATAAGCATCCTCAAGTCCCTCATTTCCAGAGAGTGAAGGCACTTGACACCCCTGAAACCAGACCTCTCTCGTTCCCCATCACTCTGCTATGCAGCACTCAGGAACTTCATCCACCACAACCTCCCCCTGTTCCCATCTCTCTGCCACAGAGAATCAGCCATGCCTCAGACTTTCCAAGCACCTGTCACTCCTCCCTGTCTGCCCCCACACCCCTACCTGTGACAGGAATTCCCACAAGAGTCCATCATCGCTGGCTTGCTGCGGGCTCCCCTGCATCGCAATCCCGCGGGAAAGGCTCTTCCGCTCACCCGCTGGCAGCCCGAGACACAGCAAGCTCTGGGAGAGGCAGTGCCCAAAACACTAAGTGCTCTCCTGCCTCATGTTTCACTCCTCAGGCTCTGACGACAGGTCTCTGCTGTGCCCAGGAGCCTTTATAATTCGCACGTGGCGATTCCTTCAGCTAGAGGCAGTTTTCCCAGAGGTTTCCCGGATCTCCTGTGCAAGGCTACTGCCATAAATCAGTTGCATTGCTTAGTCACCTCTGTTTGTCCAGCCAGTGCCAAGGCAGACCTGCTATTTCACAGCATGTACTGTACGAAGGAGTCAGTTCCTGTAAATTAGATGCACCACTGCAAACTGAATTGTATATTGTTTTCTACATTGACTTGTTTTCTGCTGGACTGGAAGAAACATACTTTACAGCCATAAATAAGACAGAGAACAAAAAAGAGCTACAGAGCCATGTTAAAGGCTGCCTGACAGAGGGCCATGTGTGCCTGGGAGACCGCGGTGTGACTCCGAGGGCTGAGGAGCAAGGAAAGGAGAGGTCTGAACAGTGCTCTGTGCTCCAGCAGGCACTGGATGTGCTCTCTGAAGCCAGAGTTTCTCCCTGAGGGCCACTGGAGTATGTTGGGTGAAGACCCTTCAGGCATTGTTTATCACCATGAAGCACTGTCTGAATCAAAAGCCGCTCTTCAGCCTTGCCAGTTCCAAAATAGGCTACTAATCAGAGGTATCCAAGCAAGTGGGTGCTTAAGAAAAGGCTGACCTCTCTGCCAAGCCTTCCTCATTGCTAAAACGGAGCACTTTTCAAATGCCCAGCAGGGATGCTGTCAAGGATGCCTATGATGTGATTTTTCCCACATAGACGTGAGCCCTGGAAGCATGACAGCATTTGCTGTTCCCAGCCAGGGGGCTGCACCCCACAACTCCTAACAAAGAGCTCCCATGCCTGCCCCTGGCACAGGAACAAACATGCTCATAAAAACAAGGGCTGAGAGCCTGGTGGGTGTCATTTAAACAAAAGTACAGAGAGGTCCAAATCAGCTGGCAGAAGTTGCTGGAAGCTCTACTTTCCTTGCCCCCCACTCTCTGCTCCTGTACAGGGGCTCCCAAAAAAGAGAGCAGCTTCTGCAGTCATTGTGGGGCCATACCTATTTCCTCACTTATCTGGACAAAAAAAAATGTGTCCAGCTCTTCTCGACTGGAAAGATTTGTATTTCAATTCTCCTTACCATATTGATTATAAAATCTAACTTTCTACTTGTGTGATGCACTAAAAACAAAACATTTAAAAATCTGGAAGACCTGTGGCAGAGGAGGAGAAATAATCAGGAAAGCCTGTGTACTAATGCTGAGATAATGTTTAAAGTAAACAGGAATCGGGACCTATTTGTGGTACATCCTGTACAATAAAAGAGATGAAAAGATGATGTATTACCACCAAGACCTTATAGTATAAATCTGCAACTTCTAATAAAACTTTCAGCATTTCAGAGGCAGATTGTCTAAATCCTGAGAGAGGCAAGTCACTGATGATGGCTGCAGGCAATAGTGACTGACAAAAGCAGCCAAATTAATTCCACCAAAGGACAGGAGTTTCATAAGGAGGTTGCAGAGCCCTCAGGAGCCTGCCCAGAAAGTCAGTGCTGCCGGTCTCCCTCTGGATTTGGTGCCTGGATTTAACAGCACTGACTTGCCAGGAAAAGAGGGCAATGAGAGTAATTCAGGAAAAATAGAGAAGGGAAAAGCACAACAAGAATTAGTACAACGCTCAGGAAAAAGATCCAAATCCAGGAAAGCGATACTAGGTCCCTGGTAGTAGCAACCACATTCAGCAGCTAAGACCCAACACATCTGTCCCAGGGTCAGTTTCCTTTCCTCTGGCACCACGATGGAGCAGGGGCACAGGGAGGCTGGCATGCCCATCCCTTCTGGTGGCAGCGCAGCAGGTGAAGCTGGGCCAGATCAGACTCATGCTGCAGCTCTTCTTAGCAGAGCCCCAGTTCCAGCACAGTGCTGCCCAGCTGCTCCCATCCCCAGCCACCCACCAGCGAGGGCATGGGGCTGTGTCCCAGCTGTGTCCCTTGCCTCCCGAGCAGGGCCCAAAGGCCACAGCCAGGCTGCCACAACTACTGCTGGAGCTGCCACGGGAACAGGGACAACAGCACAGGGAGAAGACTATGGAAATTCAGACCTGCCATATCCTCCAAAGGATGAAGATGTTCCTACCCCAGGACGCCTTCAATGTACAGCACATTTGCAGACACCTGGCTTCTCCTACCCAGTCACTTAATGAAAACTTGATGAAAACCTCATCAGGTTGTAATGCCAGCTTTGGGAACAAAGTGTCCAGAAAACCTAGCGGAGACGTCTCGCTGGTAACAGAGAAACCCGAGGGCAGATGCTCACGGTGCAGGACGTCCCTTGCTAAAGGAGGCACTGCAGGTCCCAGCCTAACAGCCTGAGCTCCCCCAGACAGGTGCCTGCAATGGAGCATCCCTGTGCCCCCCCCACATGCCAGCCTTCCCGGGCTGTGGTGAGACACGAGCAGAAGTGGGTACTGCTCTGGAATGAAGTGACGGTGCAGGACAAGCTGCCTCTCTCCAGGGTTTGTAACAAATGCCAGGCATGCCTCTGCTTGTGACCACCCATCTTAATGAGCAGGCTCTTTGTGACAGCTTTTGTTGGGGAGAGTCACAGAGGTGCTGTGGGTTTAAAGATTCACCAGCTCCTTCTCATTCCCCCTGCCCCATAAACAACATTTTTCTATTCTGACTTCATCTATTACAGCAACTAGGGATGTTTGTGATTTCTGTGAAACTAAAAGCAACTTTCATCTTGGACAAAATCATGAAGGACTTCTTTTTAACAGTCCTTTTTATTGAAAAACTCCACTTAAACTTCAGTGAGAGCTTTCCAGTAAAAATGGAGGGAAAACTGAAAGAAGTTTTGGAGTTGGGTCCACATAGTGTAAATACAACTGAGGCACTTGTCAATGCATGGGTGGAAGCACTCACGCCCCAGAGCAGGAGCTGAGAGGGGAGGATGTCACTTCTGGTCACTAAGATGCAAGAGCTCCTGTCCCCATCCACACCCTGCACCACAGCACAAAGGACACGTAAACCCCTCCTCAAATCATGTTCGTCCCCCCCAGACAAAAAGCTCATATCTTTAGCTCTGAAGGTCCAAGCACTGGCAGTGACAGTGGCATGTGTAGATGTGTGTGCATGTGTGCTGAGGCACATGTGTGGGTAAGTTATTCCTGCCATCCCTGCGGCTGAAGCACAGTGAGCAGCTGCGTGGCAAAAGCAACACCATGCTGAGAAACACTGCTCTTCTTCCGTAAAAGAAAATGAGGTCTCTGGGTTCTGGGTGTGTATCCCTGGGTGTGCACACTCATGCCCCTGCTCCTCCTCAAGCCACTCACAATTAGCCTCCCAAGGTCTTTTCCACCTGCACGTTACTGCACCCAGGCCAGCTGAAAGGGGCTGCAAGAGAAGTGCAAATGTGAAGAGGAAACCTGTATGCCCCAGTTTGAGCACAGAAAAGAGATGTTTTTATCAGTACTAACCTGCTCACCTTGGCAACCTGCCACCAGAAGAAGGAAACATACTGCTTCTCTCTTTCACCAGAGGTTAAGGACTCCCCTGAGCATGAGGCCGTGTACATCTCTGTGGTCATGCACCCCTGTAGCACCTGCTTTTATGTCTGATTTCACCTGTCTGCTCCTTCAGCGGTTACTTTGGGAGGCAGCCCTTGAAAAAGAAGACCCAGCACTGGCCAAATTATGGATTATTAATATTCACAAAACTAGTCATTGAAAGGAGTTGTAAAGACCCCTGAGTGAAAGGGATGAAACTCCCACAGCATTAGATACGCTGCTTCTCTGCAGAGCAGAGCCTGGGGGTGCCTATCCCAGCAGCAAACAGCCAGGCGTCAGGGACAATCTCTATTGTCCTGTGCTGGCTGTGTGCGGGCAGTGGAGCCTGGCTGAGAGCTGGCAGAGCTCCCAGCTTGATGGGATGGTAAAAAGAGCCAATGCCACCACTTGAAGGAGAAAAACCCAGTGCAGAAGGAGTGGGGAATTTCTGTGGAGGATCTGGCACAGACAGAAACTCCGAGACCGTCAGCGAGCAGGGTCAGAGAGCCCACCTAGAGGAATGTGTTTTGCTGGACCAAGGAAGCAAAAGACAACCACTTGCCTGAACAGAGAGAGGCAGAGGAGAGCCCAAGATCTAGGAGAGCATCCCTTCCCATGGGGCCATATAGCCTAAAGGCACACAACACATAGCAGCATCCATCAGGGCTGCCTGGACTACCCAAGCCCACAGAAACATGGTAAGGAACAGCAGTGAACACAGAGGTCTCAGAAGGCAGGTGGTGCAGTCCCAGGAAAGCCTTCACGTGGTAAGTAATGATGTGTGTCGGGCCTCAAGATGCCTTGGGGCTGCAAGCTGGCTGCTCTCCCCAGCCCATCAGCTCACTGTTCTGGTGCTGGGCCATCAGCTTCTCCCTTCAAAGTGTCTCCTGCACCAACACATCCCAATCACCTGGCTGTCCCTGCAAATCCTGCTTTTCCCAGGCCTGCCACATGAAGCACACAGGCCTGTGGATGGGAAAGGGGAGCATATCTCCAGCACCTCAACTGCACAGCTACTGTATGAGGGAATATAATGGACTGGCTACTGTCTGAAAGCCCTACTGATGTGCCTCAGACCTATCCCAAACAATATCCTTTTTTCAATCCTGAGACTTTCCTGACAGCCAGGTCCAACTGCATTTCAGAAAGACTCCATAGAAATCCCTGGGTCTGCTGGTGACGCTTCAGCACTTTCCCTCCTGACTGAGCAGGATTGAAGTCCCTGTGCGGAGAGGGCAACACACAGCCATACACAAACTACCCAAGGACAAGAGCTGCTCACTCTCTAAGCAATGCTCATGTAGTATGCAGAAACCTGGGGGAGCCCCATGGTCCTAAACTCTCCACTCCTTGCTTAAACAAATATAATCTAAAACCACCTACTGAAGAAAGGGTACTTTCTCCCCCTCCCTAGAGAGAAACCCAGCTGCATACCTTAAACCAAGTATCCTATTGCCTTGTTTTTCCACATTTCTCTTCATTTTCTGTTACAATAAAGCATCTCAAGCAGCACTACCCCTCAGACTAAAACTGCAGGAAAAGGGTGGGGCTTTTAACAGAGCTCAAACTGTGTGTTATTTGTGTAACCCTTTGAGGTGGCAGCCAGATCCTCAGCTGGTGCAAATGTGAGATCTGGGCTGAAGCTAAGACAGCTTGGAGACTTCACACCAGGGGAAGACGTTGCCTACCGAGCATATCAGTGCAAGATGCTCAGGGATGCCCTGCTGATGGCACCACCAAAGAGCAGCCACTTGGGATCACTGCAAGCTTTGCATGGTCTATTGCTGGGAGCTCACACCAGCTTTGGGGAAAAAATGCATCCTTTTGGGTCCTGCTCCTGAGGCTGCCATGGGGTTAGTGCAGGTCTGTGTGATGGACCTGGTGCTCATCACTTGGGAAGTTAGGACTAAGGAGCTACAAAACCTAAGGCTGTCACTGTCTCTGCATTTAATAGGAAACTGGGCAAATGCTGTAACCCAAAGTTCCAGCTATGAGGGCAGTAGAGCCTGCATGGCCCAGATCACACCATTACATGCGTGTGCTCCCAGCTGTGTCCCTGCTTTACAGGAAGATGAAGCTGCAGGAGGAGCTGCCCTCTTGTTTGGAGCACAGCCTTTCACCACCATGGAAAGCTGTGGGCCTTTGCTGTGGGCCAGGCAGTGTAGAGAGCCCACTAATTTCTTCTTCTAATCTGTGTGCATATCCTTGCAATTTCATCTCACAAAGTGTATGTCAATTTACCAGATAGGGTAGAGTAGAAAGGAATGAATGAAAGAGTTTTCACAATGATCTTAGATGCTTCACTTGAAACCCATTAGCTTGCAGGCTAAATAATCCCGTGTATAAACTCTGTGTATCTCCTGACTCAGTTTTCTTCACCAAGACCTTTTCACTTTCAGCCTGAGGGCTGACAGAGGAAGGCAAGAAGTAATGTTTCACACAGGCTTCTAAACAAAATAACCTGGAAACTACTACAGTAATGTTAAACTGGCTTATTGGGTTTCTACTGATCCCCTCTGAAGAGGTTTAAAGAATTATTGGGGTGGGACAACATGTTTCAACAGCTAACATGAATGTGGAAATAGAAATGTGCTGCTCCTCCGGGCATTACCAGCAAGTGATCTCAAGGTGCACGCTGGCCCTTAGAAACATTTATCTTCTGAGACCCCAGGACACAGAAGCAAATGAAAGAAGGGAGAAGGGGGGAGGAAGCTCTTAAAAAACTAATTGCACAAAAATAAGACTTTCTAACCCACCTTTCCAACCCACCTAACCTGCTGCCTAAGAATGAACTCTGCACCTTGCTAGTATTGGTTCTAACAAATAGGTGTCTTTTCTTAACTTGTAACACTAAAAATTTCCCTGGAAAACCACTCAGGGGGCATAAATATTGAGAATATGTGACTTGGGGATGCAAGCTGCTTTAAGTGCTTTTGCAGGCAGAGGAAATGCACAGCATGAGAATGAGTAGCCTCCAGTAAAGGACTAAGTGAAAGAGAAGCTCAATTATGACTAATCAGACCCAAGCACTAAAAGCTTTTGCCCAACATCACCCTCATTAGATTAAAACTCTGTTCTCTTCCACAGCGGAGACTGTTAAACAAGCTCAGGTGATACCAGAGACTCACGACCTCCATGAGCACACTGCCACTTCTTGGTGCAGAGAGAGACATTCCCAGCTTTTCCTACAAATAACCTTGAGCTACTCAGTCAAACTGTGCCATCCTCTCATTGCCCATCCTTTGAGGATATTTTCTGCCAAGGACGTGCCTGTGCAGGTTAATTGCACAGAGAGTTTTAAAGATGAGGCATGGGACCTGCAGACCTAGTTTTGGAGATGAGGACAAGGGCAGAGATGGGAAGAAGGAAGGAGAGCAGGGCTGCAGGGAGATGGCGGGGGCAGCCAGAGGACATCACCAATATAGATGGGCTCCAGATCCATGCCCTGCTCAGACCATCCATGCCAACCTAGTCCATGAATGAGGGATCCCACTAAGTAACTGCATCTGCCTGGGTTTCTCTTGGCACAATCCCATGGATGTCCCCAGAGGGATGTGGTTATTCTTTTCTAACTGGTCCTCTCACTGGGGGAAAGGAATTGTCTCTCCTTCAGAGCAGCTGGCAAGGTGGTATGGGGCAAATGGCACCATTGGGGACTGGGACCTTTCTTCCCTGTCACACTGGTGCCTCCCGGTGCAAGTTAAAGCAAAGTAAAACCCACACCTCTGGCAGAGGCAGGCAGGAGAGCTGAGATAAAACCAGGCAAGGGGCTACATTAACCCTGCAGCCCCTTCCATAGCGAAGCGGAGAGCAATGGAGTCAGCAGCAGCACTCCCTGAAACTGCAGCATATCTCCCTGCTCTCCCTTGATGCTCTTAGGTATGGCTCACAACACAAACTGCAGACACCTGAGGAACTACAGCCTGCTCCAGCATCATAGCTCAGTTTTTCAGTGTTTGAGGTGCAGAGGACCTTTGCACAGAAGATGTGAGACATGAACATTGCAGCCAGACATTCATGCTGGCATCCACACGGGCACCTGATGTGCACAAGCCCTGAAACTGGGCACACACCTCCGGCGTGCACATGCATGGAGGAGACATGAAGGCACCCAGCTAGATACCACTAGATTGTCTGTATTCATTTCTGTAACATTTTGTCCTCCGGACTGAAATTTATCTTACTTATTTTTAGACATGTTCAATGTAGATGACTGCATCTATGCTAGTTAACTCCTTTTACAGTCACAGGGCTGCTCAGCCTCCGCTCCTCTCATGCTGTGCAGGCAGGTCACACACAGTGTGCTCTCCAGGGGCCTGTTTCTCCCCACAAAGGGAGGCTGGCCCTGATCTAGCTATTTGCTACAATTCCCACCCTAGCTATCCATCATTAAGCACTTTTAAAGTCTTTTTAGCCAAGCTCTCCTCTCTTCCCCCTGCCTTTCCGTGTCAGCCTTGCATGACGTTTTCTTCCACTACTTTTTTTACAATGCAACATTTCACATGATTTTTCCCTCCACTTTGCTCTTTTTCCATCTCCTGATCAGATTTTGCATTCCATTTCTCCCAAACTTCCCATTCTGCCTCCACCCCATAGCACCTGCCTCTCCTCCCGCTCTTCTG
>VZRL01004687.1:1404954-1424224 GCA_013397895.1 Origma solitaria | reverse complement strand
TCCCAACCTTCCCATTCTGCCTCCCCCCCATAGCCCCTGCCTCTCCTCCCGCTCTTCTGCCATCACCCAGAACCCGACACAGTTGGACACAACTCCCAGTGAAAGCGGCTCCATCAACCTCTGCCCTCATCCTCATGGGACACTGCTCTACCACAGCTCTGCCGCCCCCACACCCCACCTTGGAGCACCCATGCACTTCTCCTTGCCCCCATGCCCACCCNCCCCCCACACCCCCCATGGGCTCACCCCACACAGCTCCACGCAGCCATCCTGGCTCTGCCCAGCCTCCTCCGGGCGCTGCTTCGCTCTGCGCACAGCGGGACGCCGCAAGGACGCGTACGATTTACACGTGGCTAGAGCAGATTCCCAGATGGCTTCATAGCTTCCCTTGTATTCTCTTTAGTCTTCCTGGCCCCCGTGGTCATTTCCCTTTTCCACCTGCCTTTCCCCTTCCTGTCCACCTTATCTCTCTCTCCTGGCCCTGCTCTCCCACGCTGTGCTGCTCCCGCCCCACAGCTGCCCCATCCCGCTCGGCGCAGGCACCCCACGTGCACCCCTTGCTCCCTGCACTCACGGCATCGCCTCCACTCGAACCAGCCTTTGCCTGGCTGCAGCGTGAGTGTCACAAGAGGAGGACAGCTGAAAAGACAATCAGCGAGAAACCAGGGAGCGTCTGCAGCTCAGCTTGACAGAATCCTGGAGAAAATAGTGTCAGAAAGGAATCGTGCTCTAGTTCCAGCTGGAGCATGTGACAGGACCGAAAACCCTTTGTATGCCTGTGTGAGATCAACTAAAGGCAAAAAAAAAGTGACATGATGGCAGAGGAGAGAGGTGAAATGTAGGACTAAGGGCAGGAAAGAGAAAAATGAGGAAAGTAAACAGGAAAAAACAGGTAGATTCTTAGAGACATTTCATATGCTTTTTTAAAAGTTGCACTTCCTTTGAATTATCAGTGCTGGAGATATTTTCAACCCAGCTCCACTTCCCTTGAAAGATTCATTTGGCATGCATTCAGTTCTCAGATGAACTTGTAAAACATGAAAGAAGCTGCAAGTGTCACTAAGATGTAGGATCAGCTTCAGTTCTGAGATTGACAACTGTACATCTTCCTCCTTGATCGCATAATGTTGTCTCTTATCCTCTCCCTCACTCCTCACCTACTCTGACCTCTCAACGCACAACTCCCAGTAAAAGCAAGTTTATTTTTCCTCCAAATGGCACGGTAGGCATTTCAAACTTACGTAGGATCCTGATCAAATTATCTCTTAACTCATCTGGAATCTGATCCAAGGACACCAAAGGAAAGCTTTCTGCTTCACCCCTGGGTGCACATTATGTACATCATCAAAAAGAAATGTTCTGTTTGCTTACAAAAAGAGCAGTAGTAGACTTAAGTCCCCTTGGCATGAACAACAGCTCTGACCTAGGAAGAGAAACTGCAGTAATTTCAAAATCATTGACTGAACTTTCACAGAGTGTACTCAAACCACTTTTTCCATTGATCTGACGACTCTGGTTACTCAAACAGCTCCTCAGCCTACTTCCTGTTCTGCTGGAGAGCTCAGCAGCCCTGCTAAGAAACAGAGGGAAAAAAACCCAAAATCTAACTTTATTCTGAGGTCATCAGAAATAGCTCTGGTGGATGGTTCCTAATTTTGTTTCAAAAATGTATTTATAGCTTTACTGCCATCAGAGGACACAGCAATGTGACCTGTCCTGATCTCTGAGATGCCATTTCAGCACAGTTGGTGAGCTGAGCCCATGTACCACTGCCAACAAGTCCTCAATTCTGAGTACAGGGAAACGCAGTCTTTGTGCCACATTTTGTTGCTGGTCTCCCCTTGCTGTGATTTCAGATCCCTTGAAGCAGCCAGATGGGAAGGGGATTTTGCAATGTGGGCAGCTCTCCATGGTCTAGCCACTTACATAAACAATGCACTTAACCTAGCCATCTGTGGTTTGTGTTATTATTCAAATTTATCCATTGTGCAAGCCCACCAGACTCAACAGAGCTACAACAGAGTTGATTTGGTCCAATCTGATTCCAGTCTTGAAGCTAAAATGAAGTGACATTCTAGAGCACTGACTCTTCTCCATAAAGGTGACAGGGAAGTGTAGTTCAAGTTTTCTGACCCTGGTTCCTGCAGTAGCAAAAGAAGACAGCAAGGGACCAGCAGACAGCAGCAGATAAACGCTTTCCAGTGAGATCAGCTGGAGCTGCCACTGCAAAAACAGCCACTGAACCTACACCTGGAGTCTCCCTTGCTTTTCCAAAAACCACAGGATATTTTTTAGATTTGTGGTGAAATCTGTGGCTTATCATTACCCAATACGAAAAGTAATGTGTCTTAGGGGTTTAAAGGGATTAGCAGGTATTTTCCAAAGTATTCTATCTCTGGAGAATTTATTCCCCGAAGTTCTTACACTCGCTGAGACATTAAGTGCCATCACATTGTTAGTGTTTCCTGCGCCAGAGCTTGTTTCTCAAATCCCCACTAGCTTCAATAAACACTGACACCAAGTAATAACATTCAGTATGTGTGTTGCAATGTGTGCTATGTTACAGCTGGCCATGCTGTCTAAAACTGACTTGCGATTTAATTCCCAAGCAAGTCACTTCATTGCGCAGTATATGGAAAATGTTGCTGTTATGCAAACCTCTGTTTTCTGACAATAGCCAGTAAAGCTGCTTTCCTCCCTCAATTTCATATCCTGGAAATATTCTAATTCTGTTTGCTACGCCATCAGTAGTTCTAGCTTGTTTTCCAACTGCTCTCCAGAAGATCATCTGCATGTTGTATGCAACCTACAGAACTGCTCTCCTGGTGTGATTTCACTGAAGTCAGCCCTGCAGATGGAGCACCTGGGAACAGTCCACCACCTGGAATGTGACACACCCAAAGTCCAGGCCTTTGCTTTGAGGATTAATCCCCTTTAAACATGTAATAGCTCTAAGGGCATGCTAAAAAGAAGAATATACTTGCCTTCTTCCCCCTGGAGGGGCAAAGACACATACCTATCAGCTGAAAAGGAGAAAAGTGAACATTGCAGCATCTTAATTCAAGAGGCAAACTGTAGAACATGTCAGCGTATCTGATGAGAGTAAATTGAAATCCAAATACTATTAGAGCTGCTAGAGAATGCTTGGCATCACTTCACACAGCACCTCTCCACCATTCAGTGGTGGTTTGGGATGGCTCAACAACCCTGCCTGGTATTTCCTGGGCACTATCACAGCCTAAGACTCCTTGTTGAAAGATGCGTACAACCTTCCACAGATCGTTGTCCAAATGCAGTTGCTCAGTTGGAAAGTAGCTGCCTCCTCGCGTTAAGATTAACATAATCAAAGCTGTACTCCCACCTCCTGGCAGCTGCTTGTGTCAAAGATCTGTGAATCACCTCTACCTGTAGAAAAAGTGATTAGTTTTCAAATTGTGTTTTATATAAACTATCGACAGGGAAGGACTGTGGGCCCTTTTGTGCAGTTTGTGTGGTCCTTGCTCTTCAGTGCCCGCCTGTATCTCTTTCTGCACCCCTACCTCTGGATTCAGCTGGGAGAGGACTTTGAGTTTTGGTGGGGATGCAAGAGTCAAACGCCACCTGCTCTGCCAGGCCTCACGACACACACACAAACAGGAAGGCAGATTTTGCTTTAGTTGTGTATGGGCTTTTTGTTTCAGCTGGGGCGGGGAGAGAGCACTGGCGTTCTCCGATTGTTCCAGGAAAGCCGAATCGGCTTACATACTCTGCCCTCCTGGCCTTTCTTTCCATTCAGCCCCACTCTCGACCCAGAGAAGCAGTTCTTTCAACAGACCCTTTGCCCACTCCTGCAGTTTTAATGTGAGTTCTGCCTTTTCTAACAGACCCCAGCTCTTGCAGTCAGGTGGCTGAGATTCTGAGCCTTCATTTTTAAAAAAAACTACATTTCTAGGCTTCTGCCTCACAGAGAACGGATTGAAAAACTGTCCTGAGTGTGGCTTATAGGCATAGAAACCAGGAAACCAATCAAACAAGCCCAGCATTTCCAAAAACCCTGAAACATTTGGTGGTTTTTAAGGCAATCCTCATTGTGTTCTGGGAGAGCTTGAGTTGGCAGTGTTTGAACAGTAAATGCATGGTTGAGGGAACTGCATCGCTGACAACACACATTGGCCTTGATTCCTCATCCCACTGCAGGCATTAATCCCTGCCCTCTCCACTGCTGGGGCACCCAGAGCCACCACAGAAAGTAGGAGCCTGATGCTTGGCCACTGCCAGCCCCTCTCCTCTATCAGAAAAACATCTGTATCTTGTCCACACAATGAGATGCATCTTTCAGTAACACTAAAATTACAGCGAGCCAGAAAAATGCTTACAAACCTGCTTATTTCAGGTAAAACCCAGGATTTTCCCATGAATAGAAAAGGTCTTTCCTCATGGCCCCTGCCCAAAAGGGGCTAATGATAAGAAGTTTGCCATCCCACACTGCAGCATATTTTTTCTCCCTCTTTTGTGCCCGAACTCTCCCAAGGCATGGAGGAGAGGGACTCAGGAGACAGTCAAGGCAAATCTCAGTGAAGGAGGCTCCACTCAGGCACCAAGGGATGAGGAAATGGCACAATGTGTCTCAGCCAGGCAGAAAACACAGCAGGGAACAGTAAACTCGACTATGGCTCATCGTACAGCAAACATGTGTGTTCCTTCCCCTCTGCCCGGGGAAACTCTGCGGCACGTTTTGGCTCCAGCAAAGTAATTACCAGCTATTTGCTCATTTTCCTTTAATGAATCAGTTGAATGAGACCAGTGTGAGTGTCGGGGGAGTGAAAGTCTGTCATTCAGCTGTCTGCAAACTCTGCTTCTCTGAAGATTTCTAGATCAGATTTCAGGGCCTCAGGAGTTTGGGTTATTTTTCTAAATGAGGTTCGACATTGCATCTTCTGGGGAAGATGCCAGTTATCTACAAAACCTACAGCTTTTATTAATTTGATACCACAGGTTTCAGTCTGAATCACAGCAATGTGTGGTTGACCTCAGATTAAACTAAAGCACTTGCTCCACGGCATTAGACTTAAAGGTTGGCTAGCATGGGAGCTGGATGTATTTTTTAACACCAGAACTCAATCAAAAAACTAGGGGAGAGGAGATGTTCAGGTTGGGCTGGACACAGCTAAAATCATGGGGCTGTGAAAGGAAAACTCTTAAACATCTCATCTGGAGCCAAAGCAAAAGGAGGTGTTTCATTTCAGGTTATGTAAGTCCTAAAAAACCTTTTCTCTTCTTTCAATGTGTTTTGGTGGTGAAGTCAGCTTGTAAGTGAAAAATGCCATTTTGAATCAAATCTACATTTCAAATGCTTGCAAAACATAAACAAACCCTTCCCAAAATGAAACAGTTCATTCTGAAAGTGTCAGAATGACATGCCACTGCTATTTTTAACATCCCTCCCTCTTTCCCCACCTCTGTATTTTCTTCTAGGCCAGAACTATTCAGAAAATGTGTTTGAATTTGTGAATCATTTTGACTCCCCCTCTCCCCTGACATTTGCTGGAAAATCTGTTCTCTGCCAAAAAAACTGTTCTTCCAGATCCAGCCAGCTCCTACAATCTCCTGTACTGCTAGGGTTTGTCTGGATGGCCCTGAGAGTCTGACTGCCCTGGGGACACAACATGGATGGTCCAGAGGAAGAGCAGGCCAGGAGGGCAAACCTCAGCCTCCCTCCAGGCAGTGAAGGGCTCTGAAAAAGCTCTGAGCCACCCTCTCCTGAGACTGAGTCGGGCTCCAATAGAGGCCACCACGTAGAGGGAGTTCCTCAGGCTGTGGCTTCCAGATATGACGGGAGTGCTTAGAGTTTTGGTTCCCTTGGAAAACTCTGACATTCAAAGCCAGGCCCCTGAAGGTTAAGTGGGTGTACTGTGCGGACTTGGAGCTGTCTCCTACCAAGGTTATAGAAATTTTAGTTCTGGATTCAGTCAAGGCATGACAGCTCTGAGTCTTGCAGTGCAATGTAGTGGTTTGATTCTTTCTAGCCTGGCGATTCATAGAACAATTTATGCCTTTGCAGTGCAAGTGTAAATGTTACTGCTCTCATTTGTGAGTGTTTTGCTCCCACCCTGAAACTTCTGGCAAGTGGAAAACTTGGATTTCTTTCTGTCCTCACATCCAACCTATCTGTAAGTCTTGCAGATTTTTTCAGGATGGCATCCCTAACAGAGTCTTTCCAGCCTATCCACCCAAATGAAATTCACCTTCTGGGCACATCACATCATACCCCAATTTCACATCTCAATAGCCTTTGCCATGCAAAGATCTATCAAACTCACTGCTGAAAGACTGCTTTTTGAATCTATCATTTGGCCCTTCTGCGGCTCTCAGCCTCCCTACCTTGATTCCTTCTCCTGAGGTGCATGTCTAAGCTCCTTGGCTTTTCTTTCAAGACTGTGATTTATTCTATTCCCATCACTTCTTATTTCAGCACTGAAAGGTCAATCCCTGCATATGCTCAAGCATGAGATCAGCCTATATTAAACAGGCTCCTCTGAGCTTTTTCCCTTCTGGGAAGGGTTCCCATCCACAAGAACAAACCTGGAATCTGGAACTGCCTCCTGAGCCACCCAAATGCTCAAAAACCAGATACCAGAGCCGGCTGGGAGGTACAATACAGGGAAGACAATAACAGACTAGGTGGCATCATGCTACCTCTGCATTTCCCTCTTGTTACCAGCCCAGCATTTGGTCAACATTTCAGTCACTTGTGACCACCTGGATTCCTGTGCTGCTTTCCTTCGCCCGGAAAAGCCATTCCAGCAACACAGGGTAACATGAGAAAACAGAGACCTGAGGAGAGAGGCCAAGTCTTTTCTCCTCAAGATGAGACATAGATGAGGGGATGCTAATGGAGGAGCTGAGCTACAGTTCTGGCTTCAGACCATTTGTTTTAACCTGTTGTGCAAGGTGGCTACCACGAAAGCCAGACAACATCAGTTGCTCTGTCCCCTGAGAGACCCTGGTTCAGTTTGGAGCTGCTTTTCTAAAAGCTCATCTTGAATGTATGAACTTCACACAATTTTTTGTCAGTGATGGTACATCTCGCTCAAAAGCTATGACACGCACTGTTTGTGTGTGAAGATGGGAATGTGACATCCAGGAAGGCAATTCTGTTCGCTTTGCAGAAAGATCAAGGTTAGTTCCCACTCTGCTAAAAGCACGGAAGGGAAACACAGGACTTGTCAAGCAGAGATAAACGGAATTGAGAACATTTTATACACAAATTCCTAGGAGAAGGTTAAAACAATGGAGCTGGGAGAGTACACTTGTCAAGGTTTTTTCAAACAATCCTTTTTCACATATTCTTTTAAAATACAACAGTAATTCAGGTGGATAGAGACAAGCCACCATTCTAAAATCTCTTTCCTTTGTTTCCATTCTGGCAGCCCTGGTCTCCACCCCAGTAAGACATTCCTCCCATGAAACCCTAGGGTGGAGGGCTGTCAGCTCTAAGTAAATATGGCTCCAAGGAGAGAGATAATAATTAACACCCTCTTTCTGAAGCTGCTTGGCAATTACAATTCCGAGTGCCTCCCACTCCTGTGACCACATGCCTTGCTTCCAAGGTGTATCTATTAATGGCAGCCCAGCACTACTTAGGAGTTGCTGCCCAGGGGTGCAGCTGTGTGCCAGTCCCCAGCAAAAGCAGCATGAGAGGTTGGGACTCAAAGGCCAGTGTGGCAATGCCCATCTCTTCTCCTCCCAGCTGGAGGCACTGCCCATCCCTTCTCTGGCTGCCACGACGAGCTAGGCTGGGCACACTCGCTGTTATTCCCCACTCCATCTGCAACAGCATCCAGAGGTGGGAATACCACCCTGGGGCCTTTCATGGTCACTTTGTATGGGTACCCAGGGCAGTACAAGGTACGAGGTGATGCTGAACCAGCCTCAGTGGAGCTAAGCTGATGCTGCACAGGCATGGATAAAAAAAGGAATTTGGCTCCATTTCAGAGTTCAAAGAAATATTTGAGGCTGTGGGCACTGATTCAGGCTCATCTCTAATTATATCCCAAGTTCAGCCTTTTAAACTAGTTCTTTAGTCCTCAGTAAGGGTCACTTCGCAGTTGTTATTACAGTTTCTTGCCAATCTGTTGTTGGATTTTCCACTTGACATTATTAAGAGATTAAGTTGTTTGTCTCATCATCTTTTATCTGTCCTGTTCAGTTTCCTAAAAACAGACTTTAGCCAGACCAGAGAAAATAGGAGGGGGAAAAAAGCCCAACATTTTCAAGATATAATCATGGTTTGGGATTTGCCATTATAATTGTTTAAATTTATTACTTTGGATATGTAAACTTTGCTGACCCCTTTAATCTGGAATGTATTAAAGAAAGTATTAGGCATTATAACAAGTCATTGGATTATACTGCCTGATTCAGCTACAGCTGTGGAAGAAACATATAACAGGAGATCCAGTGGAGTTATACATTTTAGACTGAGCTCATCAATTGCCATAGAGAAGACAAAAACAAATGTAGCTGAGCCTGGAAAGAATGTTGCTAAAATTGGAGAAACATTTAATGTGAGTAGCCTAGGGGTGCAATAACTTTGCCTGTAACTTAACAAAACCCACCCACATAAAACATACCAGGAGAGATTACAGATTGGACTCTCTGATCTGCAGGCTGCCAAGAAAGCAAACCTGACTTTTTTCCCCTTCCTAGAGAGGCAGGTTTAAATGGTCCCTGCAGAGTGTTAAATATATATTACCCATAATAGCAACCATATTACATTTGGACACCTTGCTAATTCTCCAACTGGCTGCTCTGTACCTTGCTTGCAGTGGGAGGATATCCCTGGATAACTAATGGGGTTTGCAGCTGCCAGCAGAGCAATTCCTATGGTCCACATGGTGAGGAGCCTGCTCACCTCCCCTTCACTCGCACTCCATCTTGGAGCCCTGGTCTCCTCTCTTTTGAGGGGTACACCTGGGCTTGTACTTAAGTATCCATTTAAAGAAAATGTTTTGAATGCATTTAGCTCGATGGGATAAAAGCTATTCCTACGCCTTCCCAAAATGCAGGTCTGCAACCAGCAAGGCTCAGTGGTGAGCTGAAGGCCAGCCCTGGCTCCTGCCCTTCTCCCCAGTGGCAGGGATCAGAGATTGTTTAGCAAGAAATGAGAGAAAACCACCCAACCCTAAAGAACAGTTTCCAAAAAGCCTCCCTGCAGATCTTTCCATTTATAAACCTCCTGTCCCCAAGGGTTCTGAAGCACTATACCTATGAACGGGCAAACCCCCCAGAGGGACTGCATCTCTGGTTCATTAATTCAGCTTAAGGTTGGATTTACCACCAGGTGTAACTGGATACAAGTAGGAGTGAGCAAAGCGAAAAACGAAAAACGATCAAGGACTAAACCTGCAGCATGCTCCTGCTGGCTTCAGCAGAGCTACAATAGCTTTTATCAGCATTTTATCTGACCCTAACAAAAGGAGCGAATTGTTTAGCAAAGGAAGAGGGTTCTTTGATTCTATCTTGCTGTAGATGAATTGCCCAAGCAAGGGCAAAGGGACAGGAAGCGAAGGGGGAGGAGAAGGAGCTGATGCTGAAAGTAGGTGCTGCCATTGCTTAGCCCTTGCTAAACAGCCCCTTCTGTAAATTCTGATGGGGTGGAAGGAAAGAGTTGTGTCATCTCCCTCCCATAGTCATTCAACCAAAATGTTGTGCTGGTTACTCCTGGTGTTGATACATTGGTCTTCAGTCAGGCTGAAGGGAGTTTTGTGACCGTGACGACTGCAGGCCCCACGAGACCTCCCTCTGCTTTGCATAGTACAGGAACCCTATTGCCCAAGATCCCAAGCACAAGACTTAAAGCCAAGGATGAAACCCTGGGCAAAACTCACATCAATTCAGTGAGGTCCACTCCACGGCACAGCAACCCCAGGTGCCAACCTCTCTGCAAATCAAGTGTGTGAAGCAAACAGTGAAGAGACCACCTGATTCTGTCCTTTGAATCTAACTCCTTAAAATGTCTGTTGGCATGTCCCTCCAGAGCACATCTATGTCTTTCACAGAGACAAGGGATGCTTTACTATTACTTAAAACCACAACAGTGCAGAATACTAATGAAGTTCCTGTTGTGTAGCACTGATCAGATAATACACTGTATTGCTTACAAGAAGTAGTTGTAAGTGTGGAGCACTTGTTGTTTTACCCCCTAGTTCTCCTTCCAAAAGCAATCCTTGCGTTTTGACCAGCAATAAATCATATATGTGAAAGGAAGAATTGAATTCCTTCTACTAGGCTGTCCCTTTTCCCATGTCATTAATGAAAAGAACTTTTTTTACTATTAAAAAAAATCACTTCTTTCTTTTCATGGCTGAAATGTATGAAAAGACAGAAATAAATATCATGAGAGGGAAAAGGCTAACATGAGTCTCAGCAGCCTGCAGTAGCTCCCGACTCCATTATTACCCATTTCTGAGAAATTAAGGTCAGAAACTACACTGTAAATGCAACCCATGGCTGACAGCAGCAGTGAGGATCTCCACAGGCACAAAGCTGTGACAGCAGCCCTGGGGTGGTGAACTTCCACCATGCCTGGGAAGGAAGGAGCTGCAGCCTACATTTTCCAAAGCACAATTCCAGTCAATCACCGATTCCAAGTGCATTCACAGGGCACACACCTAGACTGAAACTTGCAGCTGAAGACCTCGAGCTTCTGAACATACTCACACCAACTCAGGCTGAAAGGCACTGCTGGGGTGATCGTCCTGTTACAGAGCAAGTCGAATTTTGCTGCCTAAACACTGATTTAAAAGCCAAATCACAGGCACTTGCTTTTGAGGTTGGTAGACCTCAGACTGGAGCTTCCTTGAACTACTTGGAGCCATTGTGCAGGCTACACATGACCTGGGTTTTTACATGTAGGAATAAGAATGAAATTCCAATAAATTTTGTAGAAGATGTTCACGAGTACTTTAGAAACAGATTCTTCTGTCTTAAAGCACACTCTTGGGCTTGTCATTGAGATCCCATTAGAGTAACAGAGAAGAAAGATACCTTAGGAGAGCCTTAGGATACCCGGGGAGACATCCAGCAAGGCTAAGCAAGATGAATGCCATAAAAGGGCCATTTCAAGTGACCCAGCAAGTGTGGAAGCCCACATTCCCAAAACAGTCACATTTAAGAATAGGGATTAGGCTGTGAAGTTACTCAGTGATTTGAAAACGTTAACATTTAGTTTTCACTGTCTGTTAAATATTAACATATCTTTCTTAGAAAGCTTGGCTGGGCTTCGTTGGAAGAAAGCAGGTCAAATTTACTGCACAAATTTACCTACTGGTATAAACAAAATAATCTCTAACCATTACAGAAGACTAATCTTAGCTGAAGCGACATTTAATGTCATACATAGATGACATTATTTCTGTAGTGAGCTAGAACAGAATTACATGTAAAGGAAACATTAGCTCAGCAGTGGCTTTTAGCCATAGCATGGCACATGAGAGCTGTGCTGCACTAATATTTTCTCCACATACAAATCTGTCCTAACACATTATAGAAATAATATGGAAAACATGAGACAGGTGCTGACTACAGTTTGGGTTTTGTCATTGCAAGCCTCCAAAAAGGTAAAGACAAAACTCTACATTTTCCGCTGATCTGTGAAATTCACTCTGCGGACATTCAGCTTTACACCCAAAGGATCCAAACAGACAAGCTCCTGACATGCTGCAATTCCCACCACAAGAGGTGGAAATCTGGCTCTTTCCAGATCTGGGGACCCTGAGGATGATGGGCCTAATGTTTGGTCTTCCTGCACCTCAGAAATGTGGATTTTTAAAGAATTTTGCCACTTTTATGGATGCTTTCAGTGTGAAATTTTTTGAGCAACAAAATATGCAAGAGAGAGCAGCTGTGCTAGCAATGAAGTCCCTCTATGAAAAGGATCTGTTATGTGCCATGTAATTTCTGCCCTGTCAATCATGGAGAATGTGCGCAGAGAAGAAACCCTTCCCAATGAGCTTAAAAGTGCTGAAGAAAACAGACTTGAAGTAGCACCATATGTCTCTCATTGGGTTATGGCAGCATCTTCACTTAGCCTCCGTGGGTGGGAGCCCATAAAAAAGCTGCTTATTCCCTGAGAAGGTCACGTGAGTAGGGAGAGGATAAGCTACAGAATAGGGAGTGATGCTTTGTGAAGTCTCTCAAGTGCACAGCCTCCATCCACAAAGAGCCTGAAGCTCTGCCCAGCCCACTGAGCACCAGGGTGTCCTCATCCCAGCACGCAGAACATGCTGTGCTGTCAGGTCTGCTGAGCATGGTGCTCTGAAAGTGGAAATACAGAGGTGTCCACCTCATTCCTCTCTCCCCCCTAGTCTTCCCACAGCAGGGAAACTCCATCCTTTGGCAGCTTACCAGATATGCCAAGCACCCTCCCTGGTCAGTGATGTGCATTGCTAAAGGAACAGTCGCTCTTCTGAGTAAGCCAGCAGGGCCCTAATACGCCAGACATTATATTGATACTAAATCAGAGATACCACTCACAAGCTCATAAGCTTAGGAGCTTTTAAGACAAACACAGGGGGAGTAAGGAGTAAAACACATAAACACAGTTGGCATAAAGATATATATTCACAGGGCTTGCATGCATCACCATAGCCACGTGGTCATGGTTTCTGTTACATGGAGACTTCCTGATCACAGCGACAGCTTGGAAAGGGAATGAAAGCATATTTAATTTGATTGATTTTTATAGGAACAAATCAGGACTCCTGTTGTCAGCTTATGCCTTGGAACATCTCAAAGAGAAATAAGCAAGGGTCCCCGAGGCCCTTGGCTGACACTAACCCTATCTAAACTTGGCTCCTTTCAGGACTGCATTAACAGCCATTGTGAGTCAAACAAATAAATCAATTAAAAGAATGCCTGTCATCAGCACTGCCACTAGCTTTTTCCAAAAGTTCTTCCCATTTTGCACAGGTTAATGGAAGTCTGTTATTCTGAGAAATCTACTCGTCCTGCTGAAAGGAACAGAAGTTTCACAGTGTACCAAGTCCCTTGATTACTATTGTGCTATACATCCTTGTGTTTCCACAGTGGCTCTGGGAAAGCCAGCAAGAGGAACACTGCAGTGTCTTGCACTCTTTTTCCAGGAAGGGGTTCTTTTTCCCCCTGACATGCCATTTTTCTATAGTACATGCTTGCTTGCACAATTTCTGCCTTTCCCCCCACTCGTCTGTTGCTTTGTCTCTCGCTGCTGTGGAGTTGACAAACTAGGGAATTTAGGTCAATGACAAGCACTCAGTAATGACCAGCTTTGGAATATCTTCCGCTTAAGGGGCACAGCCAGTTTGCTAGAGTGGGACAAGTCTCCTGCTGCAGAGTACAGCCTGGTTATCAGCTCTCCCTTGGGAAGAGCCAACAGAGTCCCCCATTGAAGCAGCAGAACTCATACACAGGTATTTTCTCAGTCAAGAAGTCAGTGGGAGTTACAGCTAGAATGTATGTTATTTTAGGTGTGAAATTTCCTCAGGAGCTGCCATTTCAGGTTACCCATGCCACTCAGAACCCTGGACAAAGGAGCACCTTTTCGCTGCCCTACACAACCAACTTGTGTGATCAGCCAGGAGGTGAGAAATTCTCCCCCTCAACATTAGACAGTGATGGAGGCAGGTGCCTTCCAACAGTCACTGCATCCTCCTGGCTCAGGTGGTTGGTGAGCAGAGGCATCAGTTCCTTCCCCAAACGGCACACGTTGGTCACAGGGGGTGTGCAGAGAGTGCTCCCCTGCGGCATTTCCAAACCACAGTGTCCCCATCCCAACACGCTGCCCGGACAGCCCGTCCCTCCCACACAGCCCAAGAAGTGTAATCGCTCGAGTGCCTTTGAAACCTTGCAAGCATCAATAAACAAGCGTGGAGTTTCTCCGGCAGCAGCCCACAGCCTGGGGAAAGCCACAGCTGCAGAAGCCCTTACGTGGAAGTTTACTCAGAGCTTAAGTGGATTTGCAATTAGACAAGAGCAAAACGTCATGCTGCTCTTACTGTCACTGCACTTGACAAGTCTGCAACCATCCTGGCAGGGTCACTGTTCCCCAGTGCTGCGCAGCCCATTGAGGACCAGGGCACTCCAGGGACAGGCAAAGCACTGAGCGAACTGTTTCAATAAAGAGGCAGAGCCCCTTTCAGTCACAGAGCTGCTCCAGGTCACGGTGTCCAAAAATGTGGCTACAATACCTCCCTCCCTTTCACTTGGCAAGGTAATTTTCTTACAGGCCAATTTTCAGGCCTGAACACAAAGTTTCCTACCTGCAGTACAAATGGAGGACGAGTCCATGCCAGCCAGAGGGATCTGCCTGTTTCCCCGGGATGTCAGGAGGAACTACAATAGACAGCCGGACATCCCTAACAGATTTGCTAAGCCAGACAGCCTCCAAAAAGGAAGGGCAGGAGCAGGCCTGCTGTTTATCAAATCTGTAAACATGCTACGTGAGATGTGCAGCATGGACCATATCTGCAGCAAGAACTACTTTCCTACCGCTCATCATTACCTCTCGTCCAGGTACAACAGCCTCCCCTGTGCCAGCAGCACCCAGTGTACACAGACAGGGCTCTCTGCCTGCCCTGCGTTTATCTGCTCAACCCAGAGCCCCAAGGTGGTTTCTCTCAGCCCAGGTCCCCCAGGATTTGACTAAAAGCACAAGTTGTGGCGAGAGCTTCTCACACATTCTCCCTCATTACACAACTCATTTCCAGACCGTGTGAGTTGTTAAAAGGAAACAGTGAATTCATGAAAACAAATGAGTGTGCAACCTGACACTGCTTCAGTAGCTGCCTTCTGCTGTCGTTATGGATTTACAAGATATTGCCAACCAGGACACAAAGTTGGGTGTTACTTATATGAATCAACTCTGAATTACTGGGCATTTGCACATGATCCTGCTGAGAAGCTGACTATAACCTGCCAAAGTCAGTGATCAGCCCTGCATGGGACCTGTGGAGCCCAGTGGAAAGTATCATTGTAAATGCGCCTCGCTGGTCCTGCAGAGACGCCAGCACTGAAACACAAAATCAAGTGCACCTCCTCAGGCTGCCTGACACATTTTGGACCAGATCTCCATCTCATTTAGCTTGAGTAGTCCCATGAAGCCCAGCAGTTACTCTGATCTTAGACCTGATCTGAGCTTGTTCTCATCCAGACCTTTCAGCAATACAAATGAGCCTTGCGTGTTCACTGCCGAGCCACCGGCCTGGCTGAGCTCACTGGAGGCCACGGGAGGTTGTGCACAGTCAGCCTGAGGCTCCAGGAAGCTTTCCACAGGAGCATAAGGCATGCTTTTGCCCATCAATGAACTGTTTTCAGCAGCAAATCAGTGGGATCTGGCACTAGGAACAGTCATTAGCACAGAGAATGGAGCAGAGATTACTACAGCTCATGCACATAAAACCAGCAGAATTTAATCAGCAGAGGGATCGTAGCAACTCCCAAAGGGAACAAGCTGATTCATCAGTTGAGAGCCCCAAAATACAAAACTGTCTGCAAACACGATGAACTACAGACTCGTAACTTCATTAACTGTGCTTTTACTCAGCTACTGCTCCATCCTGAGCAGAACTGAGCCTGGATTTTTGGAACAGGACAAAAGGAGTACAAAAGAAAAGATACTTATTTCAGCCTGCTGAGTGTTTTAAAAACCACAGTGTCAGTTCTTCCAAGTTTGATGCCTTCACTTAGATGTTTCCCTGCACCAGTTTTCTTTGTGTCATTGAATTTAGCAAGAGTTTCACTGCCATGTGTACACAGGAAGTTAAACATAATGAAACATATCACTGAAAGCTGATGAGCCTTTATCAAACTCTTTAAATTAAGAAGCCACTGGGTTGTCTTGCATATTTCAAGGTTTGTCAGTGGGAGGCTCCAGTGCTGAGCTCAAATCAATGATTTTGTCTCAGAGCTGGATGATAGGAGAGACCATGCGCTGGTTGGAGAACCTTGTGATGGATGCCCTGCACTGGATTAAAGTGGTTCAAAGCCCTCTGGATAACTGGTGTGACACCTCAGAGCAAAGCATGCTCTGTGTGATGCACTCAGACATGGAATGAACTTCCCTAGTGACACAACAAATCTCATGACTGTCTCATGCTTTTGGAGAACGCATCAGAGCTCTCCTCTCTGAGGAGACCTTCCTGCTCTAAGAGCAACACAACACTGATGCTTTCTCTCGCCTGAAGCCTCACAATCAGCTCCACAACAAAGATCCTGAAACAAACGAGCTTAATATAAATACCTAATAAAAATATGCTTACCTAAAATGTAAGATACCCCTCAAGCAAGAAGTTCTATTCAAAAGGGGAATTACCAGAAATTCTAGAGAATTTTGCTTCTATGTGAAAGACACAGAGACACTGATGGGCATCAGTGTAAACCTGAACAGACAGTTGGCCCACACAGTTTCAACTCCAGGGAGGAAATAAATTCTCCCTCAGGCTCATGTAAACCATGGGAAACCTCCAGCACCCAGGAAAGCTATGCTGAGGATAAATTGAGGCTCATAACCACGTGTCAGCAGAAGGCTGCAGACCATGGATGTATTTTAAGCACACTGGCAGGCAGCTCTGCAGTACCAGGGAAGCTCTGCAAGGACTGTGCACAATGAAACAGGTATCACTCCTCTCTCCTGCGAGGATTTTCTGAGTAGGAACCCTTCTCCCAAGTCTGAGAGCTTTTCATGTGAGGGAAAGCAAGCACCACTGAGCAAACAGAAAGTTTCTCTGCAGACCTCTGCTACACCAGACCTCTGCCCTCCCACTGCAGCTGTGCCTCAGAGCGGGGATGCTGCCAGCCCGAACCCCACCTCCCCAGCGCTGGTGCAAGACTCACCACTCGGGGCTTCTGCTGGTCCAGGGTCTGCAGGAAGGCAGGGGTCTGGTCCAAGGTGCGCTCAGGGTCACTGGAGATGTCCTCCTCGGACTCCTCCCAGGACGAGGAGAAGCCAGTGGAAGACGCTGAGGATGATGAGAGCTTCCGGACGGGCAGGCTGCCGGGGATCACGGTGCCCGCCTCCTCCTCCGGGCCCCCCAGGTCCGTGACGATGACGGCAGGGATGTTTCCGCTGATGGCTGGGTGCTGGCCCTTAAGTCCTGTGGAGGCCACCACCACTTTCTCTTGCTGTGGTGCAGGCCCTGACTGCTTCAGGGGGCTGCTGCTCTCTGCCACCACCGGCCTCCTGGAGGGCTCTGGAGCACTCAGACAAACCTGCACCCCACCAGCATCAGGGGCCTCGCTCTCCCCGTGGGCTCGCGGCCGGGGTCCAATTCCAAGTCCCACCACTGGTGCCGTGGGGCTGGCCGGCCGGGGCCAGGCTAGCCGGGGGCTCCGTGGTGGCTGGGCAGCAGAGCTGTGTGCCTGGATTTGTGCCTCGAAGAGCCCCACTTTCTGATTCACCTGCACGTTGTGCAGCTCCCGTTGAAGTTGCCGTGCCATGGGGGGTCCTGGCTGACCCTCTTCGCCTCGGCTGCCCCGCCGCCCCCCGGGGCTACCTGGCTGCCGCGGGGGCTCCTCAAGCGGTGGAAAGAGGAAAGCGGGGCCACAGCGCGGGGAGCGCGGCGGCACCGGGGCCGGGCTGAAGACAGGGAGCGAGCAGCAGCTGCCGGGTGTCTCCGGACCCCTGGGCAGCACTTGTCCGGGAGGAGGCGGCGTCTTGCTCCTGCCGCTTGTCACCTCGCTGTTGCTATTCATCATCACCAAGCTATTGAGCGCATAGCAGTACACGGCCATAGTAGTCAGCCGGGGAGCACAGGGGGGCCGTCGCCACTGCCGCCTCGGCGCTCAGGCTCTGCGGGGCTGCCCAGGCTCTCTCCACGAAGGGACCAGCAGCATCGCCAGCAAGAGAAAGGGGAGCTGCCCTGGCCCACAGCTCCATAAAACGGGACACCTGAGGAGAGAGAAGCAGTGAGAGTAGTTCTGTGCCCTCCCTTAGCTCACCATCCAGCTGGACACACCATGTGCCAGACTCTTCCCTTCCTGTCTGCCCCTCCCACCTGCATGCATCCCCGGTGTGCCACCCCTGGGGACACGGGCCAGCCTGGTCATCAGAAGGATCTGAGCGAAGGGGAAGTCAGGTCTGGGGCTGTTTCCCTTCTTCCCTGCCCCCTCTCCAGGTTGCCTGTCGACACAGCTGCAGCAGCAGTGTCTGAGGGGACACACAGCCAGCAGCCATTCCCACAACACAATAAGGGAGTTATGGTCAACCGGTGTAAACTGAAAGTTGGCAGCTTTCAAGTGTTCACCCCAAAACCTGATGTTTTCTAAAGGAAGATAAAAACTCCAAACAAATAAATTTGTCACCCTCCAGTTTGTCACCTACAGCAAGATCACATCTCAGGGATGGATTTCTGTTCTGTGATATCCAGGAAGACTCCCTGCTTGCAGAGTTTTGTATGGTACAGGGCCATGTCTCCACTAGTTCCCTACCTTAGCGTGTGCAACAACATGGCTTTGCACATCTTCATGCACTCCCTGGCTAAACGTGCCTCCCCTGTGCACATCTGCCTTCCGGGACATCAAACGCTGCGACTGCCTCCAAGTCACAGCCCGGACCCCACATGCAGAGACGTGCAGTGCTGTTTGTTCTGGCGAGTGTGTGACTGTGTACACGGGTGAGAGAGGCTCTGCTCTTGTAGGTGGCTCTCTGTGCCCTTGTGCACTTTTCAGCCTTCATCATGTCTGTTTGCTCCATGTGCCACTGAAGCTGCAGTCCCTGTCCCATGCTGGGCCATGGGAACCCACGGGATCTGCACAAACACACTGCCCACATGAGCGTACAGACTTGTTTACACACCGTGTGCTAACTCTGGCTATGGGTGTACATGCCTCTTGTGTATGATGCTATCAGCGGTATCCCTGTGCGTCCTCTTGTGAGGCTCCTGGCAGGTAAATGCCCAAGCACAGTCCCAACTGTGTGACCAAAGGGCTTCCCATCCCTCCAGGCACTGCTTGGAGGCAGTGCGAGGCTCAACAGAGCGCAGGCGGCGCGGGCAGCCACTCTTTGCAGGGATCCCCGGCACAGCAACGCTCGCAGCACTCTGGCTCCGGTACGAAAGCGAGCACGGGCACAAGGTGCTCGGCCACTCTGTGAGTGCGGGACAGCCCGCTCGGCCCCGGGGCAGCACTCTGCCTCTCTCCCCGCCCCCAGCTCGCCCCTTCTTCCCCGGGCCCGGCTGGCCCCCGCACCGCCCCCGGCGCGGCTGCCAGGGATCCCCCGGCGGAGGGGCGGCCGTGCCCCCCCCGCGCCGCCTCT
>VZRL01004687.1:1349664-1394899 GCA_013397895.1 Origma solitaria | reverse complement strand
TTGTCTTAAAAATTTTTTTTTTTTTTTTTTTTTTTTTTTTTAAACTAAACACCTGCAGTGATGGTTTTGCTGGCTGGTGGCCAGATGAGTCTCTCCACAGAAATGTAACACTCCTTGCCTGTTTTCCCATATTCCCCAGTTTGTTTGCTCTCTGAGGGAAAACTTGACTTCCATGGCAAGTGGCACCTACAGTTGCAATGCATCCAAGAAAAGTATACTGCAAGGACCAGGGGAGTCCTTACAGCCCTGACAAAAGAGGGGTTCTTCCCTTTTCCCTTAGAGGAAAGTAGTGCTGAGGCAGCTCCTGTGTCCTAAGTTAATCGAACAAACAGATTTCATTTCAGATAGAAGATGGGTGGAAGGAGGTTGGAGTCCCTCAGATGCAAGCTGTCAATACGAACACACATTTCAGTTGCATTTACATGGAAACAAAATGTGTCTCAGCTTTTGGACATCCAGAAAAAGGATGATGATCCTTGCAGAAAGAGTGCAGGACAATTTTCTGTTGATGAAATTTGCCTGGCAGTTGTTAAAAGACGTCATCTACCAGGCTTACCAGAGACAGATAATGTCTAGAGCCAGTACTGCACTTCATTTTCTGTTAAAAACCTGATTAATGACAGCCATCTTTTTCTCCCTCAAAACTATGCTCTCTCACTCTTAATGCTTAAATGATTCTCAGAGGGGTTTTTCTCCTCAAGTGCGGGGTGAATTGGAGCCATTTGCCTGGTACAGTAAGCTGTAAAAAGGGAAGGCTGGACTTTGAATTGTCTAAAAAACTTCAGCGAGTTTGTCAAGTTCTGTGTCAAACAAAGTACTGGTTTTAAAAGCCCCCACCTGGTCTAACGTGCTCTCAGTGATAAATTCTGTCTTTAGGAAGGCAGTCTTGATGGGTTGGTTTTGGAACATTTCAAAGTGTGTGTAACACACTTGTGAGCGTAAATGTTGCTGAGTTTTGGTTGATTTAGTTTAATTGAGACATTAGCTGTATTGCAGGCAAATGCATTTGGAATAACTGCTACAGCACTCAGTTTTCCAAATGATTACAGAAGGATGAGATTACAGCCAAATATTGTATGTTAATATGCTTAAGCATTTAAAATGCTGGAAGCTTTTTCACCAATAAGTGCAAAATTATTGCAGCAATTCTGAGTATTAGCAGGGTTTGAAAGCCTTTAATTTATTTTGCTTACCTTTTAAATAATCAGAATAGTTTCAGAATAATAAACCAGATCAGTCCCTGGGAAGACTCACATAAAGTGGATTACATCCCAGCTGAAATAAGTTTTGACTTTTTCTCTGTCACTTAGATAATCCACAAAAAATCCCCAAAAGTCTAACAACTGCAGCAGGAACCACAAATTATAATCTGCATATGTTACCCTGCCGTGTACAAAGAAAAATACCTTCTGATTTGAATAGACTACAGACCAGGTCTTACATTGTACACCTAAATTAGAAATTCAGCTGTCTCTGGGACAGAAACTTACCAAGTTCTCTCTTCCAGAATTCAGTTCAAAATCCCTTCTGTTTCTGAGGAAGTAATTTTTTCCACATTTCCTATTTTCACTTGTACTATTCAAAGATTGAAAGCAAGGATTTACATACAAGGTGCTAAATAATCTGCTGAATTCAAATCAGTTTCCACTGGGTAGATATAATTTTTTCCATCCACGTTTAATGTAAGCATACTGGACCAGCCTTTCTTTTAACAAGCTGATGCAATGCAAACAGGATGAATGAACAGGTAACCCTCTGCAGATGGAAGAGCTCGAGCATTTGGCAGTGGTGAGGCCAGTCCTGCCCATGGCATGAATCAGAAAATGGAGAGCAACAGTAGCTACAGTGATGTCCAACACAGTGCAGGGAAGCAGCAGCAGAGAAAGCAATAAGGGCTTTCTTGCCCACAAGCTCAAGCCAGGACCACCCTGGGGTCTTGGGACTGTATAGATGGCCTTGGCTCTGTATTTAGGGAGAAGGACAGAGCTAAATAGCTAAAAATAGCTAAAGCCTTTTTCCTCATTCCTGTTTTCACATGGTTACATTTGCATGATGAACTTAAGTAAAGCTCACGCACTGGATAGGTTACTTGTACTCCAGTGGCTATGCTTTGACACAGTTACTGTCTGAGCGCCTGTTGTAGTTTGTCTGCAGCTGCCTCAACTCTGCTTGGCCCTACCGCAGTTTCTCAGCCTTCATGGACAGCCTTTGTTTTCCATCATATCCTCTCCCTGTAGGTGAACAACAAAGTCCACTTTGCTCTGTGTATTGATCTGGGCCAGGCCTTCCATAGTGCTCAGGCAGCTCAAGAAGACCCTTTTAGTGTTTCATAAAACTCATGGAGTCAGACCCAAATGCTGAAGGGAAGAGAATCACTGACTCCTACAGGCACTCAATCAAATTTTTCCTTTACTGAAAAACATGTGGTCCTGCAGAAAGGGTTGAATCTATCAATGCATCATTGGTTTTGCTGGTTGGGTTCCTGAAGAGCAAATATCAAATAAAAGCGTAGGAAACCAACCTAAAGGGCTGGAATGACTAGCTCTTGTTTACTTCATTTTGAAAATGTACTTAGGTAACTTTTTACTTACAGTTAATCCTATGGAGCAGCCACTGAGACACTGCTGAAAGCTGAGAGCATCATCTCAGTACCAGAAGCTGTGCTAATGAAACCACAGAGCTGGGTCATTCTACAGAAGAAATGGGGAGACCCTCAGAAAACACATTTCTGTTTTCTTTTAGCATCATTTCTTTTAGCTGGAGAAGCCAGATAAATAAAGGAGGCCAGGAGGTGCCAATCAGGATGCCACTTGGAGAAGAAGCCATGCCTGGAGGAAAAGCAGCCCCACAAGCACAGCAGTTGGGCAGTGGCTGCAGCCCCAGCCCTGCTGCTCAAAGCTCTTTGCCCAGGCAGTGAAGCAGGAGCTTCACCTCAAGAACAAAAAGTGTACAAACATTTCCGCATTGGTGAAAGGTGCCCAGCTGAAAAAGTGCAAATTTGGGGCACTACTACTCCTAACACTTTCTCTCTTTCTCCCAGCGGACCAACTCCCAGAATCAATTGGATGCAGCACTGACCTTTCAGGACTTATGAAATACAAACACTGTTTTATTTACTTCCTGACCCTTGGCTCAAAACATCTGCAGCTTTACAAATGAAAAGCAACCACTGTGATTTAGCAATTTCTTCTGCCCCTGCTTCATTTTGCCAAAAGACAGAGGCCACGCTGTCATGTGACCATGGGTGTTGTGGTGACATTTGAGAACTATCAGTTGGGCTCCCCAGGCAGCTGGTATCGGTGCTTTTCATCTTGCATCTTGTCTAGCAGGACAAAGCCTGGCTGGTCAGGTAAAGGGCCACAGCTGGAGATTTTAGTCAAACCGAGAAAATATATTGAAAATGTAGCCTTCTTCCTCACAAGCACCCTGTGTTTCTGTTCCAGACAGGACAGTTCAGTTGGCAGTCTCAGCTTCTCTTGTGTCTCCAGTCTGTGACAGAAAAGTTCCTGCTCCTTTTGCACCTCTACTGGAAGAAAAAGCTGATCAAGTTTTGCCAGATCAACCGTGGGCCATAAGCATAGGTGCTAATTTTTTTGAGGAGAAAAAGCTGGCAAAGCTTTTCATCCCTCTTCTTCCTGAAGAAACTCTGGAAATTTGATGGACGCAATTGGTTCCAGGCAGTTTGGTGGTGATGATGCTGGAAACTGCATAGTGGTTGCTAAGGATTCTTCAAAAATAAAGTGCTGGGACGGAGAGGACTTTTGCAAATATTTGAAACTGAGTGCCTGCAAATGTTCATTTATCAGCTTAGTCTTCATGGATTCAACAAAGTAGAAGGGGATTCCCAAGTATCTGCCTCATCTGACAAATTTCAAGGACTAGCAGCAGCAGGTTGTGCTTTTGGCAAGGTAAATCAGTTCCTTTGCATATGAAATAACTCTCAGGATATTCCGGTAGGCAAGATGTAGGTACATATACAGTAAGCCTTTACAAGGTAGGAGATGAGGATGGTGGGGAATGTCCTGAATTTGCCTCTCTGGTTTTTTTCAGCAAATCTTGATGCAGTATTTCTCAGCAGCAGAAATACTGAAAAAATAGGTTTTGGTTATTTCTGATTACTTTGAGCCCAGGAAGTGGAAATATAGTGTCATCATATTGTGCTTTTTTTTGTACTTGATCCATATCTTGCTGTACCAAAAATTTAAATTTTCTTGTGGCATCTGCTGAATGCTGACGAGATAGATGTTAGCATCCTATTAGTACTTACAAATTCATTCCATATTGAAGTGGCTGAAAACAACTAATATTTGTGTTTCTACATCAGTTTTGATGCTTTGGAAAATTCTATACATCTCTGTTCCCAAATGACAAAAACACAAGGAAGGTTATGACTTAACAGAACTGGATTGTAACGTTTTATTCACCCTCGACTTTAGATTTAAAATGCCCCTATGAGGCCTTTTTAGTATCCACGTTTGCATTTTTTTTTTAAATCAAATCCTTAGTTATCATAGCTTTGTCTTTCTTGGTTTGGAAATGATGACAACTAACTTGTCTCCTCTGCATTTTTTGGTACTCTTTTATTATGACTCCTATTTCAAGAGAGGTTACACCTGCCATAAACCTGTAAGTGGTGTAAAAAACAGAGCACCTGATACACTCTCACCAGACCCAGATATGAAGGAAGGCTGCCTGAGAAGTCTGGACATGCAACCTGTGGTAGGAGCAGGTTCCGTGGAGGCGAATGATCCCTTATCACCACAACTCCGCAGACAGACCCTGATTGGTGCCCAACTCCGTTTGATACTTTACCACACAATGATAATTCTTTTCCAGTTGGCTTGTCCTGTCTCTCCAGTCCCTACACCCTGAGGGGCTGCTTTCAGGGAGATGAACTGGTTTGCCCCAGCCCAGGGAAGCCAAAGGCCCCAGGCACTAGCAGTGTGCTCAGCAAAAGCCAGAAAAAGGGTAGCACATGGCTAATCCAGGAGCTGCACCAGCAGCAAAGGCCATTCCCATAAAATATATCACTCATATTTCCTGGTGAGTCAATGCTCCTTCCTCTCCTCAGGTCAGACTAAGGAAGAGTGCAAGGAACAGGTTTGGGTTTTCCTGTCCGTCCTACTTTCCACTGAGGTGTAACGACAGCACTGCAGCTGGCAAAGCTGCACAGCTGTCCTACAGGAGTCACACACTGTCCTTCCTGTCTCCATTGTGAGTGGATATGGTTTTATGGCACACTGGAAATGACACAGTCCAGTGCTCAGTGACTGCTGAATGCTCAGTGCTGGCATTGATCAGTGACACTGGGATTTGCCAGAACAAGTACTGCTCAGGAAGCAATTTTCTTTCCACTCCTTCCCTCCTTTTGTTTCCCTTAACCCTTCTTCCTTTTCCCCCCTTCTTTCCTTCTGTTCTTTCTTCCTTCCTTCTCTCCCTCCTCTTTCTCTCTCTTCTTCTGAGGAACAGCTCATACTATTGCTTATCACCATATAACATTGCCGGCCATCAAGAAATCTTTGGAAACCAAGGAAAACAGAGCCCCTGTGACAAAACACTAGTGAACAATGGCTTCAAGAGCACTCAGCACTTAGAAGCATGAGCACCATGGTGAGCTCAGCATCTGGCAGGACAGACCCTGAATTAGGATGACAAGAAGACAAAGAAGCACAGAAGAACTTTAGGAAAAGATGAAGAAAGATGCATTGCTTTCTGGGATGAGATGGGAAATGCAACCCTGCAGGTATTTGTTTGGAATTCCATGGTGCACCATGATCTGTGCTCAAAAGTTTGATGTGTTTTCTCAGAACATCTGCTATAAATTGGACTGCAGACCTCCAAAAAAGTCTTAGTTTTGAAGACAGCAGAGTTAAAAGTCTTTGTATTATCAATTTTTTGTCCCATTTGCCATTCTTTCTTCCTCTTTTTAGCTCTTTCTCCTTCTGTGGGGATTGGTCAGCTCATGTGGTGGTTAGAGTCAATCTTACAATTTGCAGACACTAATGAAGGTGTTTGGGTTCATTTCTGTTTAAGTAGCTATTCTTTCTGATTCAATTTTTCTTGCATGAGTCAACTTATGCTTGTTTCAGACTTCACAAGAACTATTTACAGCAAAAAGCCTCCCATCACTACAAGTCCTTCTGAAACAGTACACAGGAGGCTGGTATCATTTGTATGTTTTTTCCACTCTCTGTAGATTTCAATAGCAGATTATATCCTATACATAGAAGTCTATTGAATAGTTCAAATAAACCACAAACAGTAATAAGAGATGCTGACAACTGACCTCTTTCAGCACATATTTAGAGTGATTAACTGTCCATCAACTTTGCAATATAGTTTGGCTGAACCAAAAATTATGGTAATGTTAACATAGAATGGAACTATTTCAGCATGTCAGAAATGTATTGGCTTTACAACAAGATCAAAATAGATCACAACATTAAACAGAGTTCCTCCCTTGGACTAAATCTGGTGGATGTAAAACAGCTTTGAGAAGATGCTTCTGTGAGAAATGAGAGATGTGGGTCACATCCTTTCAGATGTGGGTTTTACACTGCCTACATGAGTGCTTCTGTCTGTAGAAGAGGTGGGCACAACCATAAACTATTTTATAATCTTAATCTACAATTTAACTTTTTTTTTTCACTATAAGAAGGAAGAATTCATTTTGGGTTGAGTAAAGTATGTTCCACAAACCAGAGCAACATTTTACAGTTTTTCTTTTGAATGCAAATAAAATCCATATATCTCTACTATGGATCAGTTCAAACCAATTTCAGTCCAGCTCTGATTTATTTGGCTCAGCCACCCAACTCAAAATTTATTCAAATTACCCTATGAGTCAGAACCTCATAAACACAAGTGAAAAAGACATATATATAACATGCAGGAGTCTTTCTGTCCAAGAGTTTACTCTCCAAATAAGGTGTCTGAAAGGTTCTTATCTTTATGAATATTTAGTGAGTCTGTGCAGGAATTGGGAAGCCAGCCTGGACTATGAGTATTCTAAATCAGTGCCCAAGACAGCAAGACAGCAGCTCTTCTCTCCCTGCTGCTCAAATCTCCCACTTCCACTTCCTTTCTGCAGCAAAGCTATGCTGGTTCTGGTGGTTAAAGGCTTTCAGAAGTGCTGATTCCCTGAGTGTGCACAAGGTAGCTCTTCAGAAGCCATCAGACATGTTAGCTCAGCACTGGGATTAGAGTCAAACAGAGCTTCTGTGTTCAGATAGAAGCTCTACAGCAGGAACAAGTTCATCTTTTCAAGGTCTAGGAACACTGCTCTGCCATCACCTGCCGACTGCATCTGCTGTGGCACTGGCTGTTTGAACTGCAGCTCGGGATCTGAGGGCTAGACTTGATTCAGCACTCAGAAGGAATCTTCCCTGAATAAGCAGAGTAGGCGTTGTGTTTGTAAGAAATGTCACAGTGGCTGTCTGAGACAAGAAATTACTTTAAGAGGTGAAATGTTTTAACGGGTTTCTAATATAGCTGTGCTGGGTGGAAGAATTAAATGACTCTCACGTTGTTATGGAACCTCCTGTATACATGTTGCAATAAACAGGAGTGTGAAAAGCTCTGAGAAAGACACAGGAGACAGAAATGCAGATTAGGGAGGAATGCAGAGGTGGGTGAGAAATGATCTAAGTGTTGGCATTGTGTGCAGTACAGTGGGCATTGCTCATCTCCATGAACAACATAGCGCTCTGCTATGCCTCCCTCCCTAGAGGGCTTGCCTCGAGGCACTTCTCACTCGGGACGATTATCATCTTTCCCATGCAGATGGGAAAACCGAGGCAGGGAAAGTTCAAGTCCAACATTTTAAAAAAAGATTTTTGGTGTCTTGATTTTTGCACGTCTTAAAGGAAACCAGTCTGATTTCCTAAATGAAAGCCATGACTTTCATGAACCTCATGACTTGCACAAGTGTGGACTATTGTCTGCTCAGCACACATAAAAACAGGGTCCAAGGTGTCTCAGATTCAGCATTTGAGATGAGTACATGGGAAATGTTGGTCTCTTAAGTGCTATTCTATCTCATACAGAAAGTCACCACCATTAATGTTTTCTTTTCTAAATTGTAGTGAAGAAATCTTCTTTTTAAATAATGTATCTGATTTGGATGTTACGTATCACAGCTTTTGTATTCACATTGGAATACAATATCATGGAGTATCTCTGGAGTTGCATTTGCTTTTTCCTGACATTTGTATGAGTAAACTCATCTGACTTCATAGGTTAGATGAGGAAACTGCATCTTCCCCACATGCCATGAAGAACTGTCATCTTTTTCTTTTGAATATGGGGATTGCAGCTCCCCTGACAGCACTACACCCACCCTCTGTCTTGCTGAGTTTTACGCTGCCTTCAGTGAGAGCACAGACGCTGGAGCTGAGCTGTTTGGTGACTGTCAGGCAATGCGTCCACAGAGTGGTGGCATTATTTTAGCAAGGATTTCAAGCATGGAAGAGCTCCTGACTGAACCAAGGGGAAACCAAGCAGACTGCCTCATGCAGGTCTAGATTTTCTCAGGGCTACTTTGCAGCTGGAAATGTCAGGGAATTCAGACTTCAACACTGAGCACCAATCCAAATTCTAGTGCCACACCTCCCTTTGCTCAGGTGCTCACTTTGGCTCTACCACAGTGCATTCTCTTTTCTCCTATTTTCCCAGCTTCCACATATTAGGACCACACTCTTTCTTTTTGTGCAAATACCCAGTTGCTCATGTGGATTTAGCAAAAAAACCAATACACGTCCACAGATACCACAGACATTATGGAAAACCTGTAGCTTGCATTCAGATGAATCTTTGTTATTTTTATTTATTTGCAATGTCCTCACCTCTAATTCTCTATTGCATAATGACTTTCGGACAGGCTAACTTCACCTTGACAGTGTCAGATCTCTGTGATGTTCTTTAATTTCTGTCTCCTTGACCATTATATGTCATTTTGTGAGCTATTAAATAGCAGCTACACATGTATACACATATAATGATTCCAGGCTCTACACAGGCTTTAGGAGACAAATACAGACAGGAACAAATAATAGAGTTTATCCACCCCCAACAGTCAACTCCGGCTGTTTGTGAGAGCTGCAGCATGACTGTGTTTTGTGAAGACAGTTTTGGACCAAGGATGAGTGTGTTCCATACTGCCTGCAAAGTTTTGTTGCCCTGGAAACACATATCATTGTTATGTGCAAACATCTGTGAGATGTATGGGAACAGCAAGGTGATTTGGATGAAATATGGCAATGGAATGGCAATAAAAGTGTGCTTAACAGTGCTTACAAAAAGTTACAGATGAGAAATATTATTCATCAGCAAAGTACAATACCTTGCAGAATTTTAAAATAATTAACTTCTGAAGTTCTTCTTGAAGCAATTGATACTTGTCAGATGTGGAAAAGAGGAGGGAAGTTATAAAGAAGAAGATGAGGAGGTACTAGTTACTGTTATTTCCTTAAATTGAGATCTATGTTTGAATGCCTTTGATATATAAAATAAATACTTTGTTTTTTTCTTCAGCTTACAGTTTCATTGTACAAGAGAAAAAAGAAAAGCCTCAAGGTTTTGAAAAGCCACAATTTAACTGTGCTTTAACTGTAGATTTGCCTTTAACCTGCTTTAGTTGATCAGTAGAAAATCCCTGTATAAATGCTCTTATTTAATTTATCTTAATATGTAATAAATTATTCAGTTACTGAATAATTGAGAACCAAACTAGCTTGATCCAGTTTAACTAAGTTCATTTGAAACCTAATTTAAGGCTTGATTAAATGGTGCTAATGCAAAGTTAAATAAACTAAATGCCAGTAAAAGCTATTTTAGGAATTGCCACTCCTGCTGAAGGGTAACGAGTTTAAAACAAACTCATTTAATTTACTTTAAAAGTTACTAAGATAAACCATTCTAAGTGCTTCTGTGCAGAAAAACTTGCAGAGCTATGACAATGGATTCTGGAAAACTGCTGCTTAGCATAAGTACATGACGGAAGTTCAGAAAGAGAAAGCAACTAAACTTTGCACCTTTTCTAAAGAAAAATCAAAACACAACACTTTTCCCCTTGCCCCTTAGGGGAGTGAAAAATACAATTTTTCCTATATTTTCTCAGTTTTCTTGCCATTGCTCCTACAATTTTAGCTCTAGCAGTGGGAACACTGGTCATGATACAACTGTGCCAGCAGAGACAAGATGGACTCAATCTGAGTCCTGGCCAGCGAGGTGGAACCCAGCAAATAACGTGGCTTCAAATCAACCGTTCCGGTAGCGTCAGGAGTTTCGCAGCACAAGTCATTTCACAGATACATTCTCCAGAAAGAGATAAATGAGCGGAGAATGTATTTCGCAGGGATCTGATTACACTAAAAATTCCCTGAAAGGCTTATCGCAGTGTCTCGGGACTAGAGCTGCAGATGTTGGAGCTCATCCCGCTCCCGAGGAGAGGGATGTACGCGGCAGAGCTCTGTCCCCTAGTGGGCACAGCGAGACGCTCCTTCGCAGCTTGTGCAGGGGGAATCTCCTTCCAATGAAACCGGGAAGGATTTATATGAATATGAATGTATAATTTACATTCCTTACTCATGCCCCCCTCAGTATGGCCACGAACAAGCCCAAGTCAATTATACAGTTCATCTGAGTAGTCATGGGGAACTTAATGAGGAACTTTTATTCTCTTTCTTTTTTTTTTTCTTGTCATGTCCATTTTTAAAACCTGTTAGACATTTACTTTCCTTTTTCCCAGGACAGACCGCATTTTGGTTAAACTCGTTATTGGTTTGTCATTGATTTCAAACAGAGCAGAGCAGTGTTAACTCACAGTTTTCCAAGTCACATGAAGAAGTCTGCTGATTGCTTGGAGCCTGAGATGGCCTGAAGGATTTGTCCGAAGATCTGAAAAGCCAAAGAGATACCAACAACCTTACACGTATAATACTGCTTGTAAGGCTGATGCATTTGTCTATTAAAGGGAAATTTGATACTTTAGGAAAACTGTACAAAACTTGTACATAAGGAGGCAGGAGAAGCTGTGAGAAACACAGTGGTCCAAGAGGGCACCATGGCAGCAGAAGCTCTGCTCCCAGGCAGGCACAGGGCACTCTCACTGGGCAATGGCACTCCCACTGGGGCAATCCTGCTCCTGCTGGATGGGCCTGCCAAGGACCTGTGCTTGAAAGTAAGACTTCAGTGACATGCCATTGGTTTGGATGCATCACTGACTGCTTTGTGACTGCACACTTCACTAGATTTAATTCCCATTCCCTTCCCACCACTTTGGCCCTGTCTGTTTTGAGAGAATCTCATATTTAGCTCAATTCTATATCCTTTAGAAAGAAGTCATCTACACAGCTTCTGTGATGCTGTAGACCCAGAAGGAGTGGACCACGAGATGCTCTCAGGTCTGTGCAACACCATGGGGGATTTGTATTGAGGGAACCTTCACAACACAACTTAGGAGTATCCCCTTAGCATGAAGTTGTGCTTCCAAGAGTCAGATCCATAGCCTACACTCTAGGGGGCTTTGGATCTGTACTTAGCTCTGTTTTAGACAGAAGGATATAACGCACTCTTCAGTACTGGAGCTTAAATCTGAACTGTGTGGTTGGATCTGAGGCACCAGGGATACACCAATGTGGGAACACTCTTTAAAAATCTACACAGAAGTGTGACACCAATACGTGATTCCTGCCCACAGGTGGCACTCCGTCATGAGCCCTGGCTGCTTGCTAAGTCCTCTCATGAATGAGATCTCCTTCAGTTATGAGAAAAATGTTTGCTTTGGTATTCAGTAGTGACCTTTTCTTGAGAGACTGCACATCTATGGAGTGGAATAAACTGAGCAAGACTCCTGGAAAGTACTGTCTATTCCAGCACAAAACTCCAGTAGGTTGTGTCTGACCCTGTTCATATCTTCTCTGCAAGCACAAAAGGTTTTAATCTTATTTTGACAGAGGGTGTCAAGTCCGTTTCCATTCAAAAGTCAAGGGAGCATCTCTGTTTGGATTTGTGTCAGTAGTCCTATTTCCGGGTATTATTTACATCTCCTGAAATAAAACAGTCACAAATCCTTGGATATATTTGGAGGACTGCAACAGTTTATGACCAAAACCTCCTAGAGATTTCCTTTCATAAACATCTCAGTACCAAAATTGGACACATTAGGGCAATCCCAGAGAATGTTCCCATGTACCTCAGAACAACCACCAGCCTGGAGAGAGACACTGATCTCTCAAGTCATGAAGTGGTGATGCAGCTGGGCACATGATTTTCCTGGAAATGGGCACACTCTACATTATCTGTGAGAGATCCTTTAAGGAAATGACTGCACAGAAAGGTAAAAAAAAATTAAAAAAAAAAAAAGAAAAGCAAAAAGCAGAAATATTTTTGATGTGCATATGATACAGAGTGAGGCTTTGCTCAAAGAGCCTGTTAACTTGCTCTCAGGTCAGACGCTTCTCATGTGATGCAGCTAGGAAAAAAACATATGAAAGGGCATTCTGACTGAAAGCTGCATGGAAGTAACACTCTTGGATGGAGACACCAAAACAATTATTTGTCTTCCTATTACCCACTTTAGGGCACAGAAGAGGAACACCGAGCTAAGATAGATTTTTGCCTCTGAAAGCTACAAAGGAGGCAGGCAGGATATGCATTCTCAGAAAGCATACCCATGTTCTTGTGCTTCTGTGAAGGTTACAGTATATGCAATTTTTTCCTAACACCCTTTGCTAGGTTGCACAAGACTTACACCTCTTTGCATTTGCCCATCAGGTAGAGAGCAAAAGGGAGGATCTAGTGAGAATGTGGAAAGAACCAAGGAATGTGTTTGTCTCTAAATTTCAGTCCAGAGTAGCCACCTGTGTGCCCTTCATACATCAGAGCAGCACTTTTAAGAGATACAAAAAGCTGCAAGTTTAGCTTCTAGAGCTGCTGATAAAGGGCAACTGGGCTTGTAAAACCAGTTCCCATCCCTTCAGCCCCTAGAAGAAGGAGCCTAAGAACAATTTCCCTATCTCCTGCACAGATCTATGGCAGGCTCAGCTGGACTGACAGCTGCCAGTGAGGTGAAGAGCAGCACAGCTCAGACTATCAATGCTTTGGCTTTGAAGTTGTAAAATGTTTTAAAACAGATAACTACTTTTACCATTATCCCAAATTTGTGTCAGATATGTATGCTCCATGTAAAAGTATGTAAGGGGTGTAAAGGGGTGTAAAATGATTGTCAGTTGTGGAAAACCTGAGTGCAATCAAAATGGTTCCTTCTCCTAATATTAAACTTAACAAAGCAACTCAGCATAAAATGTGTGAAGGATTCAATTAATCAGAAAAATCCCCATTAAAAAGATCTCCAGCTGGATCAAGTGAAGTCCAGTGAAAAGGAACTCAACAGCTCAGCACAAAGACCAAAGGTAGACACAGCCTTTGAGGGAAACCTGTTAGAAAGAGCTCTGAGAGTGAAGAGCTCTTGGCTAGTGAAGAATGTAACCAAACATGCAGTTTATAAATTTTTCCAGACTGACTTTACCTTGGCAAAGGCCAGCTGGCCATGTTAGAATAGGCTGCTCTCTGGGCCTCTGAAGAATTTTACATGTAACTTAGTTCTGCGTGCAGAGTGTTCAAAATAAGGATTGGGGGTACAAGGAAGGTGTATCACTTGTCACTGATACTGTGCAGGAGATTTGGGGAAAATAATGTGATGGCTAAATTAAGATTTGGAATCTCCAAAAGATTCCATTTTGTCCAATGACATATAGCGGGGTGGTTCATATATTGTACCTTGTGTCTGTTACCATCTTACCCTTCACTCCTTTTGTATACAAGATCATCATGGGTGGCATGGAGCAAAGAGGAGTGTGAATCTCTGCTGTAAACACTCCCTCTGTCTGTGCCTGAGGTTCTTCCTTAAATGACAACAGCAGCAGAGGAAATTGCTATACTCCAGTTTGTGTCTCTGCCCCCTCAGATGATGAGCAAGTGCTACAGAGCTGCCAGAATCTTAATTTCACTTGACTGCTGCTTGATGAAGCAATGGGAACAGAGGCAGGAGTGGATTGTATGCTGACGGAAGAACAATTTCATGTATCTACAGGATTATCTTGCTTACGATATTTTTTTTTTTTTTAAACAAAAAAACCACTTTCATTCTGAAAATACAAACTCCCACACCCATTGCAATACGGTGAAATTGTCATTTTCCCTCATTCACTCCTCTGATCTATAAACCGAGCAGGGGTCAGAGACAATTCTTTGGCCATTACCTCTGGTTTCTCTGTTTACTTCTCCATACTTCTCTCTTCATATCCCTTTTATTTCCATCAGGATCTGCACACTTGCATACCTTTTCATTTACTGAGGGAATGTGTTGATAACCATTTAAGCCTTCCAATACCTGGGAGGAGTCTACAAGAAAGACAGAAATGGACTTTTTTACAAGAGCATTTAGTGACAAGGGGGAATAGATTCAGACTGTAAGAGAGTAGGTTTAGATTAAGTATTAGTTATTAGGAGTAAGTTTTTTACTGTGAGGGTGGTGGGGCACTGGCAAAGGTTGCCCAAAGAAGCTCTGGATGCTCCATCCCTGGAAGTGTGCAAGGACATTCCTGACGGGGCTTTGAGCAGCCTCGGTCAGTGGAAGGTGTCCGTGCCCATGCAGGGGATTGGAGCTGGAGAACCTTGACAGTCCCTTCCAACTCCAGGCATTCCGGGACTCCGTGTGACCCCATGCCCGGGCACCGCCCGGCACCCGCCCCACTATGGCGGCGCCACCGCCTCCCAGGCCCCCACCGGGCAGCGTGAGGGCGGGGACAGCCGCATTCCTATTGGCCGACTCTCGTCCCGTTCTTCTCTTCTATTGGAGGAGAGTGGCCCGTAGGCGGGGACGCGCGCTGAGCGACAGCTGCAACCACCAATGGGCGAGCGCGCTCGCGCCTCCCGGCCGGCGCTGGGGCGGGAGCCAATGGGAGCGGCGGGGGGCGCGTGCCGTGCTGGGAGCAGGTAAACAGCGGGGTCGGCTGGGGCGCGGGGCAGGGATGCGGATGCGGCCTTGGGATCTTCTCCCGGCGGGATGCTGCGGGCTGGGGCTGCCGCGGGACGGGACGGGACGGGACGGGCCAGGCCTGGCCAGCCGCCGGCGTGCGCGCGGAGTCTCGGGGTCGCCGCGCTCCCGGAACCGCCTGTATCTCTGTGCGTGTATATACATATACATATGTAGGTTCTTAGAGAGTGCATATTATGTATATAAAAATACACTTTCCATGTGTGTTTGTGTATGTGCGTGTGTAAAATACATGTATTGCCGTTTCTCCTGGGCGGTGGCGGCGTTCCTGCCTGCCATCCCGGATTTCACTTGGAAGCGCCTCCGGCACACCTTCAGAGGCAGCCCGATTTTTAAGCGTTCGAAAAGGCACCTGGGGAGCAAGAACATCTGCATGGGAGCAAGGTCTCCTCTGGCCTCCTTCCAAATCTCTCTCTGGCGTGGCGGGGCTTGTCTTTTTTTTTTTTTCCCCCTTTAATGTAGGGGTTCGTTGTCTCTGTCTCCGGCTGGGCTTGCACCTGGATGAGAAGGGAAGCAGTGCCAGCCCCGGTGTGTGCCTGTGCCCCCTTGGGGGCCCCAGGGGAAAGCAGCCACTCGGGTAGGGCACAGCAACTCAGCCCCAACACAGGCGTCCTTGGGGTGTCCCCGAAGTGTCATCTCCAGCCCCTGCTGGCTCCGAGGTCCTCAGCAGTATTGGGATCAACTCCAGCTGTTGCTCCCACGTGAAGCGTGACCCAGGTTTTGAGGTTTTACTGGTGTGAGTGGTTCTGCAGGGCTGTGGTGCCTTTATGCTGTGACAAGGAGTTGGCTGATGGAGTATTTGGGCTCAGTGTTGGCAGAATAATCCTTCTGACCCTCTCGGGGTCTGATTTCAGCTCTGCCAGCAAAATCGCCCTTTGGGGCTACGTGTTGTGCCTTTCCTGTGGGACAAGAGAAAGCTGTGCTAGTTCAGCCAGAATGCAGAAAGAAAGCTACAAATCTTTATAACTTCCCATAGCCTCTCGTGTTTTATTATTTTTTGTTCTGGGGCTGAAGGTGAGTGGTATTTGCGCACTGAAATTGTGTGTTCCAAGTCCTCTGTCATTTTAGCAGCATGCCCATTCTGACTATTTATTGGCAAGAACCTGGAAATCTTTCCTCTCAATTTTGGCCCCACCACTTAGGATTTCTTAAAAGTTTATTTCCTTCTCTTCATATTTACCAACAGCAGTGGTTGCTACAGCCAAAACTTAGGAGAACATCAGGTTGTCAGTATCATGCCAAAGCTTTCTCTTGATCTAAATATAGCAAAGAAAATACATTTCTCTTCATCTAACTGCCATCAAAGAGAACAATACGTATAAGAAGGAATTTTAACTCTCGACTGGATAATTAAGTATTCTGCCAGGCTATAGCAGCTGTTCCATGCTGTATACTGTAGTGGTATTACTGATGATGAGTGAAATGCAAAGCAAAGGATTTAGATTGTTTTCAGCATGAAAATAAAAGCCATACAGGCTAGATGTTAGTGAAATGTCCCAGTTTAATCGCAATCCATAAAACTGGTTTATTGCAGTTGATGAAAGAGATCTGTTGCATGAAGGACATCTGGAAAGAGAATCAGTGACTCCTGCTTCCCTTCAGGATTCACAAGACTGCTGTAAAGCAGGAGTAATTGTATTCCCACCTCTGCTTCTCTAAGAAGCACTTACTACTGACCTAGTTTTTGTCCCCTTTAATTTTTGCCATGCAGTTTTGAGAGTAGGGTCATTTGGCTCTTAAGCATTGTATGATTTTTTGAATGGGATCTGATGGTTTGCGAGGCAGAGAGGAAAACCTTGCCTGGTATAACTTAGTGCATCGGTAAGATAATGGATTGGCACATGGTTTAATGTATTCGGTAGATCATACTCTAAACCTTTCTGTGAATACAGGTACAGCTTACATTTGCCTCAGTGCTCCATGTTTTCCATTCCTGAGCTATCCTTCCCCGTTTTTCAGCTCAGCCTAGAATAAAAATCAATCTGCACAGACATATTTGCTGTCATATGCATGGAAAGAAGGCTCCCATGCTTTCCATTATGGTGTATGCAGCATCCATTTGGCAAGCAGAAATCATCTCCACAAGGCCCTTTTCCTTAGTTTAAGTAGTGAAATGAGACCAGAAAAAAATGTGGCTTTGTAACACCCCTTTCTTGGTTGTCTGGTGCCCTGTGGCTCCCTTTTTGTCAGTCAGGCAAATCCCAGGCTTTCTTTTATTTCCCTCTGCTCAGCCCAGAGGGTGCTGTCTTGCTGGGTTTGTGTGTGAGAGTGACCAGGCTGGTCTTCCACCCCTGAAGGGCAGACTGCTCAAACCACAGCTCTCTATGGCAGCCAGCACAGCCTTGGTGCCAGTTCCAAGTGCCCCTCTGATGAATAAGTAGTGGCATTAGACAAAATGGCTGCTGGGTCCGTGGTGGGTCAGAGGTGGGGGTGGTCAGTGTTCCTGCGTCCGTAAACCATATGTCCAAGGCCCCTGCTTAGGTAAGAGCCACAGAGCACACTGCCAAGGGTGTTGCAGATCTGAGGTGAGGGTGTGCTGCTTGTCTGGGGCTGAGCAGAGGACTTGTCACCTTAAGGCTGGACCCTACTGGAGAGGGGATGCACAGTGCTGCTTTTTTGTGGTGCAAGCACTGCCATAAGGGCTGCTCCCGTAGCCACTCCTGGGGCCACCCCTCCTGGGACCTGGCTCTGTGACAGCAAAGGAGAACAGGTGCCTCACTGTCTTTTCAAAAGCACTACAGAGCTGATGAGCACCTGGTGTATGAGATGGAGGCTGGTGGGACAACCCCTTTGGCAGGACAATTTAGATCAAAGGCAGCTGTGACTATGGTGTCTGCCACAGGAGCTCCTGTAAAATCTTGGATTCATTGCGGTGTGTTTGTGTCAACCCTCGCTGAAACCACGGCTGTGTAAACAAGGGACAGTGAAGCTGGGTTCAGGTCTGAACCTGCTTGCTGACCAAAAGTATCATTGCACGTTTGCATGTCCATATCCTTGTTGGGGGAGCAGAGGAGAAAATGTCCTTAAAATTGGCTGTATTTCAACATGAGCTTATTTTTTCCCATGTAATTGTGAAGGTTAGTAATTGGCACCGTGGTTTTGCTATTGGTTTAACTCCTCCAGTGGGCATAACTAGGGTGTTGAAAGTAGGCTAATAGGCTGTCCCTTCAAAGTCCTCTGCAGAATTGCTCTCTTTATGTAGCAAAAAAGATTTCTTAAATAATGTGAGAAAAAGTTCTCCAGTATTTTCCTTGGGTTGTTAAAACCTAAATATTGATCCCAAACTGTCAGAGAGTAAATATTTATTTATTTCCTCCCTGGACATGGGCAGAAGGTTTTGAGAGTTATTTAAATTCCATAGGTCACAGATCCCGTGGCATGCATAACTTATCCTGTTCCTCGTACAGAAGTGTGTCATGATTGAATGACTTTATATACCCAACTTCTTTAAAGACCTAAATCCTGTAACTGGACCAGAGTCTAATATCCCAGCTGTAAATTGTGAGCTCTCATGTGCTCAGTCAAAAGAGTGTGTTAAGCATCCAGAGAGGAGATTTTGGTCTCTGCAAGAAATAAGCACACAAGTGTTAATCAGCTCACTTGGTAAGAACATGGGATTACTATGAAGCTGACAGGCTTGGTGTGAGGGCTAGCCCTGCTTTTGTTTCCCATAACTGCACCACTTTTATCACCAAAAGAGGAACAAAATGATATGAAAAAGCAAGAGAAGGCAGGGGAGAAGCAGATGTCTGAAAAATGTTTCACTTGGGTAGATTGAGTTGATGTTCTAAAATTTCTTGAAGGTGCAGATGTGCTGAGGAGGCTGTGAAAGAAGTGTGGGGGGGTGTCTCCTACTCCTCTTTCCTTCCTCCAAACTGAATTTCAGTTTCTTTAGTGAGGAGCAAGAATATATCACAGATCTTCAAAGTATCCACTATGACGTCTCAAGACAGCAGAGTGTGCTGGTTGGGCTGTGAATGTATGATTCAGATTTTAGTGACTGTGTCCAAATCACGTGGCTTCTTCAGCTTCCTCTTTTATTTCCTGAGACACAGGAGCTTGGGTAATGTTCTGTAGAGAAGAGGGGTTCTGGTAGATATAACTGCTTACAATGCATTAGAGGTATGGTTTTGCTTATGGACAAGTGGCTGAATATCAGAGAGTAACTAATTACTGTAGTTGCTTTTTCTAAGCTTACTTAATAAATGCTAAGAAGAATTTTCCTATCAGTTGCATTTGAAACTTCCTGAAATCCCAATTTTAAGGCTGTAGTATTCAGGGTAGTGTACTGTACCTTCTCCCTCTAGTGTCTAGAAAGAAGAGCTGTTCCTTTCTTTTCTGCACTGTGTCACTGCTTTGCCTGCTCTTCTGCACAGCAGAGGTGAAAAGAGGCCAAACATTTCTAGCCCCCAAGTTTATTCTCCACGTTTTTGCCCATCCAAGTAGTTATGCTTTTAAACTACATAAGGAAAAACCCAAAAGTGGCTCTCCTAAGGAGACAGGTCTTTCCCTTGCTACACAAACCCCTCCTTGTCCATGGGCAAAGAGAAGCACTGCTAATAAAGTTCATCTGGCTAATAAACAGTCATAAGACAGCATGTAGCTCCTGATTAGTGGCTTATGTAAAGCTGAGGCTCCAGGTTACTAAGAAACTTCTGCTCCTTGCTGATGCTCGCGGGAGTGTTGTGTAAGAGCTGAGCTCTCTGAGCTTTCTGACAGGCAGCCAGTGTGTGAGGTGAAGCTGTGTCTGGCCCCTGCCAAACAAACAGTGAGCACTGAGAAACGTCCTTTGCAGAAGGTAAGGTGTCCTGATGGGAGAGGGGAAACAGAGGCAGCAACTGTGAAAGCTGTGGCAAAGAAAAAGTAAGTTTCTTCAGTGCTGCATTTTGCTGATCTCCCTGCCTGCAGAAGTCCCAGCTACTTTAAGTGAACGGATTGTCATGCCTGGGTGAGGGCAGGCTAAATCTGCTGCTGGGAGAAGATGGAGCTATATGGTGTACTGGAGCCTCCCTGCTGAAATCTGCTGAATCCTCTTCAGATCTTTCAGTTATTGGCAGTGTGGTGTTCACTGTTTTCTTCCCTTCTGCTCTGCTTGTCCCCACAGCCTTGAGTAGTGCCTGGGTGTGCCCTTCTGAGTGCTCCCTCAGAAAGCGGCAATGATCACGTTCATGAACAATTCGGACAGCGAGGAGGAGCCCTGCAATGAGAGAACATCCCTGATGTCTGCAGAGAGCCCTCCAGTACCCTCCTACCAGGATGGCCTGCAAGCCTCAGAAGCAGGGGAAGCACAGGCACATAGGGTAGGTGTGTGTCCCTCACGGGGAGTGAGGACATGGGGTGTGGTGACAGAAGTAGTTCTGCTACCCCTCAATCCCTTCTACTAGACTGGCTTCTAGCATTGGCTTTGGTCAGTGTTGTTTCCCTGGTGTCACAGCCAGCAGCAGCATTGCCTGTTGCCATATCCTCCACTCTGACTTTTCCCCCATTTTCATCTCCATGTGTACTCCTCCCTTTTCCTTCCCTTTGGTAAAGATAAAGGCTTTTAATCAGGACCTGATGCCATATGACTGTTGCAGGATATCCTTTTTAGCCTTCTTGTTTTGCCAGACACCCTTTGTCTGCTCTGGTCAGGTGCAGCTAATGTTAGAACAGAATCTAGTCCAGCTGCCAGCAAAGCAGCAGGATAAAGCAAGCACAGCACTGTTGGGAGAGGAGGAACATGTCAAGCTTATGTCACCTCAGATGACATTTCTTCTGTCTAGTTCTGGGCATCTTGCCCTTCATGTTCATGTGTCCATCTCTATATTTGCATTGAAAGAGGTCCTTAGATACTCATGGTATTGGTTTAAAAACTCCACTGCAACCTGTTTGCAAAGGAATTTTTAATTGTATTATTCAGTTGGTACCTTTCTGTTAGAGCTCAGTTGCTATGCTGTGGTGGCCTCCAGCAGCCTGATGAGATATGATGGAATCAAGCTCTGAACACAAAGAAAAGAAGCATCTTATATATTTGCTAATATTTCTTTTCAGAAGAGGCGAACAGGCAGCAGCCGTGGCCCGAACAATATCACTGGTGGAGAAATGTCTGGCTCAGGTGTTCCTGTGAGAGAAAGCGCCCTGGAAAATGAAGAGGAGGAACTGACTCTGAAATATGGAGCAAAGCATGTAATCATGCTCTTTGTGCCTGTCACCCTTTGTATGATTGTTGTCGTCGCCACCATAAAGTCAGTGCGCTTCTATACGGAGAAAAACGGGCAGCTGTAAGTGGGGTCTGCAAACAGCCTGAATATGTGGGACCCCCTGCTCCACACACACACTCTGTGCACGCAGAGTGCTTCCTTGGCAGGCTGGGAGAACCTTTACACAGGTAAAGGTGGCTGTAGAAACATACAGAGAGCTTACTAAAGTATGCTACATTCACCTGTGTAAGTTTTTTCCATACCTGCATGACACTGATTTGTTAGCACTGTCATTTAGGGTGCCCTAAGTGAGGCCTGTGAGCAGCATAATAATGAAGCTGCTTCATTCTGCAGCATAAAAGGCCCAGGCTGAACTCCTAGGCTGTTCACTCACTAGCTGGCAGCATTCAGGGAATAGCATGTTCATTTGGATGAGTGTCTCATTTCCTGGTGATATTTCTGGTTCCTAAAGACTCATGGTGTGGATACATAATTCCATCCATCTCTTGCTGACAGTGCCTGGCTCCTGGGGCCTGTCTCCTGGGGCTCTAACTGTGCTTCACACATCGGGGTGAGAAGGGCGGACTGTGGTCTCTTGAACTGAATCAAAGGGAACAAAATGGGTGGAGGAGTGCAGGGTGGTGAGAAGGGATAAGAGTCTAAGACTCTCCTACCAAGTGTGGAAAGAAAGGGTATCTCCCATTTCAGAACAGCACCTGGGAAGTGTCCCCATAAGTATCATGGAGAGGTTCCAGAGCATGCAATAAAAATTGCCTGGAGAGCACTTAACTAAAATAAAGTCATTTATACTCTAGGTCTTTTTGCTTAGAGCTCTGCCAGCCACAGCTGCTCTGTAGGAATGTGCTTTTGATAGAGACCACTAATCTTTAGTTGATAATTGACTTGAGCTCAGCCCCTTCAGAGGCTGCATCTCATGTTTGCTGTCCTTGGCAGTCCTACCTCCCTTTCTTTCCCACACACAGATCTGGTTTTATCTGGGACAGATGGTTAGATGAGAATATATATACTTTATATGGCTTTTGCTTTATCCTGCAGGATCTACACCCCTTTCAGTGAGGACACCCCATCTGTGGGCCAGCGTCTCTTGAACTCGGTGTTGAACACCATCATAATGATCAGTGTCATCATTGTAATGACCGTGTTCCTAGTGCTGCTCTATAAATATCGCTGCTACAAGGTAAAGCATTCATGCCAGAGCCTTTTCCGTCTCTGTGCTGTGAGCCTGGGATCAAATGGGCCTTGCATGGCAGTGAGAAACACAGGCACGGCTCAGGCTCACCCTCCTTTTGGGCACAGCAGGAATCATTCAAGCAGAAGCCTTTGTTGGTGGTGGAGCTGTGGCTCTGAATAGTCTTTGCTATTATTTTGGCACTAATGGTAGGCCGTTAAAAACAAGATCTGCTCCTTTGTATTCGTCAGGCGTGGGTTTTCTCCATCTGATCCAAAGGTTTTGCTATTTGTACTTAGGGACTAAGTTGTACCATTTACTGTGAATGCTTTAAGACTGTTCAGACAAGCGTTGTGGGAACTGTTATTATTCCTGCCTGTGGAAGCGCTGATGAAAGAGCACAAGGCTTGGAGGGAAAGGCATATGCAGGTTCTGTGGTGCCCAGGGAGTTCTTATAAGTGGTAACAGCCCAGCATTTGAGCTCTGGCCATTCTTGCTTTTTAAACTTGTCCAAAAGATGGATTTATTTTACTGCCTTGGGCAAACGCCTCCTCCTTCCTAGCAAACAGAAAGAATGTGCTCACCTGTGTGAGCCAGTATGGATACCCATGAAAATGCTTAGGACAGAAACTGAAAAAACCCCAAACCAGCTAAAACACTAAGAGACAGAATACAAAATGAAAGTGGGAGAACTGGGAGGAACTGGCTGTCCCTCCCTTCTCACTGACCATGGGGAAGGCAGGGTCTTTAGACGCTGGAGGAGGAGTGCAGAAGGAGACTATTGGCCTGCAGTTCTGTGACCTGTGCAGGGGTAACAGCCCCTACAACCATGGTCTCTTCTTGTCATTGATAGTTCATCCATGGCTGGCTGATCCTGTCCTCCTTGATGCTGCTCTTCCTCTTTACCTACATATACCTCGGGTAAGTGGGAATGGTGCAGGTAACCTGGCAGCTCAGGCTCCTTCCCCTCTTTGCAGAAAATCCCCAACTTGAAAAAGGAAAGGACTCCCTCCCCTTTTCCAGATGGACATTTAAGGATTGTTAGAATTAGATAGCTTTCTTTTTTAAAAAAGTGGAAGATGAAGTCTTTAATAGTCAATGCCAGACTTCACAGTGCCTACTCCACAAAAATCGCTGGGAAGTGATACTGTGAACATGAAATGAACAGGCTGAACCTTGTGGTACAGAGGCCCTGGATTATACATTGGGAAGCATGTGGAAAGGAACTTAATGTGCTGAGTTCCTTCTCTGATTTGTCTTGCCTTTTTCTTAGATAACATTGTGTCAATCTCATTCCCTTATTTCCCAGCTCAGGTGGAAGCAAACTTTTAACTTGTGGGTGACATTTGTCAAGACCTTTCATTTTTAACTGTGAGCATATTACACATGGTGGGATGACACTTAATGTGACTTCTTTGCTGTAGACAGTCATGTAGCCACAGGCCTGTGTTCAGTTAAGATTTGAAATCCTGCCTGCTCAAAGCCTTGGAATCACTGTTAAACTCAGAACTAAGGCAGTGTGGTGCTGGTCTGTAACACAGCATATCCATCTCATGCAGGAGGAGCAGAGAGCTCAGAGCAGCAAGTAGCCAAAGCGCAGGTTCTCCTTTCATGATGAGAGTTGCCCTATTCTGCTTCCTCTTGGTGTAGTTGGGGGCTTGTTTGTTTAACTACAGGCAGTAGGATGCTTTGCATGTCACTTGCTTTTATTGCTTATCTAAATTTTCTTGTATTCAGTGAAGTATTGAAGACGTACAATGTGGCCATGGATTACCCCACTCTGTTCATAGTCATCTGGAATTTTGGAGCTGTTGGAATGATTTGCATCCACTGGAAAGGTCCCTTGCAGCTCCAGCAAGCTTATCTCATTATGATCAGTGCTCTAATGGCATTGGTGTTCATTAAATATCTACCTGAGTGGTCAGCATGGGTGATTCTGGGTGCAATCTCCATCTATGGTAAGTCTGGGCTGTGACTCTCTAGGTGTGGCTCCTGGAGAGGTTGCTCTGACCCAATCTCAGGACTCTGTATGTTCTTCAAAATTTACAGTGCTAACAGCTTTAGAAAGAACCAGATGGGCAATTAAGTTGACTCCCTGCCTTGTCTCTTGCTAACTTGTTCGTGTAGGTAGTGTACTCCTATCAGGTCTTTCAAAGTGGATCACCAAGTCAGGGAAGGACTGAACCTCACCTAACTGCATGGTAGGGGTGGTTGGATTTTTATCAGTAGCAACCTGATAGTCTTGCAGGTTTTGTTTACTGTTATTGAGAGATCATGGATTTTGGTATGAGTTACAAGTTTCAAGAGAGCCTGCAGAACAAGAGGGAGGAGATCTGGTGAAGGAGAGAGGGTAGGCAAAGAGGTACTGGACCAAAGGCCTTCATTCATGTAAAACATGGAGCCCGTATACGTGGTGATGGATTGTGGAATGTGAACAAAGTACTCCCACTCCTCCTCTAATTAAATTTAACTTCTTGGTGAAATGCTGCTCTCTGCTTTCAACAAACTCATGTGGTATTCTCAAGGGGCTTTTTATAGGATTAGCACAGTGAAAACTCTTAGTATTATATTAAGGCTTGGAGATGGTATTTTAAGTGAACAACACTTTCAGGGACTAGAACACCTAGAGTTATTCAAAGTGGTGGAAAGTGCCATTCAGGAAATCATCTGGTTTATATGGATAGATGTAAATTTGAGGGGAGAATGTCTTCTTAAAGATAAAGAATGTAAAATATGCATAACAGTTCCAGATGAGATTGGTCCTTTTCTTTCTGCAGATCTGATGGCTGTTCTCTGTCCCAAGGGGCCACTGAGAATGCTGGTAGAAACTGCACAGGAGAGAAATGAGCCCATTTTCCCTGCATTAATATATTCCTGTGAGTAAGATTGGAATGTTAATGTTTGTAGCCAGATTAAACTCTATTAAACTATTTCTGTGTGAAAGCTAAGAGCACTCTCTTAGCTACTTTCTTGCCTTAAGAAGGCCTTGTTTATCAGTTACAATGGTGCTAACTCTAATTAGCGAAAGAGAGCCCACATTTATCTTGTGAAGCTGAATATTCAGAAGCAGATTTATCCTTCCATGAATATAGTGCAGAATATGCATACAAAACCCTGTGTGAGGTGGGCAGCAGTGTTTGTCAAGTTGTGTGATTAGGTGATGCTCACTCAACACACTTGTTCCTCCTTTGTGTGCTTTACAGATACACTTTAAACATGTGATGAGGCTCCATGCTTCCTGCAGACTCCTCCTGCCCTCTGTACTGTACAGATGGCAGTGCTTACAATATATTTGCTTTATTGTTCATTGTTTGAGTCCTCACTTCGCAAAGAGCTCTATTCATGTATTGCTCTGCAGACAGAATCAGCCCTCTCTTCCCTGGCTTTCTTGGGCTGTTTAACTACCATGATCTCTGGTTCCCTTATCCAAAGATACCCATGTGCTTAAGATCAAGATTGTTGGAAGGTAGGAGACTCAACACTCATGGGATCTGGACTCAAGTACTTCATGGACCTCAGTGACCTTTTCATTACATCACTTTTAAGATGAAGTGTTATTTCCAAATGTTTGGTGCTAAGCTGAGGATGCCTACAACCTGACTGATTTTTTTTCCAAGCATTTAATGTTACATAAATGCTTTTATTTGTTCCAAGCAGAATTTCAGTTGGCCTCAGCTGCCCTCCCTTTTACAGGAGTTTCTGTTATACTGACCTGAGACAATCTAGATGAAGTCTCTCACATGCTTTAGTTAACAAACAAGAGTTTCCCCAAAGGAGAAAGCAGTTCAGCAAAAAAAACAACAAACTGAACAAAAAGTTCTTGTGCAGAACATCAGTATCTCCATTGCGAGACCATGTTCTGTGGCGCCCTCTAGATGCAAAAACATCACCTTGGCTGAGCTCATCGTGGAAAAGTGGCACTATGTTTGCCTTGGCTTATTTTATTTATCTTAGCTTCTACAAAAACAGGGAGACTGATGCACACTTAAATAAAAAGCCAATTTGAGTTCCCTTCCACTGATTTCAGAATGGTTTGTATTCCTTTTTAATTTAGAGATCCATCCCAAGAATAAACCCCCAAACATCAGTTGCTATTGGAACCAAAATGGAAAAAGGCAGTATTTTGACAGGATGGAACCAAAACAGGCCAGAGAGAAAACTTACACTCTGACAACTCCTGTAATCCCTTGCTTGTGCAGTGTACTTTTAGCAGAACATGAGTAAGCTGTGTTAGTTAACCTCTGGTTACCTTTTGTATTACCATCATTCCCTGGGAAATTGTTTTCTTAGAAGAGAAGAGCCAGAAATCAGGAAGAAAACAAAGGAGATGAGGACTGGAATTTTGCTTTCTTTAATCCACAGAGGAAGACTATACTGACTCTTAGGAATTTGTGCTCTGGGACTTTCTTAAAAACTGAATGGATGCACTGCCTTGGCTTTCTCCCACCTTGCCGTCTCAGTGCCTAGGGAAACCAACTGAGCGTGTTAAAAGAACTTACAGGGGCAAGGGTTTGTGTTTTTAGGGACATCAGAATACTTACTTCCTCTGAGCTACAGTGGCCAATGTTTTATGTAGATGATTTCTTTCTTCCAGCTGCTATGATGTGGACGGTTGGAATGGCAAAGCCAGACACAGCAGCAAGAGGATCAAGTCAGCAGACATGGGATGCAGGTTTGTTTGCATGTCCCTCTTCCATATAGAGCACTGTCCTACAAAAATAATGAATATATTTGAGACTGAAAGTAAATGGAAGCCCCTGAATCTGATGGATGCATTTTTTTTCAGTGTTGTTACTTGCAGAACTCAGTGATGTTCAGAAACCTGCTGTTAGGACTGGCAGCAAAGATGAGCAGACAGTGTAGGAAGGTCCAGCATTCAGGCCACTTCTATTAAAAAAAACCCAACCAAACAACAAATGAAACAGAAGTGTTGTTCAACACACATCTTCGGTTTACTGAAGTCAAAACTGAAAGTGGGGTAGTGGGGGGTTATATTTTTCCTCACTGGGGATGGCTCCTAAGTATAATACTGATGAGCTGGTGAACTTCAGTGTGTTGCATTCCGACCAGTGCCATGGAGCAGGTGTATTTTTACCTCTCTATAAGTGCAATATGACTTGCCCTGCTAAAGAAAACAAATGTCTTTACCCTTGGGTAAAGTCTTGTATTAAGACTGTTACCCACGAGCAGCTGTTGTGATCCAAATTTACGTTGTAGCTGGTTCTGCAGTAATTTGGGTGCCTTTGCTTTTACCTTCTTGAGATGCAAATTAAACTGCAGTTTTAAGGTGATTGAATAAAATCTTACTTGTGGTCTTGGGAGGATTTCCCATCGAGTCCTGCTGCACTTCAGATATGACAGTACCTTTGAATGTTAAAGCAATAAATGTGTGCAACAGTTTGATAACTGAACATGCTGCTTATTTCAGGATGAAGCAGCCAACATACTAAGGAATGGCAGGGATGCAATCCTGCTGTGAAACTGGGCACAGAGCAGGCATACAGTACATGCTGAGGGGTACAGAATGCCTCTGTGGAATCTCTTGAGTGTCCCAGATCAGTCTGCTTGCACCTGCAGCAGTGCAACCTGTCACACTGACATGGACTGAAGAGTTTGTAGGAGCTTCTGAAAAATAGCAACTGTCAGATAGAGTCGTGTATCACAGACTGTCTGCTTCCAAAAGTACTGCCAAAGGCTCTGTCAGATGTGTTTGGGGGCAGGGGGGAAAGTTAAATCTGTGAATAATGAAATGTGTCTGCTTTCTGCATGTGAACAGTCAGCTCCAATGTCAGTGACTCAGGACTTCTCTTATAAATGGCAGTCCTCTTAATCATCCATTTTTGTCATATAACTAGTTAGGGAATACCAGGGCACCTCCATCCCAAAGGTGTAACACTGTGGGAATACATATTAACTGTAGTTGGTTTTACTTGTCATTCTGGCCTGCGCAGAGTGGTGTTAGGTCTGTGTACGTGCTCACCTGGTAAAGCCATTGAGCTCCTGGGTGGCTGCCAGAGAAGCTGTGAACTTGCACCCTTGTGATGTTCCAAACAGTAACATGTGTTTCCCTCAAAGCCACTAAATGTCTCTGCTTCAACTGGTCCTGATGGTCACACCTCCAAGAAACAAAGGGCTTACCCATTGCAGGGCAGCTTCATAGGGGTGTGGATTTCATGTACTAAAACATGTTATAAATGTATCTGTCTCTTGTGTTTCTTTTTTTTTTTTTGTAATCCACTCTTGGCCTGTTTCTGTGGAACCAAGCTGAGGATGGGAGAGAACACCTCCAGAGCCCTTCACATGTAGAGTCTCAGATGTCAGAGACGAGGAGTCCTGTTCCAACCCGCCCCGTCACTTCTTTAGAGGAGCTCGAGGAGGAGGAAAGTATGGAAAGCTTTTTACCTTGTTTTCAGTGTAGTCAGAACCTGACATTTTTGTTCTTTGTGGTTAATACTCTGGTACCTAGTTTGGTATAATTACAGTTAATTTGAAGAGTTGTGACTTGCTGAGCAACAAAGATCTTGAGTCTGACTGTGTATTACCTCTTGCTGCTGCAAAATCTGTTCTGGGATTGTGGTTCCAGTGACATCTGTTGGCTACATGAACAATTTAAACAGTTCCTTCTTCCCCTTGATTCCTGTGCCTCTGTCCTCATGCTTCCTCTGCTGGTACATCTGTAAAGCAGCCCAGGGAAGCACCTCAGAGAATGAGGGAGAACAAAAACAATTAGTGGGACAAGGGGCTGCAAGTCTCAATCTCCTCGGGGATGTGTGGGTCCAGGTTGGTAGCCAGGACTAGGAACCTTCACCTGCTCCCCAGGGGACAAGAATTTGTTCAGGACAAAGCAGGACAGGAGGGTCAGAATTAACACTTGTTTTCTTCTTCCACTTCTTTCAGGGGGTGTGAAGCTGGGCCTTGGAGACTTCATATTTTACAGTGTGCTTGTTGGGAAAGCAGCTGCCACAGCAAGTGGAGACTGGAATACTACACTGGCCTGCTTTGTAGCCATTCTCATAGTAAGTGAGCAGCTTTTAAAAGCTCTGTTACACCCTGTTCAGCACAGAAGTGTCGCCAGAAGTACCAGCAGCTGAGCTCTGCTAAATCAGTGCAGGCAACATGCTAGATATTTAGGAGTGCTCTGTCTGTAAAGACAGGCTTTAAACAGCCACTGCAGCAGAGTGATACAGACTAAGCAGAGCAGAGCCAAGTGTGGAGATGGGAGGGGTGAAACAGCTCCAGGGAACTGCTGGTGTGTTTGCTTCAGCCACAGGAGTCAATATTAGGAACTCCACACTGATTAGCAAGTGTAGTTGAAAAGGTCAACTCTGTTATGCTAAGGGGAGCTGCTAGATAAGAAGATGAAGACGTATAATATTCTAGTATTTGCGCTGGAAAAAATGAGAAGGAAGGAGACTTAAATCCATGGAAATTATCAGTAAGAGTAGATGACATACTCTTAACTGCTAAAGGAGTCAGTCCTGCCAGGTGTTACAAACACACATGGTTAAGTTTCTACCTGGGCAGAAAATAATTACTATGCACTTGCTGTTTACCTCAATAGCCTCATAGAAACTAACCAGAAATGAACAGCAGGATTTTTAGAATGTAAAAGAAAATCAATTGTTGTGTCCTTCTTGGGCCTCCATTTCCCTATTTACATCCCAAGGATAATGCAAGTGACTTTCACTTGTGAAGACTGTGCATCAAAAAGCACGAGAACTAGAAATGAGCTGCTTTCAATGGAATCTGTTCAGTATAGTTTTCCAACCCCACAGGTCAGAGAAACCCACAGGATCACCAAGCTCCATATGCTGCAGTCCAGCATGGGATCCCTTTGCTGGGGGAACTGTTCTTGCTCATCTGTCTTGGGAGGCCAAATGCCCCATTCTGTGTCTTTATGGTGCTGTTAAAACTTGTTCTGTCTCCTTTTGCAGTTTCATAATCTTGCTGCTATGTGGCTTTCTGGTTCCCAAAAATGTTCCTCCAGTTTCCCAGCAATAAGCACTTCTTAAAAGGGAGATGTGAGCTAAAGAGCAGGTGTAGGCCAGATACGGTCCCTGAGAGAGTAAGAACAGAACTACAGGTTCAGGTGGATTGTTAACAAATTTGCAGTCTAGAAACACTGATTAAAAAAATAAAAAAAACCTGTCTGCTGATCTTTAGCTAGTGGATATTTTTGGATCCTAGTATCTTTGAAGTTTTGCCATCATGGCGGAATTAAAAAAGGCTCTGATGAGAGAAAGAATTAATATCTAAAGGTACTTAGCCATAGCATCTACCCAGAATATACAACAGCTTCATCACATGCTCCAAGAAGCAGATCCTGGCCTGCTATCCAGATAAGACCTGAACTCACCCCTCACAATAGGCAATCCAGCCAAAAGAACAGCAGTGGATATTTGATTTTTTTGCTTTGTTTTGTTTTTCTTTCTTGTTTTACCATAAGGTAAACTGGGAATATGTTGTGAGTACATCTGCTGTATATTAGAAACCTTCAGTGGAACTTCTACCTGTGCAGTTCACCAGGATTTAAGTGCTTTTGGCTGCTGGATCAGTACTTCGCTCATAATGGCATAGAACAAAGAGTAAAATAATCTGTAAAGAAGTTAAACTCTTGGGGTCAGCTGTACCTCTGCATTAGCTGTTTATACCAGTTTCTCAGCAGAGAGCTGTGCTCAAGATTGCTGAGGAAAAACATGGCCAACTTGTGTGGAAGATGAAGCTATGGGCAAATACACACCGTGCTGCTGGTAGCTCAGGCTGGCTTCAGTGCTGTACAGAGCATATAGATAATTATATGTATATTGGCGTGTTGGCGACAGATCTATTTCCCATTGTCTTACTATTATCTCCTTGTGTTTTTTATTCTCTTCTCTCTGACAGGGTTTATGCCTAACACTTTTACTACTGGCTGTTTTTAAGAAAGCTCTGCCTGCTCTTCCCATCTCCATCACCTTTGGCTTGATCTTCTACTTCTCGACAGACAACCTTGTGCGACCGTTCATGGACACCCTGGCCTCCCACCAGCTGTATATTTAGAAGAAGTGGGAATTAGAGGATTCTTTTTCAAGCTTTGCTGTGTGAAGCATGGTACAATGTTTGGAATAGGTCATAAAGTTTTCACACTTAGTGCCATATATTTGTAAGGAAAACACTAATTCCGTGTCATGCTGTGTACTAAAAATCTAATAGTTACGTGTTGAACTGAGATTTTTTCACAGGACTCTTGGTGAAAAGCCTGGCTCCCTGCTGATGTCAGAGTGGTACTTTTATTTTATTTGGTGTGCACAGTGGCTGTTGTGAGCACAGAAACCTGTATGTGGCAGGGAACATTGGAGAGGTGGGGGGGTCTGATCTTCCAGGAGCCAAGGTGTTTTAGCTCTGGAATTGCAGTCAACTTTACTGTACTCCAGAATTTCTAAGTCTTCACATGTTTGAAGTGTTGTGCAAACATGAGGTGCAAGTGATTGGAAAAGCACAGCAGGCAGCATGCACAGAGCAGTGCATGAGCATTAGAGAAATGAGGCTGAGCTTCCTACATTGGCTGCTGTGCACACAGCATCTGCTGAAATTGCCCCAAAGGCCTGTTTATTCTGACCTTAGTTAGACATAGTGAGCCAGGAGGGATCTAGACAGGATGTCAGTGGTGGGATGTTTGCACATCAGGCTCCGGGCTCTGATCACATCCACCACTGCAGCAAGCAGCTGATGAAGGCAGGGCTGCCCCTTCCAGCACATCAGAGCCTCAGTGTGCGAAAACATACTGCTCTCTCCTCCCAGCATTTTACTTTTTAGGAACTATTTTTCTGGGTCCATACTACAATTCTGAAGTGACCCTAAGGTGGAAATGACTGAACAACTCCAGTAAATCAGACCTGTAACTTACTGTGTGTGTTTCTGGTCTCATTTCTGTGCATTGTTGTAATTACTCCAAAGGAGGATTTACCTTCCCTTTATGAAGACGTCCTCTCTTACACTGACTGAGACGAGACTTGGTTTACCTCAGTTTTTGTACTGTTTAAAGATTATTTTTTTAATTACGAATTTTAAAATAGCTATTTACTGTCAAAGGGACTCTTTTGGAAATATCTAGTCATAGTTTGTATCAAAATATTGGAGTGCAAACTTTACTGTGTTGTTACATTACTTCTAGGTATAGCTATACACCCTCAAGTGAGTTCATTAAGAAAATCACAGTGCTTGATGTCAGTAAAAAATATATAGGACAGACTGAACCTTTGTGTTTCCTCCACCTTTGAAAATAATTTTATTTTTGCTCTTTGAGTCAGTTTTTCAATAGTAGCCAAAGTTCTGTGATTTTTTTCTTTTTACTTGCGTCTCTCACTCAAACAAGTTCAGTTTTCTTTGACAGCTGATCAGTGTCAGTAAATGTAACGTGAGATATCGTGAATAATGCAATGTCAATGAAAGACATAGAATTTAATTTCTGGAAATACTTTTTAGCTAAGGCTTTGAATTACATATTTTTAATGTCGTGCTTTTCCCTATTCAAGCTCATCTGCTTTGATATTTAACAAGGACATCACACAGGTGATTGAGACTAATTTTTAAGAAATGCATAAGGGTTTTTATGAGGAGTGTGTGTGTGTTTGTGTGTGTATGTGTCTCAGTCTGGACAAGTCAGTAATTCTGGCTCTTTGTTAGTTTTCCGTCCTCATTTCTCACATTAACAATGTTTGGACTTAACAGCTGCAGACAGAGTTAACTATTACTAAAAGGTATTTCCTTTGGAAATGTAAATCAGTAGAGCTTTGTTTGCTGGTTTTTATGGTTTATGTGAAAGTTGCTTTTTCTATTTGTTTGTGTTTGTTCTTTTTAACTAAAACAGTTATGGGGCAAATGGGACTAGAATCACTGGCAAACATGATTTTACTTTTTGCGTTGCATGGTGTAGAGAGGATGTGAATTATTTGTATATAATGAAAGAAAAATCCTGCTTGGCTTATCAGGGTTGTAGCATATTGTTAGAAACTATTTCTATGAAAGCAGAGTTGATACTTGAAGGAAACTGGGAGGGGAGCCTTCACATATTGAAGGATCACCACTGGTTTTCTGCAGATACCTGCTTGCCAAAGACTGGCCTTCCACTGAGCAATTCTGCAGAACTTAGAAAAAATGTAATTTAAAGGTAACTGAGCAAGAGATTCTGTCAGTGCAACAGAATGTATTGTCCTGGTGGGTGATAGGAGTATATCATGGATATACTGGAGTGGTTATAATTGTGTAAAAGTTCATATGTATTTACTACAAATATATATGTGTTTGTATGTGCATATACACACAGACACGCAAATTTTAAAATTACACTGAGTGATTTCTCATCTCTTTGAACATTTTCACATGTGCATGAAGTGAAGTTTTGTTTGTGATGTTAATGTGCAGCATGGCCTAAGATGTGAAATGCAGAGGGCAGGATTTACTCTACTTATAGTTGGCTGCTACATGCGATACTGACTCAGTGACCTGGCAACTTGAGTGAGCAAAGCATTTGTCTGCCTAATGTGTTCATTCACCTTGTTTCAACTTGCTGCATGCTCTGAAGAAATCCTACTGTTCCCTCTGATGTGCCTCCCTGAAACAGCACAGCTGCCAGGTGGGCTGGGGTGACACCCTTCGTGATGCTGGTGTCACTCAGCATCTGAGGTCCTATAGGAGGTGCCGTTTGTTGGCATCTTCCTGCGTGATCCCGGTCACACTCACTCCTCCTCCCCAGTCTAAAACGGGTGTTTGAATCTAGTCTCAAGTGTAGCTTGGGCATATGTCAGTCTGTAAGATCTAAGACTGAAGCCAAGTCCATGAACAAAAATGTAGTGGTGACCTGCCTAATGCAACCCCCCAGTGAAACTTTCCGGTGGTGGGAGGTCTGGGGTTGTTTTGTTTAAAGTGTCTGCTGTGTGCCAAAGACCAGAGATGAGCTCTTCCCTCAGAAGGTACCCAAGAAGCAGCACAGTCATAATGAAAAAACCAGAAACAGGATAGTCCTTGCAGAGTCACAGTTTTCATTTGATACCCGTGGTCTCATTCATAAAACCTGACTTCAGGCTCTTTGTTCTTGCCTTCATAGATACTTTCAGTTAATCACACTGTATTTGCATTCCTCTTCCTTGTAACTCAAACTGGGTTTTGGTTTAAAATGAACGTATAGTTATTTTTCTTTATTGTTTCCCTCAGTCCCTGATGTCTGTTTCCGTATCAGAGATGCTTCTTGGCAGCCACGGGAGGGCAGTAGGTCTATGTGCAGAAGCACCAGCCATTTTAAGGTACTCTGCCATATGCTCCTTGTTTTTCAGAGAGGCTGAAGTCCCTGGAGCCTCCTTCATGGCAGGAAAAAAAAAATAGCAGGCACCCCAGCACAACTGCCGTTTCTGCCCAACTTGGGAGAGACTTTCAGTGAGAACAAGCTCACACTGTACCAGAACTCATGTAAAACCAGCTTGTTTCAGTGTGATGTCATGTTCAGCACTGCAGCCTTGGGTGAGATGCTGCTGTTACACATTGCACACTTCATTTTGTTTGGGTTTCCCCTCCTCGCTTTCTTTTTTTTTAAATAAAGCATCCAGCCCTAGTTTCACTCCTCAAAGCCCCAAGCATGAGTCAGGAGCTCTTCCAGACATCACTAAATTCAATGTATTAGATAAAGATTTCTTCTGAGCATCTTCAAGAATGAAAGGAATAATTATACTTACTGATTTGTCATCTTCCTCTCACTTCCAGTTTCCTGTTCTATCCCAGTAGGTCTTGCTAATCTGAGGGGCAAAAAGAGCACACAGCTGTCATTCCAGCTCTTGGCACTGGGAAATCTAGGGACAAGCTAGATCATGTTGGATGGGGCTTTGAGCAACATGGTCTAATGGAAGGGGTTCCTGACTATGGCAGGGGACTTGGAACTAGATGGTTTTTTACCATTCCCTCCAACCCAAACTGTCTATGATTCTTTGTTGTTTGTATCCTCAGGAGGACCAGGGGGTATTTAATTTTCTTGAACTCATTTGTTTTATAAGAAAGCAGCCTGGAGAGATTTGGTATCTGCCAGAAGTTCTCCTACCACACTATTTGTATGCCCCCTAACACACTGTTGCGTTCCTCATTGAGTTTATCCTTGCTTCCCCTGCCATAAGGTAAAGTGATGTGAGCTGTTCCATTCTACAAGTGAGAAACAAAGCAAGAGAGTAAATCACAGAATCAAAGAATTGTTTGGGTGGGAAGGTACCTTAAAGATAATCTAGTTTTAACTCCCTGTCACAGGCAGGGCCTCTTCCACTAGACTGGGTTGCTTTATCCAACCTGGCCTTCAACACTTCCAGGGATGGGGTATCCACAACTTCTCTGGGCAGCCTGTGCCAGTATCTCACCACCCTCACTGTAAAGAATTTCTTCCTAATACCTAATCTAAACTTACCCTCTTTCAGTTTGAATCCATTCCTCCTTCTCTACATGCCCTTGTAAAAAGCACCTCTCCCCCTTTCTTTTGGGCAGCCCTCAGGTACTGGAAGGCCACATGACCATGCTAGGTTTAAGCTTGGTTACATAAGGAAGATCTGTCCACATTCAGATCAGGGCTATTACACAAATCACTGGTTTTTTTTTTTTTTTTACATATTCCTTTGCTGCAGGTTTGCTATTACCCATTTTTTGGCACTCTAAATGCAGGACATTTGCCCTGAACACTAAAGGAGTTAAGTAAATGTGAACTGTTATCTTCTTAATGCAACACATTCGGCAGGTGCCCAAGAGCACAGTCTGGGAGGTGTCAGTGCTCAGTGCTATTTGTGGCTCAGTACTAAAACTTTGAAGTGGAACTAGCTAAACTACTTGATATAGAAACCCAAGACAGGTACAGGGCCAAGTAGTGGGAATGGAAATTTTCCAAAACTGGGAACTGTTCAAGCCCTATCAAATGCAGCCTGAGGTAAGTGACAGCTCCCAAGGCCAACTCGGGATTAGATCTGAGCTGAAATAAATGCCAGGAAACCTCGCACTCCTGAACTTGCCTTGCAGAAGGGGGTGGAGTAGGAAAAGCATTGGGCCTATTTTCTCCTGGATCTTTTGTTTCTATGATTTCAAGGAGACCTTGCTCACCCTGGTATAAAATACGAGAAACTCCACAGCTAACTTGCATTTAAGCAGACCAGGAACAATGTATAAAGTGAGAGCAAGTGTGGAAAACTGATCCAATCTTTTTAACCTATGCCATGCCATCTTCCATCTTTACAAAGCTAAATACAAGCAGTTAAAATTCTCCCTGACTTCATGGAGCTGCATCTATGTATAAAGAATATGAGCCTTCTTTCAAAACTGGTGTAAGACAAGCAAGATCCCTGGAGCTGAAGGTAGGTATTCCGGATTATTTTTAAAGCTATCTATCCTGTGTTCCAATAGATAGTTAGTAGCAATAAAATGCCAGTAGCTTTAACAGAACTGTTCTAAACAGGAATGTCACTCCATCAAGAAAAGACACCCTCTGTTTAAGCCCCTACCAAATACAGCCTGTATGATATTCTGGGAAGTTCAGATTTGAGCTACTTTGTTCTCCAGCTATTGTGGTAATACTCTTCCTGAGTCTTCTGTTAAAGTTTCAAGAGGCATGAAAATTGTTTAACTTTCTTCTTTAATAAGGAAACCTCCCCTTGATTTCTGTCCCTGTGTGATTTGGGTGGGCAAGAAAGAATGAAATGGCAAACGCACTAAATTATTTCAGACAACTCATCATGCTGCCAATTCAGACTCCAGGATGTGCAGAAAATTAATGGGGAATAAGGTTCCAGCAAATGTGTTTGTCCATAGAGGCTCTGAGCTGTGGCAGCCCAGCTTAGGGAAGAATAGAAGGCTTGAATAAACAAAACACCCCAGTGGCATGGGTTAAGTTTGCAAAAGAGGAGTGGGGTGCTGGCTTCTCTAGGTAGGCTCATTATGGTAGTGCAGCTATTGCTTTGAGGAATTAAACAAGATGGGAAAATGAGGGCTTAGCAAGGGACATAAAACAATACCAAAGGCATTTAGCTTGTAAAGGGTTAAGGCACCTTCTCTGCTACCATCGTGTGCACATGCTATGTAACACTGTCATGAAATAGGAGTGCTGCTGCAGCGCAGAGCAGTGAATACATCTGTATTTCAGGAAAGGGAAAAAGGAGCTTTCCCTTGCTGGGAAAGCAGGCCACCAGCTAAGCTGAAGCCACAGTTGCTACAGTACATGGTGTGGATGGTGCAGGGTGTAGTCGCTGTCCAGGCTGCATCATTAGACACTGTATCTGGTGGGACTGCTGAAGGAAAGGGTCATCTTTGTGCTCACACCTCAGGCTCCTTCAGGCTAGAAATCTCAGAAGTGTCTGGGAGTTGATGGAAGAGTGAACCCTGCATTGCTGGGTCTCAGCACTGCTGTGCCTGAAGGCAAACCCTTTTCCCTGCACACTCACACAGAACACATTGAAATGACTCTGCTGTGCTTCCATTGAGGCTTTCCAAACACTTCTTTAGGCATCAGGAGCACAACAGAGCAAAATGCCATTAGTTCTGTTTTGCAGAAAAGAGCTGAATAATTGGCTCAAGGTCAAATGAGGGGCTTAACCTGGATGTCTGGAGCATCTCTCAATCAGTCACTCCTTCCAGAGGCTTGTTAATTGCTGGCGTCTCCCTCTTAGTGGCACTCGGATACGTGTCAGTCAGGATGTTCTGCCACCAGTCAGTCTCCCTCTGTCCAGGTATGCAGACACAGATGTAGATAGCAGAGGTTAGCTTATGCAGTCCTGCTCAAATGGCCTCGGGAATTGCATTGATAGCCACAGCAAAGCAAGAAAAGGGTCAGTCAGCATCCAAAGGTAGCAACGACCCTGCTTTCCTGTGCTGGGTTTGGCTTTTGAAGCCACAACATCCCTACAGACTGAATGCTAAAAGTAAATTGTCATGACTATCTGTGAATCATCGTCTGGCAAGTGGATGGAGGTTATGAGTTTGCCCATTTGCCACACAGGTACTCAGAAACACCCTGCAGCTTTCCATGTCTCCATCCCACACCTTGCTGTTTTGGAACAGCAAGGCAGGAAGCCAGGAAGCCAGAACAAATACTGGCTTTCAGGGCAGTGAAAGAAAACACAGTGTCTTGGGGATGATTCCAGGCTAGAGCAAGGTGGCTCACTGCTCTCTGCCTCCGAGACATGGCAATGCTGTGCCAAAAGCTGGGGCAGTGGCTGAGTTTGGCAGCACACTTTGCCATTAACCAGCAGACCTATGATGACTAGTGTTAATTCTTAGTTCCAGTAAACTGTTCAGAAACAACCCTGTTTCTCCCATGTTCTCTGGCTCCAGCCTGCCTTCCCATTTAGAACAACTCTGCCCAAACTGTTCAGGTAACCCTTCTGTCCTTGGCAAAAGGCTTTTCAGAGTGGCTAAATGCAGGCAAAGGACTTGTTTCTGTTTGCTTAGCTTCAAAATTATTTTGCCGTGTTTGCCTAGAGGGTGAATGGCTTTGCTAGTTATCATCTGTAAAGTGAATCCTGGCTGGAAGCTACAAAGAGCCGAGCCTTTCCACCTTGTCCCTGCAGAATCGATTGAGGTACATGTAAACAATCAGGTGCCAAGGAGAGAGAGCAAAACACTCACCAAACTGTGCAAGCAAAAGCCACTTACAATGAGCAGAAACAACTGATCTGTCTCGCCCAGACAAAGAAGAATTACAGACTGAATAATGTTTAACTGAGTCCAACAGAGAAATGCTATATTCTTGAGGCACACAGCTGCTAATCAGACTACTGCACTCTTCATCTCATTCAAAGTGGCTTTGCTCCACATCCATAAAAAACACTGTTGCGCAATACAATTTGAACTGGCAAGTACAATATTGTGAATGTTTTACTACATCAGTTGCTAAGGTGGCAGGGGCAACAGTCTTTGCCCTGCACTGTCCCACACACTACCCAAAGAAAAGGACTGGCATCCCTTTCTTCCCTTTAGTGCTTGTATCTGCAGCCTCTTCACCTGGCACTGTCCTTCTCTTAATATACTCCACCCCATGCACTCATCTTCAATTTCCAGAGCACCTGGTACCCATTTGGCACCCATGGTGAAGTTTGCAGGAGAGGTGGGTGGCGTGAGGCACAGCCACAGCTGGCATGGTGGTGTGTTTGTGGTGTGCTGCACAGCCACACCTGGCAGTCTCCTGTCACTGAGGAACATGGTGTAGCTTAGGCTTGTTGTGGCTTGTTGCCACCTCATCCTGACAGCAGCACCTAGTTTTCTTTCATCATCTAAAGACAGAAAAAAATCCATGTACCTATATGCAAATTTCCAGTTGTGAGAACACAATTGCAACCCTTCTCCTTCCCTGGTTGGAGAGAAAATCATGTTATCCAGCACGCTGAGCATGTGTGTGAGGGTGGAGGGCAGGAGCAAACCCTGGTGGAATGATAATGAGGCTGTGATCTGCCTCACATCCTAGGGAAGAGAAATCCAGGAGCATACTCTTCAAAATTCCTGAAAAGTAGAATTGTTACTTTTAAGAGGTAACTCTGGCATTGGTGGGCCTGCACCCACTTCCTGTTAGAGTTCAGTCCTGTACAGTCAATGCCCTGGAGCTGCATACAATGAGCCACAAAACCCCTGTCCAGAGCCACTGCAGCCTGTTTGGGATAGATAATAGCAGGAGAAAAGGAATTATTGGGTCCTAAGCTTTGCTACAAATGCTATCAAAGGGCCTCTCAGGTTCTTCCCTGTGCACCCATGGAGTTAATAAATCACCTCAGTGGTTTGACACCCTTTATCCTTCCTTCCCCAAAGCAGCCCCTTTCTGGGTGATATGGAAAGGAGGGAGGTGTGAGCAGGGGCACAGAGAGGCAAGGCAAAACAGGGGCAAAGGGTAGGTTTTTGTGTCTTCTTCACCCTCCATTTTTTTATTCAGTTAGGGACAAGACAGTTCTGCAGCAGTCCACTCTCCTCCACAGAACCTGACAGCCACCTCTGCTCACCTCCTCCCAGCCATGGGTCTTGGAGCCCCTCCAGCAGCCCCACTGGTATTCCCTGCCCTCTCCAGTTGTGCAGACCAAGGCTGCTCACTGAAAATTCCAGAAGGAAAATAGGGGTGGGAATCGTGAAATTTCTGTGTAGTGACCAGTGACAGGACCTGAGGGAATGGCATAAAGTTATGTCAGGGGGGGTTTAGGTTAGATACTAGGAAAAGGTTCTCCAGCCAGAGGGTGGTTGGGGACTGGAATAGGCTCCCCAGGACACTGGTCACAGCACCAAGCCTGACAGAGTCCAAGAGGTGTTTGTCAATGCTCTCAGGCACATGGTGTGATTCTTGGGGTGTTCTTTGCAGGCCTAGGAGTTGGACTTAATGATCCTTGTGGGTCCCTTCCAACCCAGCATATTCTGTGATTCTATGAAATACCTGTCCTGCTTCCTGTGCCGTCTTCCTCTCGGACAGAAAATATTCATCTTGAGAACTGCCACACCACCTCCTTCCCACAGCACTAAATCATCTTAAAAATAAAGTGCTAACTGAAATGGCTTCTTGTCTCTGTCTCTTTGCAATGAGTGGAGAGAGAAAAAGGAAGGACAAGTGCAATGAATGCCTGAATGCTTTGGGATGAAAATAGACAGTTCAGAAATCAGAGCAGTATTAAGCTTAACAAAAATAGCTCATCATTTGGATCCTATGATGATACTGGATGTGCATCTACCACTGACTGAGTCAGTGCGATCCCATTTCTCTCTGAGAGCTCTTGCTCTTATTCTTGGCCATAAAGCCATATAAATAACATATGGTACAAACAGCCTCACTGAAACCTGCCAAAGTTTTGAAATACCTACAAGCTAAGTACTAAAACCAAGCCACCTGTCCAGTGACTTCCACTTGAGTTGCTCCACTTCATCATCCCTGTATTATTACGTTGATGGAACATCATAAATCTATGTAGTCAGAGAAGGCATTCCATCTGCCCTGAAGAAACTACCCTCTAGAGAAGATGAGTGAACACAAGGCAAAATCCCTCAAAAGGTAGCTTTATCTGAGCTTCAGCAGTTGCTTGGAGAATGAGGACCGAGGGAAACACTTCCAGAGCAGGTTTTGCTTTGTGGTTTGCTGTATGAACATGAGAGAAGGATGGTGACATATACTAGAGATTCTTAGAATCATTAAGGTTGGAAAAGACCTCCAAGTTCATTGAGTTCAACCATATATATTGTGGTTGGAGAAACAGCTTAGGCCTGGTCCCTACACAAAAGAATTTCTGAGTGTTCTCTGAACAGCCTGGATACTTGTCAACCTAATTACATGACCAATCGCTGCTTAATTGAGATCCCATTAACTTTTTTTCTGCAGGTTAGTAGTCTGCCTACTAATTTTCTATTGCAATGGAGCTCTCCTCACTGCAGGGCCCAAAGATCCTTCCAGGCTCTGGTTGCCTAACTTTTTTTTTTTATTGGCAGAAGTTTAGCTCTTCTGGCTCATTCCTCTCTATGTTCCTCTCTGGGAACATGTCCCACTTCATACAAGGCTTTGAGGAAGTCAGCTTTCACCAGGTGCTTCAGTCAGCATCAGCACTGGCAGACATTTACTTAGGTGTTCCCTGGCACCCAGTAAATGGTGAGCAAACAGACTCCTCTCAGAACTAACAGTGACCAGAAGGAAGGCAGTCCCACCCAAAAGCTGACAAGGAACCCTGCTGGAAGCCACAGCCAGAGCACCTTGGGCTCACCCTTCCCAGTGCCCATCTTGCTGCTCCTACCCCAGATCTGCATTGCACCATTAAGCCCTTCATTACCTAAATATCAGCAAGCAGTGTGAGGTGGGGATGGGATGGCACAGCTAAAGCGTCTGCTGTGGAGTCAGAACTTTCAGCTGCTACATCAAGCTTTCCCACTGACCTGCAAAATTAGGATATTTGGAGAAATAAATAATCTTGAACAAACCATTTTAACATTAATAAGGAGAAGGTTCTGAGGGATTTCTCCCCTCTGCCCTGCTTGGAAGGTCTGTAGGTGTTAATGTTTGCGTAGCACATTTAGCAGACCAGTTCCTACACAAACCCTGCACAGATTCAGTGCCTGGACGAAGCAGCTGCCACTGCTGTTTCACCTACACCCCTCTGGTGGAGGGCACAAAACCGGAATGGGGCAGCCTGGGCTGATCCCCACAGGATTCCTGTCCGTGTCTCCTGCCTCTGAACAAGGCACATTTGCACAAGGCCAGACTCCATTATTTGGTTGGGACTTGGATATTGGATTGGAGGAGCACTCCATTCTCATTTCTTCTTGCTGAGCTTTCCCATTAAATAATACGAATATGAGTAAGGCTGGAGAGAGAAGACAAGAGCATGTGTAATGATTAGGGTCCCAGTGTGAGGATGGGGTTCTGTAAGTCTTCACAAGCAGAGAGGGAACCTGAACACCCCAAAGCCCACCAGAACAGCCAACAGTGAGGCTGTTACCTAAACCACTGATACCCTCCCTGAAGAAAAGGATGACTCCTTTGTCTGTTTTTCAAGTACAACATTCTGTCCCTTCTTTTTTCAGGATCGAAGGCTGTAAATCTCAAAACTGGTAGCACTAAAACCAATCCCAAATATTGACAATATTTCTTCTCTATTGCTATTTTGCTCCAATTTACAGGGACATCTGCCATGGAAGAGCTCTCCCAGTGCCTCACATACATCATGTTCAAATTTTTATTCAGGACTGGGGACAAAGTAGGCAACCATCCCTACAAAAATTAGCCTCTGAGTTGAGTACTGTATGTCCTGTCCTTACTCCCCTCAAGAACGAAGAAGTAACAAAGAGGGACATACACTATTTTTTCCCAGCAGCTTCAGTCCAGCTTTCAGTCCTACCTCTTTGCACTCCAAATTGGGTGGGAATACAGACACTTCTCTCTTCTTTACATACAGAAGGAGCTAGCCTTGAGCTCAAGTTCAATGGGTCTTTTAAGGCTGCAAAAAGCCTGGCAAGAGAAGGTGTGTTGCAGATTGAACAGCAGTGGCAGAAATATCCAAAGGTTTACCACGTGTGAATAAAGGGAACCAGCCGGGCCCGACTTTGAGAGATGGGGAGAGCTTCATCCTGTGCTTGTTCTGCCTCCATCTCAAACTATGACAGCCTGCTTATGCAGAAACCCTCCAGTTCTCCATGCTCAGCACAGTGACTAAGATGTGTTTCACAATTAATGCCAAGCTGATGTAAGCAAAGTGATGTTACACAGAAACTGAGCACTGACATCCAAATTCAGTACGGGAATAGATAAAACGGTGTCATTAGAAAAGACGTCTGAAACTTATCTCTTTCCAGATAATGGCATCTATGATTTTTCCTTCATTAAAAATAGTATGAAATTAACCACAAGTAGAACAATTAATTTGCATGAATTTCCAGAGGTGTGAGTACTGACATGAAGAAAACTAGGCATTTTTTGGACAAAACTTTTCAAGGTTGGTATCTTATTGCAGTCATGTTTTTGCTTCATCTACATATTGAGTCTCCATCCCCTTATCAAACATCAAAGTGCCATATTTGGCTTTCCATTTCAGATATACTGCGTCTACACACAGCCCATGTGTTGAGCATTTAATTAAATAATGTGCCCTCCCCAGGGAACTGTTCCTTTTGTTACCTTTCAAGTTCAGATTTAGCCTTTCTAGTCCTGACTGGGGCTGGCTTCTAATTATGAATGTTTGGGTGATGAGTTTTGCTAAATTTACTTGTAGCTGTCCATTCAGTGCCTTGCAGAGACCTCCTCATGGCTTACCTTGGAAGCTGAGTGGGGTTTGGTGAGGTGCCAGTACTTCTATTTTTAAAAAAAAATCATGAAGGAATATGTGTAATACATGAACAATATTTAGTGTGATCATAAATACCAGCCAAACAATCTTTGGTCTGAGCAGCTGGAGATAATAATTGTCTCCCTCTATAGAGGAGGGGCAAGTTTGGCACTAGCCGGTTGTCAGTAATAGTCACAATTTTGTAGAGTTAAACCCCTCTACACGCTTACAGCAGACCATTTATGCATTTTCTTTCTTCACAAATCCACAGCATCCACAACTCTTCTTAACTTAGATACAGGTCCTGTGGTGTGGATTTAAATGCTCAATCCAAGCTACTAGTTAGCTGAAAAGGTTGGCCAAAGCACGCAATTGACAATGCTGAAATTAAAGCTCGGGGCTGTTTGTTGGTCACTCCTGCAAGTTATGCTACAACTAGAGAAGAATTATGAATCCTGTTTGGTTTAGGGAGGAATGAATGATTTCATCTCCAAACCTCATCCGAATGTACTCCTGCACTGATGCAGCCATGTGGCAAATGCACCATAAAGACGGTATTGTTATTTTTCAGACGGGAAAGTTGCTGACAGAGGCGGGCTCTTACCAGAGCATCCAGACAAGCACAGAGCTGGCTACTGCTGTGAGCCCCTTGCAGCCTCTGCGAGACGCAACATCCCTGGCGTGGACCTGTAGGGAAGAACGCACTGGATGCTTCCAACGTGCATACGAGCATTTCCCAACAACGTGAATAATTCCCAATACCTGCGTGAGCCATTTTGAGCCGATGCTTTGAAAAACCACAAAAGCGGCCACGAACAAAGGTTTCCCGAACACGGAGCGCCACGAAAGGGGAGTTGGTCCCTTCGCCTGGCAGTTCCCTGGAGCCCATCGCCTCATGCACATTAACGGGGACTGTGGGACCGCCTGAGCAGCGACACCCCGGCCTCCCCGAGCTCCCCTCAGGCGCGGGGTGCGAGACTGCCCACACTGCCCTTTCCCCCGCGGGGCACCCTCCCCCGCCCCGCCAGCCGGGATCCGCCGCCAC
>VZRL01004687.1:1201590-1348864 GCA_013397895.1 Origma solitaria | reverse complement strand
GGTCCCGCCTCCTGCCCGCGGGGTGCCCCGCGCTCGGCAGCGCCGGGCTGGGAGCGGGGCTGGCGCCTCGGCGCACCCGGGCAGGTGCGCGGGCTGAGCGGGGAGTGCAGCCCAAGTGCTCGGGGGAGAAGGGTGGAATCTGCCGTTCCGCTCCGTAGGGAATGCGCCTTGCCCAAGGACATCGCGGGAGAAACGCAGAGCCTGGTGCTGTGTCGCTTTCCAGGTTGCACCGGCTTGGAGCCTCACTCCTCTCTGTCGCTGGGACCGACCCGTGCGTATGGTTGGAGATGGATGTCAGATAAAGCTGTTGGCTGTTTTTTAAGCTTTGCTTGTGGCTGAAATGGGGGTTAAAGAAACACCCTGTGAGCCCCTTGGCTCTCGTAAAGTGCCTGAGGAAATCTTTCAGTCTTTCTTTTTGCCGGCAAACAGGCTTCTAAAGTCTGTGTAACAAAGTTAACAGCAACTGATGGGAAGATACTTAGTTTTAAACAGACACCGAACAAGCTACCTGTAAATTACAAGTGTAAAAGTTTGTTTTGTGTAACGTTGTTTTCATGATTGACCATCCTAATCTCTGCAGAACAGTATCATAAGAAATAACATTATTTCTGATAGCCCAACACGGTTATGTTCCGCACAGCAGGAATGTAGGTGGGGAGATTCTCTGTATTCCCCTCTGTGCAATGAAAATCCAAACTTAGTGGTCAGTGCTACGAAAAGAAATTAAAGCTTTTCTTTCAGTAACTGAAAGTATTATTTTCCTAAAAAGTGTTAACCTAAAGATTTCTGGTTTTTTTGTTTTTTTTTTTTTCTGAGTTGCTTGTCTTTAAACTTGATTGCTTTGCTGGACTAGGGTGTATTCATTGAGCATATGCAAAATAATTCTTAGCACTGGGTGCAGAAGGATAGCAGCCAAAGTCAATAGTAGCTCAATAAAAGACTTCAGAAGGGTTTAAGAAATTGTTCCGTATACAGACTGAATGCAGATTGGTCTCTAAGGGAATAGTGGTGGTTTTGCATTTCTCTGCCATGTGATAAGAACTTTCATATGTTATCAGAAGGAGATTAGCTGCAGTTCACAGGAACTGTAGCTAGCAAGAGCAAGCAAGAATCTTCTTGCCCTTAGACCAGCAGACTTATTTTTGTATTTTGTAAATATTTTTTTTCTTTGCTGTTAGTTGGCCATGACCTTGGTAACCTTGAAAAAGATACGCTTAGAATAAATAGTTTTACATTGTCCAGTCTTACTCGAGATAGGAAAAAAATGTGTGACCTGCTGAGCTTTGACAGTGTCTCCCTTTTAATAATGAAGTAGTGAGATCAGTAGAAGAAAAGGTCAGATGTGGAGAATTGCCTCACGCCCTTTACTGTCTGAGTGCTGATCACCTTGTTTCATTCCTGCCAAGGGGAATTCTGTGTTGTGCAATGCAGCTCTGGTTAATTCATTTGTGATAGTTAAAACAAGTTAATAATAGCTCAGTGGATCTGTGCAGCAAGAACAGAACTTGTTTTGGCTTCTAGTCCTCCAGTAGTCCTTTTACAGGCAAGTGGTGGTCTGTTGTTTCACAGCCTGTTTGTCAGGCTGTATTATTTTTCTGGAAACTGAGAGCGGACAAGGGACATGAGCTGAATTCCCACTTCTTAATTTTTTATGTTAAAACTAGTTGTTTGCTTATGGAGTTGAGGTTTTTTTAGGTAGAGATTGGTTTGGTTTTTCTGTCTGCATGTGTTTCTTCTTTACTGTTTTAACCATGGTGCTAGGGATGGCATGTGTCTCATGGTCTGTCATCTTGTGTGTCAGTGTGCATGGTATAGATTGTTTGATCCAGGTGGCTTGCCAAATGCCTCTCAGGACTCAGCTTGGTGCATGAATAAGCATTTCTCTTTTTCCTTAAATCTGTCTTTACTGGGTGAACAGTCCAGCTTAGGATGGTAGTGACTCTGAAGCAGTATTTAGGAATTGCATCTCCAGTGTGATGTAGGTCTTCTGGTCTCTCTCTAAAACTGCTGAAGAAGGAAGAGGAGGCTATTTGCCTCATGGAACTGTGTATTCTGGAGTGGAGCAGCTTTAGGAGAAGAGCAGATTCTCTTTCAGCTTGTTTTATAAAAGTGCTGCCTTGTGCTCCGAGTGCCTGCTTTCCTTCAGGACCTGGAGAAGAAAAGGAGTTATTTGCATGAGGAGCTGAAATGCAAGCTGGCAGTGAAGCACAGTAGTTTGAGGGCGTGGGTTCAATCACTGTCTGCTTTCCCACCTAGCAGTGAAAGCTCATTTTATAGGCACATTCCTATCTTCATGTTCAATTTTTTATCTTTAGCTTCTCAGTCTTTTAGATGCCACTTGATTTGCTCCTTTCACTTCCCCTTCCCCCTGTGCAGTAGATGGCAAAATTAAATCAATCTGAGCTGGTGACAAAGACCAAGAAACAAGAGGATACACAAGCTTTTCCCTTTCTTTGCATAGTTGTGTTTCTGCACTTTATTTTAATGGCATTTTAATGGCTTTTGTGTTTTGTCAGTCAGTAGAGGTGTAGAGCTAAATGAAGCATGTTCAATTTCCAGCTATTCAATATCCGAAATGTTCCGTGTGCTTCTTGCAGCATAGAAAATGACATGACTTGCTCTGAAAAACTTAGGTCTCCGTCTCTGGAGCTGGCTTTTAGAAACTTTACAAGTTTATATGTCTGCTTATACAAGTCTGCATGCATATCCAGAGTTAAAAAATAGGTATTTTTTTTCTGGAAGTTGCATAAGACTATGTCTTTTTCTTAAAGAATGTGTAGATTCTGTATGTAGAGAGGAAAGATGATCTGCTTGTGGTCTGTATGGTCCTAGAGCTGTTTTGTCATGTGCAGGTGATAACTTCCACTTACAAAGTTCTCCTACTGTATTTGTTTTGCCTCTGCAGTTTGTCCTGGTTTTCTGTGTAGATTAGATCTTTATGTGCCCCCTTTCATTGCTATTCATGCCTCCTTTTTAACCAGTTGCATGCCTTGGTTTTTTTCTGGATCTGCTGAACAAATGAACTATAAAAGGGCTTGAGGCAGTACTCTGAAATGTCACAGCTCTTGTGCTGCCTGGATTGTGCCATTTGGAAGGATTAAATCCTCATCGTAATTTGATATGTTCAAAATGCTCATCAAGAGACTATTCGGGATCAGGGAAGAGATTGCATGGAAAATGACTGGGCAGTAAACTGCAAATGGATTGAGTGTTTCCTTTGGAGACCCCTTCTGAAATCAGTAAGCCTACAATTTTACATTGCATAGCAAAGCTTTGTGGAGCATAGCCTTTCAGAATTCACTCTGGAACTTTTGGGATTTTCAAAGGCACTGGTAAAGATTGCAAAAAGCTTTGGTTTTTCTGGTTTGGAAAGGCAATGTATTTATATTACGTAGAATGTGATTTAACAAAGTCTACACATAGAGAGCATAAACAATTGTAGATTACAGATTCTGTATCAGATATGAGAGCTTGCAGGTTAGGTTTAGTTTTAAGTTATGGGAAAAACAGAGCTCATTACTCTCCTTTATGCTAGTGTCAAAAGTACCTGTGTGTGGGGAGCAGGAGCCAATGGAAATAGCTTGTCTGCGGCAGAGCTGCCATGCAGGAGCTGTAGGTTCTGATAGACCATGCTCCTCTGCTCACAGAGATCAGTTTATATCTTCTTGAGGTAGTCTTTTTTGGCCTATGGCCCTCTTCTTGTAGGGATGTCTTGGCATAGCCAGAAGAAAGAAAGCTCCCACAGCCAGGGTGCTGGCATGTCAGGGGGCTATGAATAGACTAGGATGTGTTGTAAGTTGCTAAATTGGAACCTAACCCCAGTTTCCAGGGCAAGGTTGGAAGCCAGGAGATCTATACAGGCGGGAATGCCTGCAGGATCAATAGTGGGATCAATGGCTGTGGTGTTTGCCTGCTGCTCCCAGTGGTGACAGAGGGGTTGTGCTCAGCACGGGGTGGGTGGGGGGCTGTGTTTGCCACCTGGAGAGCCCTGCGGGGGTACCACTTAAGGACATGGTAACAGCAGCTCAGGGTGTGTTGTGCAAGGGTCTGCCCTGGTGTACCCAAAGGGGAATGAGCAAAATGCCTTCTTACACCTGAGGAAGAGCAGCAGCTGTACAGCACAGTTACAGCTTGTGTCTAGTTCTTAGGAAGGTTCTGACTAGAAGCCATTGCTGGCATGGCATTTAATCATGACTGCTGGTAATATACTGTTTAGCTGGTCAGCAAAGCAGCTCTAAATCCTTGTTTGTGTTTGATCTATAGAGGTGGGTATTTAGAGGACACTTAGGGCTAGGCTTTGTGCTGTAAGGATCAGTGTACTGTGGAGAGCATTGGGATTCTGTTCCCAACCCCATTCCCAACATGTGGTGTAACTTTGGGTAGATCGCTTATTCTCTTGCCTGTAAAGTACAGAACTGTGATATCAGTCTCTTCCTTAGCCTTTTGTGATCTATAAGTGAAGTGATGTGTATTTAAATGCAAGAGGAAGAGCTTCTAGTTTTCTCAAGACTTTTGCTTTAAGTAGTGATGTGTTTGAGTCTAAAGGAATCTGCACTTGTTTGTGAGGCACAGCACTTTATCAGTTTTCAATTCCTAAATTGGGCTTGGTGTGCTTTCAGAAAGTCAAAACTTCCAATAAAAACAATTGCAGCATAGTAGTGTATGCAAAAGAAAATTCACTGCAAATTGGTAACTTCCCTCATTTATACTTTAAATTCTAGTTCACAGTACAAGACCGGTGGGGAGTTCTCTTGTTTCTTGTGCGGAGCTGTGCATCAGGGAGGGACTGGCTCCCCGTGTGTCAGAGGGAGCTGAGCTTTGGTGGTCTCTTCTGCTCTAACTGCTGAAGTGACTCACAGAATAGAGCTGCTCTGCAGTCTTGGGGAAGGTGTTTGGGTTGCTCAGATTTTGTTTGAAGCTCAGTGTTTGGATTTGATCAGTGCAGAGCTTTAGTGTCACCTTTTAATAAATACTGCTGAGTAGAATTATTCCATATGGATGTGGGGGATTTGTCTTCCCAAGTAATGCTTTATGTTACCATTGATGACGTGGAGCTAGCGAACTCTGCTTTGGTGTAAACTTGCCATAAACCTAAATAAAGGTTTCATCTTGTAGCAATTTTGATGTTTAAGTATATGCTTCAAATATTGCATATGCCAGAATCTCATATTAATCTGTATGCTTGGAGGTCATGCTCCATTTTGATTTTAATATACTATTGTCCTGGTTGCTGAGCGAATGGTCTGCATGCATGGGAAGTAACATTAATCCATAGTTTATCAGATTTATTCATGTGATTAAAGTTACACTTGAGGCTTTCGAGCTATGTAGAGGATGCAGTGCAATGCACTTATAAGCACAGCTCACTGCATAAAAAGAAAATAAACCCCTTTTTTCCTTGTCCTCTTATTCTTTCTCCCTTTCCTCTTGGTGACAGAAGTAATACAAGGATTGTGTTTTGGGTATCAATACAACTTCAGATTGAAATATCATCCCAATGGCCCAAAACTTTTTGCCTTGCAAATGAGATAAATGGATTTTTTTTTTTATTTTGGGCCCCCAATTGCAATGACAGAGACCACATTCTTGGGGAAGAGTGAACGAGCAGTGACCTTAAAATCACAGCAACTGAATTGGATCTACCTCAGTGTAACAGCAAACGTGTTCCCAGGACAGGATTTATTAGTGTATTATGTCAAGGCCTATCAGAAATTACCTGTAATGAGGCCTGTAACACGCTCTCTTAATTGTGGTAAATCTTAATTGTGGGTAAATTATTTCTAGATCTGTGTAGATTATTTCTATCTGTGAGTAGAAAGATACTGTGGTAATTCCAGGCATGTGGGCTGTGACTATGCCTTTGCATGTCTCCAGACATTGTCCAGAAAGAAGTAAATAGGGCTGTTGGTCCAGAGCATTCACTTTGCATGGATGTGTCTGTGCCTAAAATAAAGCAGGCTGTGCTTACTTTTAAAGTGTCCCAGCATTCTTTTCACTCTTATGTGTGACAAGCCATTTATGGGGAAAATTCGGTTTTGAGCTAGCTGTCATTTGCCAAAAGTGAGCCTAAGCCTTCTGAATTTTGGTGGAAAGAGACATTTGTCTGCCAAGCAGCCTATTTTTATCAGTGTGTGTATTGCTATTGTAGCGATTAGGGAACAAACCAGTTCCGCCTGCCCTTCAAAGGTGTTTTAAATGGCATTGGCAAACTGCTTTGTATGAGGGTGGTTGTAAAGCAGCTTTCAGAGACTTGATGAATTCAGCTTAAAGGGGCTCAAGTGCAAGCCACAGGGAAGATCAAATATAGGGGTCCTTAGTTCTGTTGTAGGTCACATCTTTAAAGACATTTCTTTTGGAGCTGCAATGTATAGGAGTTATGGGGAGGGGGGAAGAATGAAGGATAAGCAAGGTGGGTTTTTCAGTTTGATTTAAAGGATGATGGCAACTTCTTCCTTTTAAAATGCTGGTTTGTGCCCTGCATGGTTAAAATTTGGGTCAGCTGTAACCCAAGGAATCCAGCTAATGAAAATACATCTAGGCAGGGACCTGGAAATCTGGTATCAAAGGAACTGGTGGGGAGGTGTGTGATGGAACTGAAAAAGGCCATGAATTAAAGGATCATGTGAAAGTGTTGGTATGGCAACAAACAAAAAAGAAATGGAAAAAATCTGTAAAAGAACAGTTAAAGAGCAGCTTAATGAATAATAGTTACGTTGACCTTAGTCTACTGTTGGTTTTTGGCCATGGAACAATGTCCTGAGTATCTGGCCTTCTGCATCTTGTTTGTGGTGTTTATTATTTTTGTTCCACTATACTCTTGCCACACTTGTGCTGATGGTATGGGTGGTTATAACACTGAAGCCAGGGTTTCAGTCCTTGTTTAGATACAACTAAGATAACAGTGATTGTAATAAAGGATAATGTAGAGAGGGAGTATGCAGAGGCTGTTTTCTCTTCCTGAAATGTGATATCTAATTATCTGCCTTACTACCTGTCCAGCCTAACAGTATTCATTTTTGTTTCATTTGTTTAAAATAAAAGTTGAAGATAAAGAAGGCAGCTAAAACTGCAGACCTGAGAGGGGGAATATGGACTGCAGTAAAACTGCTTCAGTTTTGTTTGGGTTGTTTTTTTTTTTGGTTTGGTTTTTTTTTTTGTGTTTTTTTGTTTGTTTGTTTGTTTTGTTTTTTTTGTTGTGTTGTTTTTTAAATTATTCAGCAGTGTTTGGGTGTTTAGCAAAGTGTTGATAGTAGAAGTAGTTCCCATAAACTGAAAGAGGTTGTGTTTTCATGCACAAGAAGCCTTCAGAAATGTTTCTGCTATTTGTCTGTATGATTAGAAGTCTCCTTTTGTTTATACTTGGTCCATCCTATATATAGGTGTGTGTGCATGCACATGCGTATGTATATCTGAGTATGACTTTTCACTGTACAAGCATCTGGAAAAAAGCTCATGGAGTCAGAAGCAGGTCTGTGTGTCTGTAGGAGAACATATTAGCATATGGGAAAGAAAGGAAGTGAATGGAGGGATGTGTTTTTAAAGCAGGACAAATACATAATTTCATCTGTTGCTTGTAGTGAGGCTCTTGGTTTCTGTTATTGACCTGTGATAAGCTGAGTATCTTGCTACACTTGCTTAAACCTTCAGTCCAAGTCTGGAATCTTGAAAAGGGGAGTGGCAGTCACTGTAGAGAATGTTGGCTTGTGAGGCTGAGGATTGTTGCACACAGGAGCATCCCAGGTTTAGTTTTGCTGTTACAACAGGGCTCTGAATCAGGTGGCATCTAACCTGTAGAAGCCCCTCTGCCCACCATGCAGACCTTGCCTGGTGTCTGGGGATGGCTTGGCTCAAGCTTCCTCATGCTGCAAGGTGCGGGGGTTTTCTAGGGATTCATTCACCTGTGAGAAGCTTACTAAGCCAAATCTGTGACTCTCCCTATTTCTGGAAAATGGCTCATGCCCAACACTTGTCAGCTCTCTTCAGTCCAGGTTAGAGGCACTCTGACAGCTTGTGTAGACACGACCAACTTGTCCATGCTCTGTGCCGGCAGTGCCCTGCTTTGCTAGCACTAGATAAAGAATCCTCAGGGAGCAAGTCAAGTGTGACATAGACTTTGTACACTTGGATTAAGTCCAGTTGGAACCACTCCCATAATCTGGTAGAGCTTGCTTATACTGTATTTATTGATTTAGTACCATATGAATAGAACTTGTCTTAGGGGGAAAAAATGCTTTGCCTGCTGTCTGTGCTGGGTATTACTGGAAGTGTAGTTGTTCAGTACAGTACCAGCCTGCTCAGAAGTGTGTGCTTTCTGTGTTGGTTTTTGTGTCTCTTGTCCTTGCTTGTGCTTATTGCTTTTTCACTGAAGAAAAAGAGGCAATTTTCCTAATGCTTGGTTGTTTTTTGTGTGTAGTCTTTTACCTTCTTGATTATCTAGCATATATTTAGAATAGCCTGTCCTTTGGCAGCATGTTGCTGATGCTTCTGAGCTAAGAAACCACTTGCCTGGTACCTAGGTGGTTTATAGCTGCTGTGCAGAGAAAGTGGGGCTGATAACATGGAAATCTGAATGATATGGCTAAGAATGTGCCCAGTGCAATGTATTGCAGCCAAATCTGTACAGGGTAGTAGGTCCTGTTTGCTTGTTGATATATTTAGCAGCGGAGGGTTGAATAAGAGTTGTGCAATGTATGTTTTCTACTTGTTGTCACATTATCTTTCCTGAAATTTTGTTTGGAGATTTATTCCTTAAAAAAAAATGCACATTTATCATATCATAACTGTCACTTCATGACAAGGTCTATGACTGTTTTTGGCTGAAAGGAGGATATGGTTTTACTATTGTGGATTAGTAAGAATATGTATGAAAAGGGGATTTTTTTTTTTTTTTTTTGGTGTTTGTTGTCCAAATCAGTCTTGGCTTACCTTTTGTTGCCCTTGGGATGGAGGAAATGAACTTTTTGCACTCAAGCTTTCCTTGCTGCTAATACTTTTGATCACAAAAGCGCTTATTTCTTAATAGTGGCAACCTTTGAATGGTCTCATTTCAGCTGGGACAGTACTGGGTTATTGGCTGGTTTCTTTGCCTGGCTCTGAATTGCAGGGACAGCCTGCAAATAAATGCTTTGAGTGAGATCCATGTGGAAATTTCCAGTGTGAAGATGTAGGGGTAGAAAAACACTTCCTGTTGACAGAGTAGATTGCCTTACCTGACAGGCAACTTTTGAGTATAAAAGTGCATTGTACAATGTTAAAACAAACCATAGTGATTAAACTCTGGACAGATTCAAGAGTAACACTTCTTAGAGGTCTGGAGCATATGGATAGGTCTTGTTAATGAGAACCACAGAATAATGACCTAGGGTGGGCTTGATTTTTATTTTTACAGCTAACCATTATGCCCAGATTCATTGCAAGCACTTGTCATTGTAAGACTGTCCTTCTAACAGTGCACTTAAAACATGTAACATTTCCTTACTGCAGTGCTTGTTCCTGATTTTGCTCACCGATAAAACAGTGGTTAAACAAATGTCCCAGGAACTGGGCTTTGTCCTGCATTTGCATAATAATATCTCTCTGAAGTTCAGCTGTAGTGATCCATGCATTTCCTGTGTGATTGCAACAAAACTGTGTACTTAGAGATTCAGCTTTAGCAGTCCATTCCTCTCCTGCATGACTGGTACAGCAGACATGTTTGAGACAGGGCTTGTGTTTCCTGAGAAGGTAACTGGATCCAGTTACTTGTGGTCTGCAGCTGGGTTTAGTGCCATATGTGCTGTTGACTCAGGCCCACTTGTACCACATCAGTCTATTTACATTTATAGTTGTGCACCTGTGCATGTTGACAGGTTATCTTCTAAAAATGAATTGATACCTGTGTATCTACCTAGGAAATAACTTAAATATGTGAACTTAGACTAGTGCTCTGTATGTGTGGCAGTCAGAACATTTTTTTCTCTCCAAATCATTACAGAGAATGCTGTATGGGCAAAGTTGGACCTTAGTCAGCATTGCTCCAATTGCATGCCTCTGTCTTCGGTGTCACTAAAGATGGGAACATGTACAGCTGAGCCAGTCCTGGCACCGTGACCCTGTCTGTACTTTAATGATGTAGATGAGTGAAATAAGCAGGTGAAAATCTCCCCTGCAAAATTGTTTTGCACCCCAGCCACTGGATTTCTTCTACATGAGCCACAGTAATACAGGAGAGCCAATGTCCTGAGCCTGGTTCCAGGCTGAGCCAAAGGAATTGATGGAAATTGCTCTTGTCAGACACTCTCTGTCTTGCATCCTGCAGTGCTCAGTTTGGGTTTGAAGACACTGAAATCATACAGGCTGTTACAAATCTGAGATGGACCCCCTTGAAAAGGAAGGGGGCCTGAGTCAAAAATTCAGCACTGTAGTGCAGCACTTTGCAAATGCTGTCGTAGGTAGGTATTGTGAGCATGCTTAAGTTTGGTGTTGTGAGCATGATTAAGTTTCCAATTAAAAGTGTCAGAATGAGCTACAAGTTGGGGATGGAGCAGACTACCCTTGGAGCACAAAGCTTAATCCTTGGTGTGGGAGTGAAGAAATTTGGCTATGTAAAATTAGCAGGCACAGCTCCAGCACAGGAATGGAATGTGACAGTGTAGTTCATCAGTGCTATGAGGACCTGAGAACATGTTCCAGGGCCTCATAATAATTGAAAGTAAAATGCTAATGCTTTTAATCTACTTTTAACATCTGGAAGGAAACAAGACCATCTCTGCAGTGTTTGCTGACATCTACCTGTCTTTGCTTGCCCTGGTCAATGGTAGCATGGATATTTGTGTGGAGTCCTGGAAAGTTATCCTAACTCATGTGAACAAGGACAGTTCTCTTTTCCTGGTAAGGTCGGCTAACTAGCTGTCACTCAGGCTGGCCTGGGTGCTATCTGGGCTGCAGACAAGTTCCCATAGTGGCTGCTTTCCAAAGTGGAAAGAGATTTGCTGGGGATGTGCTACTGGCTCTTAGGGAACATGAAACCTGTTGCAAACATGTTCTTTGACATCTTGTCTCCCTGCCCCTTCTCCCTTTTTATCTTTCAGCACAGAAAGACATCAGTCATGGCGGGTGATGCCATCATGGTCATGAGAGGCTTAACAAAGCTCAGTAAAGCAATCCTGGAAACCCAAGCAGGGCAGCTTCGGCAGGTGCTCCTCGGAGGAGATGCAGTTACTATTGCAAAGACTCTCCAAGCCACTGCTGAGGAACAGTTCAGTTCTGCCTTGGGGAAGGTGCAGGTAAGCAAAGCTCCTTGTGCAGTTTAGTCTGATATTTTCCTTTTCCTCCAGGTACTTTTTTTGGTTTTGTTGTGTGAGTGTCTGGGAACTCATATCTTGAATGAGAGCCTAGTTCTGAAGTGCGGGATTGATAATAATAATAATAATAATGTTGCAATACTCTGGGAATTCTTCGGAATCTGTGGTCTGTGGAAGGTGCTTGGACAGGAATGGGAGGGGAATGTTACTGCAGAGTGTTTCTGTTTCCATTACTGGGTGTTTAAGACATGCAGAATAAGAAATGTGCTCTGTTCATTTCATCTTGTCAAAGATCAAGCTCTTGCTAAGATTGGTCAGCAGCTTTGTTATTTAGACTCTCCTTCAAATGTTAGGCATTGATTTGCCTCTTCTTGACTAAAGGAAGGAGGTTTTTTTAGAGTGCATTGGATTTATCTCAGTGGTGCTTCCTTTCTTGGCAGAATTGGTGCACATGATATTTTTCAGAGTGGCTCAGGGTCAGGTGTTTGCATGTTCATCACTTACAACCCAGGCTGGATTTTTGGAACTGGCTTTCAAATGAGGAACATAAGGAAAGCTAGACAGCAGCTTCTCTCACCAGAGATGGGGAGAGATTTCTAAGAGCTTCACATTTGCTGTGCTGCCATCTTGTCTGTGATACTTCTCTCTCATCTTCCTTTAGAAGGAGTGTGTAGCTCAGATGATTGTTTTTGAAGCAGAAACTAATGAATGAGATTTTGATGGTTTTTATGCAACCAGCTTAGACTATACTGGCCATCTAAAGCTTCAGTCCTAGAATCTGGGCCTGTGTGTTCTTGGTTCTATTTAAGCTTACCGTAGAACTAACTTGTGTGTTTGTTTCCAATAAGCACAACTGCAGAACACTTGCCCTGCATTCTGTAAATGGGTCGCAAGAAAAGCTGCTGCCAAAGCAGGGTTCAGTAAGAAATCCAAAGGTACAGCATTTGCTGTTTTGAAGACATGAAGATTTTACATTAAGTGACAGGGTTTTAGCTGTCTGGCATGTTTCTAAAAATTTAAGTATGGAAGTAAGGAGGTCTTCTTGCTTGAAATCATTGGTCAGTATTGTGGGCCACAGTCCCCATCAGTAAACATTTCTCCTCTCCTCCCCTGCTGTGATGTTGAGGTTCAGAATAGCATGAGACCTGCTGAATAACAGGAAAGACCGTGTTCTGTTTTTTTCTCTAAGGAAGTGAAATTTAATTAGTGTTTAGGAAAGAGCTTGAAATATGCTGCCTGCTTGCCTGACCACAGCAGCATTTAAAATCCTGTTGATTGCTTGTAATAGTCTTCAGTTATTTTATGGTATTGCCATTGCTGAGATAGGTAGCTAGGATATGTCCAGGAATAAGTGAGCAGGAAGTAATGTTCTGCTGTTGACTTTTATTTATTGATTCTCTCTGTGGGGCAGCTTTTGCAAGGTTAGGACAGAAAAGAGAAAACTGTCAGGAGAAGCTTGCCTGGAGTGTTGCTGTGCCTGATGCTGTTATCCTTGCTCCAGGCACAGAATTTTATTTATTTTGGGATGACAACACATAGTTTAGTGGTTGAATAATGGAATGTGTTTTGCAGTTGGTAGTGTCATGGCTGTGAAAGGCTGAGCTTATTCTGTCTATAAGCTGGTATCTGGTATTGCTTCAGGTAGCTTTGGGCTTGGAAGGGCTCACGTTGTGTGACTGGGGACAGGATGGGAGGAGGGAAAACAGAATGTTACGAGGTTTAGCTTTTTGTTATCCCTGCCTCCTAAGTACATCTTATGTGATATTGCAGCTCCTATCACCTGCTGTTTCTGAGCAATGCATTGCTTCTTAGTGAACTCCACATTTAGTGACCCTTTCTGGCAGTGTATGTAAGAACAAGGGGTCTCCAGTTAGGGATACTTGAGAAGCTGCTAAAGAATTTGTCCCATCAGTGGAGTTTAAAGGTTGCCAGGGATTCCAGGCATCCTCAGTGTCTCTTCCTTTTTCTTTCTTACTTGCCAGTGTCTTTACAATTCTTTACTGTGTAAACATGACACCTAGCTGCATGATCATCTCTGAGGACCACAGTTGGGTAGGGAGCAAGTTTTAAGATCTTTTCTTTAAGTATTTCAATTATTGTTTGCAGGAACTAGGCAAACAGCAGGAGAACTTTACTGACCTCGGTGAGGATTTTGGGAAAGACTATGACTTCTCAGCCCGAGAGCCATCAGATGCTCCAATGGACTTCTCCACTGCCCCTGGCAAGCCTCATGAGCACAGCGCTGAAGGCCCTGCTTACTCCTACACAACAAATGGACCTTTTAGAAATGTTGATGAGACTGGAGATTCTGGCATGGGTCAGAAGCCTTTCCCTCCCAAAATGGATGCAAGGTTATTTGGAGGCATTAGGGACCCTGGAAATCCTTTTGCTGCTGCCTTTGGACAAAATAGGGCTTTTCACCAAGACCATTCTTCTGTTGGTGGATTAACAGCTGAAGATATTGATAAAGCCAGACAGGCCAAAACAGGTTCAGAGCAGAAACCCTACAAACAGATGGTATGTTGTTTTAATTAAGGATTCTCAGTGCTGTCGTTTCCATACTGGATTGTCCTTACTCACATTCTCCTGTGTTTCTCTCATTTCTTCCTCTTCCACTATTCCCTTTTGAGGAGGCAAAAGAGGGAAGTGTCAGTGCTCATTAACTCCATGATATTTTTTCTGTCAATAGCTTTTCAGTCTTTCTTTTCACACTTACTCCCTGTATGTCAGATAATCTGATGTGAGAAGAAGTTTAAAAAGTGTACATAGGGTTAGAATTGGACCTAAGCTCCTCACAGTAGAGGCTGTGGCTTCCTGTGTGGTGTCTTGCAGTTGTAGAGGTAATATTGCCCTGAGCATAAGTAGGTTAGAGAGTAGCATAGCTCACAATTGTTGCTTTAGTGCTTCATGCCCTTGTGTGAGAGTGTGGATACTTTTCATCTCTGACCTTGTGTGTCCTTCCCCACATGCAGTATCATACCACAGATGCCACTGTGGGCTCACTCACTCACTCAGGATACTGCTTTGATAAAACTGGATACTTAGCTGCTCCTGCTGTTGTGCATGGAGGAACTGTCTTTAGTCCTGTGCATTTGGTAACCCTCCATGAGTTCTAAATCCATGCATGGAAGGGAGTTTGGGTTAGCATTGTGCAGCTTCTCCAAGTTCAAAATACAAGAGCTGCTGAGTTGGAAGTGAAAATGGGGTTTCTGAACATGGTTATCAGTTCTTGTCTTTCCACCCTCTTGTCCTCTCCTCTGCTCAGTGTGTGTTTCAGTTCCTGATGTGTCTGTTCTGCACCACATTCACTTGAAAATCTCCCAACAGATACAAGGCTCAGGTTCAAGGAAGGCTTTCTGTAGCATGGAGTTATTCAAGAGCTCTGAGCTGTGCTCTGACTTTGCAGGTGTCTCTGACCATGTGCCCAGTTAATCTGTGGATTTGTTTTGTTTTCCCTCTCTCTCCACTGCAGCTCAGTGAGCGGGCCCGGGAGAGGAAGGTTCCTGTCACCAGGATTGGCCGACTCGCCAACTTCGGAGGTCAGTTTGCACTCCCACGTCTGCCACATCACAGCACATGGATGTGCTGGTGAATGGCTGGCTGTGACAAGGCTCCTGCTCTGCAGCATTGGGTGGTTCCATTTGCCAATTAAACTTGCTAATAGGAAACACAAACAGCTTGTTTCCCACAAACAGCTTGGTTAGCTCAGAGCTTGAGCTGGGCTTTTGTATTGCTCTTAAGAGTGTGGGGCAGATGATTTGGGGTGCGTGGTAGAGCTGCACATCTTCATGGCAACACATACCATGTGGGGTGTGGTGTTTTAATGGGAGAATGAGGTGCAGGTTGTTCCCCAGCCTGGTTGTGATTGCACTTTGAGGAAACTCTCCTAGTCTTTAACAGTGTGCTGTTAGTGTCAAGCAGAGACAGCTGGAGCAGCTGTTATTTTAAGTAATCTTTTCCCAACCTTACCCTTGCTGCTTCTCTGAACAGTGTTTAAATATAAAACATATCCTCTTGGTATTCCTTTTTGAGCATGGGGAGATGATAATGGTCAAGGTTTGACTTACTTAGCCATTGCTTGTAAACCATTTTCTCCCAGGAAGTATGTAAATTCTGAGCTTGTAAGATCAAGCTAGGTGAAATCTAAATGAATGGGACTTACTATGTCAAAAAGCAGCTAAATATCTGAAGTAATATTGACAGAAGATGCTTATTTAATGTCTTGTACCCAAAGCCATCAAAGGACTTAACATGTTCCTGAGACAAAGGGATCACAGTATTGTAGGTAGAGAGATGAACACAGCTAGTGTTACTTAGGTAATCACTAGGTGAGGAGTCTGTTGCTGTGGTTGGGGTTTTTTTTGTGACTGTAGTGTTTTGAGATGATAGTCGCCCGTCTAGGTTGTGAGCAGTCTCTTGTGGCTCTTGTGATTCTCTTCCACAAAATTTGATAGAGAAGCACACATACAAAGTAGACATCCTTGTGTTACAGATCCCAGAAGAAAGAAAAATAACCTGTCAAATGTAATTCAAATCAACTATTATATAAAAACACAATTATTCTTTCTCTGTGTGTCCTTTTGTCAGACTAATATACACACTAGGAGGAGCTGGGGCAGGGGCTGATTCTATGCAGTGCAGAAATAAACAGCAAGTGAGTTTTGTGATAAGTTTTTCATGCTTGTCAGAACTCTTTAACCCCGTAGCCTATTGCAAGCACTCTGGCTTCATAGCATGCTTAGTATTCCTTAAGGGGAAGCAGGGTTCATGATCAGCTTTTTGAAGTAACAAGACATCACTTTAAAACTCACTTGACTATGTTCTTAAGCTCTAGTAGCATGCAGGTCTCCATTCTAATCTAGCCCTCAATTTTATGAGAAGTGTCATGACACTTTTAGCTGTCATCTTCTGAGTTCCTCTGTTGCTGCTTGCTGGCAGCTGGTGGATGTGAAGTGGCAGATGACCAAATTTTCTGTGAACTTTGGGTTCCAGTGCTGTTGCTTTATGTTCCAGCTTTTGGCACCCAAGGCTGTTGTGTGGGGGAAGGCTGACTCATGCTTCTGGGGGAAGTATAACCTGTCTTCTCCTAACCTCAAGGTAAAAACCAAAACAAATAGCCCCATCAGACCAAAACCACTCTCCCACAAGGGAGAGTAAGAAAGAAAGAAATATTGTTTATAAGCAGCATCTCCAGACATATCTCTGTGTGTCATTTATTTTTTTTTGTTGTTCTTGCTCTTCTCTTCCAGTTGTCTGCTTTATATAAATAAAATGGCTGGCAAGACAGAATGCTTGCTTTCAGAGGGCTTTTGGGGGAAGATCGTGTTGCAGAAATGGTGTTCAGATTCTCTGGTCTCTGCAATCTCTTGTTAGCATTCATTGCTTATCTTTCCCTCTGAATTTTTATTTGCAACAGTAAAGAGAAGCAGTACTGTCAGTACAGTGGCTTAGCAAACAACAGATGTAGTCTATAGGTAGTTTATTTCAATTTAAGATACCCTTTGTTAATATTTTGGGACATTTTACAAGGGCCTGTGGTAACAGGACAACAGGTAATGGCTTTAAAGTGACAGAGGGCAGGGTTAGATTAGTTGGTAGGATGAAATCCTTTATTCAGAGCGTGGTGAGGCACTGGCACATGTTGCCCAGAGAAGCTGTGGATGTCCCATCCCTGGAAGTGTTCAAGGCCCAGTTGGATGGGGGGAAATACTGCAGGAAATATCACTATTAACCCGTGACCCACTTGAATGTCCTTGCTTCCTGGGACATTCAAATAATCAGAATCAATCAGGGAATGGCAGAGTTGGGGGGTGATTATTTCCTGCTCTACCACCTGGCTCTTCACATTGCCTTAAAAATAATTAAGGGCAGGAAGCTGCTCCATATCCATCAGGAAGTGTAGCTTAAAGTAAGCTTTTTGTGCAGGAATTTTCTTGTGTTTTTTGGGATACCATCTTCATTTGAAAACCTCAAGAAATCATTCCGGGAAATAAAGTGGTTGAGGTGGATTCTTCTCCTACAATCTCCATACCAGTTAAACTAGCATTTGATTCTGACTTTTTTTTTTGGCCATCTTTTTTTCAGATAAAACCCACTTTCCTGCTTTATCTCTGTATTAGAAAAGTATTATTTTAGGGTTGGAGAAGATGGAATGATATTCAGTAGGTCCAAAACAGAGTTCGTGTAACTTCCAGGGGTTCAGATAGCTGAATTCCCATGCTATTGGCATGATCCTATTCACACTTGAATCATTCCTTCTCCTGTCTTTGCATGTTTTCTTTTGTCCCCTCCAGTGTTATAGGGAGTGTTCAGCTGTGTCTCAGCCATGATGTCAGGACACTCTGGTGGGTGATGGACAAATTAATAACAGGAGGCAAAAATTCATGGACTGCTGAGTTTGCCTGGCGTTTCACTTCTTCTGGGGCAACAAATGTTATACTGGAAAGACTGAAGATCATATTTTCCAACACTTCCATGTAATACTGAGCTAATATTGCTCTGTGATCGGCACAAGATCCTCTACTGAACTTCTTTGTCCTTTATATGTATTTTTGTATGCTTCTTGCAGCAGCTGGAGTGACTGTTGGTAGGTGTATTTATAGTACTAAATAGCATCCTTGATTTTTATTTATTTTTTCTTCCCAGGATTGTAATTGACAGAACAGATCTTTCTGCAGTTTTTTTGTTCCATGCTTGTTTTGTAGCTTGATGGGTCATTAGTTCCATCCACTCACTTCTTGATCTTTTCTTCATTTCCATTCTCCCTCCCTTGCTTTATTTGACTTTTCTAAGCAGTTCCTGTCTCCCTTAATCATATTCCTGGTTTCTAAGTTTATTATTTTAATGATATAATGAGATCCTTTTGCAATTAAGTAAATTCAGGAAGTTTGTGGTGAAGGCTAGATTTAATATGATTTTAACAATTTTGAAAACAAAAAAGAAGAAACATAGTCTGTTGAGGTATGTTAGTAAAGTATTTACAGGCCTGAGAGCTGCAGGATTCAGACTGTCATGTGAGTGACCAGTGAGTGTATTGGGTTTGCTTGTCAAGGTTTTGGCTGCAGGGTCGCTCCTGGGAGAAGCTGCCAGAAGCTTCCCGTGTCTGACTCCAAGATGGCTCCAAGCCAAAGCCACCAGCAATGGTGGCAGCCCCGCTGGGATAACTGAGCTAAAAAGGGGAAGAAACCTGCACAATTGCAGCTGGAGAGAGGAGTGAGAGAAACAGCCCTGCAGACACCAAGGTCAAGGAAGAAGGAGCAGGAGAAGGTGCTCCAGGTGCTGGAGCAGAGATTCGCTGGCAGCCTGTGCTGCAGACTGTGGTGAGGCAGCTGTGCCCTGGCAGCCCATGGAGGGCCACAATGGAACAGAGATCCACCTGCAGCCTGTGGAGGATCCCACAGTGGAAGAGGTGGATGCTTGAAGAAGGCTGTGACCCTGAGGGAAACCCATACTGGAGCAGGCTCCTGGCAGGACCTGTGAACAGAGGAGCCCACACCAGAGCAGGTTTGCTGGCAGGACTTGTGGCCCTGCGGTGGACCCAGGCTGGAGCAGCCTATTCCTGAAGGATTGCATCCTTTGGAAGGGGCCCATGCTGGGGCAATTTGTGAAGAACTGCAGCCCATGGAAAGGACTCACATTGGAGAAGTTTGTGGAGAACTGTCTTCTGTGGGAGCAACCCCATGCTGGACCAGGGGAAGAGTGTGAGGAATCCTCTCCCCATGGAGGAAGGAGCAGCAGAATGTGTGGTGAACTGACTGTAACCACCATCCCCTTCCCCTGTGTTGCTGGGGAGGGGAAGGAGGTAGAGAATTCAGGAGTAAAGATTATGATTTAGTATTCATTTCTCATTGTCCTACTCTGATTTGATTGGTAATGAACTAATTTCCCTAGGTCGAGTCTGTTTTGCCTGTGATGGTGATTCCTGAGTGATCTCCCTATCCTTATCTTGACCCGTGAGCTTTTCATTATATTTTTCTCTGCCTTGTCCAGCTGAGGAGCTTGCAGTGTGTGCTGTGTGGTGATTGTGGTGCTTTACGTGACCAAAACCAGGGCACAGGCTGCTCCAGGGGAGGGTCTCACCCACCCCGGAGCTTGGCAGGCTGAGCAGAGTGATAAGAGCCCATTCAGCTCCTGTTTGTTTTGTTGTGTCAGTTGCTGAGCAAGAGGTTTCCTCCTGAACAAAACTGGCTCCAGATTGTCTCTTGATGCGCTTGGTTTGAAGTATACCAGATGCTGCAGATGCCTGGAAAATATCTGAAGAGCCACTCTGCTGGTGTAGGACCAAGTGACATTTTCCAAGGCTGAAATAATCTGTCTGCATAAAGTGCAAAATGCAGGAGAATGACTTTGTAGAGGTGCTTAGGGATACTATTTTTCAAGGTGCTGAACTATGGCTGCTGAGCAATGCTGAGAGCTGTCCCAAAATGATTAATCTTGGAGGAAATACATGTCTTACAGGCAAGGAAAATGAAGGACCTCAGGAGGGACCTGTGAAAGTAGATCAGTGGCCCAGAGGAGGAGAGTGCTTTTGTAGCACTGCAGCTTCTTTGGAGGGATGACTTGCTCCTGCTCACAGGTGAATGGCAGCAGCTAAGCCCCATATAGCTGCTTACTCATTTCCTCCCACTGCAGGAAGGAACAGGAAGAGTAAAAGTGAGAAAACTTGGCAGTTGAGATAAAGACAGTTTACGAGGTGAAGCAAAGAAAGGTCCGTGTGCAAGCAAAGCAGCACAAAGAGTTCATTCACAACTCCCTGCTGGCAGGCAGATGCCCAGCTACTTTCTGGGAAGCAGGACCTCAGCATCTGTAGTGGTTACTTGGGAAAGCAAACACCTTAACACCAAGCATCCACCCTTACATCCTCCTTTTTTTTGCAAGCTTGACTGGTAAGCAGCAGCAAACACTGTGATTATACTTTGAAGATGCTTGAAGCCTTTGTTTAAACTTCAGATCTTTAAAGCTTAGCAGGTGTTTAACCATGCACTTGTTTTTGCTTGACTTTATTTTAAGCAATTGTTGACTGGTGATTGGAGTTCATCTTTTTGGAAATGGGACAGAGTGGAACAGTGAGGAAGCTATAAGAGCACCTATTGTAAAAGAGGCTCTTTTTCTTGTGCAGTCCTCAATATTAGTACAGATGCTCAGCTCTGTGCATCCATGAGAGGGAAGGTGCAAAACACGTTTCATTTGTAGTCTGATCTTGTCCACACTGATGTAAACCCAAGCTGCTTTTAAACAAGCTATTCTGGAAGACAGGAGTAGAATCTGGTTCCTAGTCTTTAATTTACCTTTGAAGTGGTGTCTTAATGATGAAGAGATTAGAAACTTCAGATACATTTTATGTCCAGCAGTAAATCCCATAGTTTTTAATTTCAGACATTGAACATAGAGCCTTTAGAAGAAGTGATGTTTTTAATTTGAAACCAATTACTGCCAGTCAGTTCACTCTAGCTCTGATAATGACCAAGCTGATTTATGATGGGGACCATTGTTTTGGAGGAGGTGAAAGTGGGATCAAGGCCAATAGAAATGTTCTGTGAGTGGTATTTTGTCTAGAAAATCACATCTTGTTGATGATCTATGTCTATTGGCTTCCTGTCTGACTCTTTGTACTGCCTGCTCCAAGTCCTGTATGTGAGATCTGATTGGAAATGATTGTATGTCAACATTTTAATAGGTGCTGTTTAAGTTGTTTTTGAAAAGTCTTTTTGCTTGTTTTCTGTGAAGCCTAGGGGTATTTTTCTCTCTTTGTTTAGCTGATAAAATCTCTGGATTTCTGGTGCAAAAGATCTGGTTTTTGGTGATGCATGATTTGGCACAATTGAAGGGTCTGGACAAGTTAGCCACTAACAGCAGACTTCCTTGGGCTTCAACTTGTCATTTCAGTGCTGCAACTCCATAGGGAAACTTGGAGAAAAAAGGGAAAACTTTAAAAAAATCCAACAAACCCCAAACAAAAAACACGCCACAAAAAAGCCCATTAAACCAAAAAAAACCCAAAACCTAACCACCTTGTAATGTCGCTGGTGCCTCCTGTGCTTCCCCTTATGCAGGATTCTCTTGCCCAGTGCATGTAGTCTGTAAGACTGAAAGTGGAGCTGTTTCTGAAGCAGACAAACTGGGCAAGTTTGAAATTGTACTGGCAGAGGTGGGCTTGTAATTCCCTGATGGGAGAGAGGAAAAACTCCAGTGCAGGATGAGGGTAACCTTGTTTGTGCTCAGGCTTTCTTTGAATGTGCATGTGGTTCTTCCTGCACACGTGCAAAATGCCACGTGCTGGACAGTGCTGCTTCCTTCATTGTGCTGACTTTGTTCCCTGGTTGTTTTACCTGGGAAGTTTTCCAGTAGCGCCTTGAGAAGGGGTTGGGGTGCTTGGAAAACAGGTGCACTCAGTACTGTCAGCAGTGTGGCAGTACAGCATGGCAGGATGCACTACTGCTGAGGAGATACGGAGCAGCACCATCTGTTCTGGCTGCCTATGTTATTTGTTGTCCAGGAAAAAAAAATTACATTGGGAAGGCAGTGAGACCTTTGGTGGTATGGATTATTGCATGATTAGATCTGTGCCTCATTTCATCTCTTTGGTGCTTTGCTCTGGTTAGTGGAGGCAGATAATGCTGCTTTGTAGTTGTAGCTTAGCCTGTGGCTGTGAAACAACACCCAGGCATTCTCTGCTTGCTAGGGTGATAGTGCATGTGGAGTGCTGCTGTTTTGTCTCCTAGCCTTACTGTTGCTGTGTGGGGTTACTCCCAGCCCAGCTCCTTGGGATTGCAGGTTGCAACACTGCTAGTGTAAGGTGAGCCTTGGGGAAAATCATGTTACTGTTCATCACAGAAAATGAGTACATGGAAGGAAGAGACAGATAGTGAGCACAGTTAAACCTAATGCTTAGACAGCAGAGTTGCAGAACTTTAAACTCTACTGACAGTGGCTTCATCCTGAATACAGTGTTTCCTCCTGCTGTGGCGGCATGGTAGGGGGTGAGAGGGATTCTATTCCTTCCTGAGAGTTGTCCTTTGAGAACCATGTTTGTGAGAGTTTTGGCTTCTTTTTTTTCCCCTTCACTTCTTTTAAACTCCACGATTTGAGTCTACAGCAGGATATCAGCCAGAGCACAGAGCTCTGAGTAACACTTGTGACATGCTTTATAAAAGCCACATGTCCCAGACTGGCATAGCCTATGATTCCTGGCTGGCATGCTGCGCTGAAGAAGTACAGGAGAAAACCCTACAGTATCAAGTGAAGATGACTCCATTGCAAAAGGCAGGATGTTCTAATCGAGCTGTTGTGCATTTGAATTTGTGGCTTAAAGTTAATTACCAAAAAATGCCTCTCTACGGGGCTTGGAAGGATTTTTTTCGTTCTGACTCAAGTCTTTTTCTTATTGTTTTAAAGGACTAGCTGTTGGTCTTGGCATTGGTGCTTTGGCAGAAGTGGCAAAGAAGAGCCTTAGACCTGAGGAACGCAGTGGTAAGCCCTTTCAATGTCCTGTTTTCTTTTTTTCCTCCTCTCTGTTTTATCCCCAGACACAGTTTACCTGCATTTGCAAGACTTGTATTCATTTGAAGGCTGGATGGTGGGACAGAGTAACAGGGGGATATGGGTAGTTCTTTTATTTTCAATATAATCCTTCATCTCCTGGCTCTTCTCCCATCTCAGTACACCACAGCCTCACTACATAGACAGAGGTGAGAGGAATATTCCAGAGAATGTGTTTGTGCCAGCACAATTTGTACAGCTTTACTTTCCCATAGCCAACCCTGAGGTTGAATACTATCCCTGTGCCCATTTTGGATTGTCTTGACTTAATAATTCTTTGTAAACTGTTCAGTGAAACCATGTATTGCTATCAGAACAGAAACTGTAGATAAGCCTGTGTGTCTGAAAATTTTCTTAGTGGTTGTAGTCTGTTTTAAATTTAAGGATGTTCTGCCTAGGAGGAACTTGGAGGATGGCTTCTCTCTTTTAAGAGAGACAAAACACTTCATGCTCCTGTTAAATGGCAATTATCTATTTCCAATATCTGTCTTTTGCTGCCTTCTAAAGGATTCTCATAACATGCAAAAGGCTGTGCTGTGCAAATCGACCTGATCTTCTTTCCTTCCCAGCTTATTTGAAGTTGGAGGTGAAATGTTCCTAAGTTGCACCTGCTCATGTCATCGCGACTTTCTTCTAAGCATATGCATTGGTAAAATATGGTGGGGTGTGTGTATGTGAATGGTTTAGAGCATAGAAATAAATGGCATTCTTCTCCAGAAAACATGAGATTACTCTATGGCTCCATTCACCTGCTTGTTACCCAGGAAGAGCTTTGGTGGGATACTGCAAAATGTCAAGGTCTCTGTAACAGTTTCTGCAGGCTGTTTGCTCTTCAGCTGGTCTCTCTGGTTTGGCTGCTATGGTTGTGTGTTTAGGTTACTTCCAGTGACTGGAGGGAGCTGATGAAAGGTTTAAGAACTTGTAGCTAGAAGTAAAAACGAAGTCAAATTGTTTCTGGTTCATAAGCATTACAATATAATGACAACTGCTGGGTCCTTGTAATTTTGTTCTGTGGCTGGTAGTATTCTACTACAAAGCCCATTTCTGTCTTCATCCTGGTCATCTTTGGGGGTGGAAGAAGAACGGAGAATGAACCTCTGTTTCAGGAGGTAGTGGAGTGGCTGAAAAATGAAGAAATTTGGAGGGGGGAAAGCACTAAAAAAACTTAGTAACTGAACAAAAAACTCCCAACCGAAAGAAATTCCCAAACCATAAAACAACACTTCAGAATATGAAGTAGATTCCCATTGGTGGGAGGCAGGGGTTTTGTATGACCCAGTACTCTGCTTGTACTTGGAATACCAAGATGCAAATGTTAACAGCAAGGCAATGCAGAGCAGCCCAGCAGAGAAAAAGGATTGGCAAAGAGTTCTTTTTTCGTTCTAAGACCTGAGGTGTTTGAGGGTTTCTTTGCTTTGATTTAAGAACATGCATCCAGGCAAACACAGCCCATCCTGTTGAGAATCCTTGAAGGCTTTTTGCTTTCAGCACTTGGGATGTTTGACAGGTTCTTGATACCTGTTGGAAGCTGATGATTTGTGTTGCTTTTAACAGAGGTGGAATTGTGCAACTGTTGGTATTCTCTGCTTGCCAGAGTATTTTCTAATTGGGCACACCCCAAGTGAAAACATGAGCTTGCAGAGCTATGAAGTTTGAGGCGATAAGAGCTTTGTTCCTCTCTCTTATGAGAAGGATTTTTTTTTTTTTTTTAAAATTTAGAGGGCAACAGACACTGTATCCTTGCAATAAAGCAATTGCACCTTTCAACTTTTTTCTCCTTGCTGGGGAAATTACTGTTTTTCTGTGTTAGAAGCCTGCTCTACAGTCTTGAATCCTGCTTCGGGAAGAGTGATTTTCTCGAACAAACCTTGATTAAAAAGGCAATGAAAACTGCCAACTTCAGTGCTAGGCAGTGGAGTTACAAAATGACCTGGCTTTTATTTTTAGGTTTTTGTTTGTCTTTTCTTGTTGCTTCTCCTCTTGCTGTCAAGTCTGCTTGGATAAGATCTTGGAGCAATGGTTGTGATGTCAAGGAGAATAATAGTGATCGTGGGACTGAGAATGGGCCAAGAGCAGCAAGTGTGGAGGTGAGGCAAAAGTAAAAGACTTTCAGTCTTCGTACTGTTCTGGAGCTTCTCAGGCCAAAGACACAGGAAGGTTTCCAGATGGCTCAGCTGCAGCCTCTGGCTGGTGTCCTTGGATGTGTGTTTGCCACAATACTTCAGAGTGCTGGGTAAGGCTCCATGAATAAGAGCTCTCTCCATGGGCTCTGCTCCTGCAGAAATGCACGGTAGAGGATATGGACACAGTGGGACTCCAAGATTCCATTTTCTTACTGTTCTTCTGACAGTACCAGCCTTAGCTCTTCTTGGGGGAGATCTCTTGACATAAGTACCTCTACATTTCTTTAAAATTACTTCTGCACCCCTTTCCTGATTTCAGCTTGAGGAGTTTGTGCCCAAGTTCTGTGGCTGCCAGTGCCATGAGTTTGGGCTAAGACCTGTCTGTTTTGAGAATGACATATTGTCATGTTCCTGGGAAGCTGGTAGAGGATGTAATTTCTATCCCCACTGCTGCAGTATTAATAGTAACTTCTTGGCACTCCAGACTTGAAGAAGTGGGATGTGTGTATGCCCAAAGGCGTGCCTAAGAATTTTACACTCTCACTGGCATCCAGGAGTAACGAGGAAGAGCTTGGTTGCCCTCCTCTTGCCTAGTCAGTACACACTGAAGTGTCTTTACACCTTTAAAATGGAGTTTAAAACACTGGTCCCAACCCCTAAGCCAGACACTCCTGAGCTACACATGATCCTGATAGCACAGCTTGTAGTTCTTCTTTCCACTGCTGTTATTGGAGGGACTGCAAATTCCTACTGTCCTGCATGTTGTCTAGCAATTGTGCTAGCGCTGATCTGTTTTTTCCTGCTCAGTTTCCCCATCCTAGTTTAGTAGCCTTCTCTCTCTACTTTGGATTGTCTCTGTTTCCATAAACAATTCACTTCTTCAGGGACTTAGCCTAGAATAAAAATGTCTGGTGCAGGAGTGGGTGAATTTCTTCCTTTTCCATCCAAGTCTGATGTCCTGGACATAAATCTGTTGCCAAATTCTTGTGAGTAGGTGCAGGTTTCTTTGGGTTTTTGTGGGGCTTAAGGGCCTAATGCTACCATCGTTAAGTGGTTTGGCTCATCTTATTTTGTTAAAAAGAGGATGGCTTATTTGATTTCCAGTTTGAATTTTCCTGGTAGGCTGATAACCTCCTCTGTCACTGGTGACCTTGATGGCAGCCTCAGTATTTAAAGTGTGTGTTTACAGTGTAAGGCCCACACAGGGTGGGAATGGGAAAGTAGAATAAATTCCCAGGAATTAAAATGAGAGTGCCCAAATAAACAGCTGCTGTTACAAGTAAAGAGACTCTGGGTTCAAGGACAAGTTTGTAACTTATTAATGACCTATCCTGGGCAGTTCTTCAGGCACTGCACAAATGCCAGGCTGGACAGAGCCCTGACAGGCTGGCACTTGGCCTGGATTTGAACAGAGAGGGATTTTCTTATGAAAGGGAATAATGCAATATCCTTAGGTTGTCAGTCCTAAATGCTTAGGTTGTGTTCTTGGCTATTCCCTTGCCCCACAGTTTCTGTGGCAGATGGTCCTAAAACAAACAGACACAAAGTCCAGTTGCTAGTTTTCCATTTGACAGTGGCAAAGAAGGTGGGAAAGGAGTGACGCAGCTGTGAGTTGCACCCAGATTTGGAAGGGTTCATGCTGATTCTGAATTTGGAAAGGAAAAAAAAATAAAGTGGGTCAAGCACTAGTGAGGGTGTCTGCTTGCTGCCTGTGCTGTGGAAGAACTGACAGGCTGCAGGAGCCTTAATTTTTGAGGTATCCATGCTGCCACAACTTGTGACTTCTATTTGCCTTTTTTTCTTTTCCTAATTAAATAGGTGAAACCAGCTTTATGATCTGAAGATGGTGAGGAAATTATATGAGGCATCAAAAGGTGTCAGCCATCTTCAGGAAAAATGTTAACTTCCTGGATATTGGTATATTTTTTCATGAACTTGTGATGGGTTTTATCCCCACACTCTTTCTACACAGCCTTGGAAACCTATCTCTATTTTCTCTCTGCTTGCCATTTATGTAGTCCTGCTTTTCATTCTTGCTTCCGGATCACCTTCTTGTTCACGCCCACTTGTAGCAAAGAACATAAGCAAGAGCTGCTCACATGCTGTTGGGCTGCCTGGTGATCAGGTATTGCCCCTGGAGGCTTGACTTCAGTGAGAAGCCTGCTTGGAAAAGAGGATTTGGGATTACCTGTGTTTGGCTGTTTCTCTGATAAGACTTAAAATTGTCAAGGCCTGCGGAGGTGGCTTTAATCATTAACTAACTCCTTTATTCTGCTGCTGACTCACAGGAAGATGTTTTTGTGTGCAGTGGTGTGAAGGAAGGTATGGCTTTGATTCAGTACTTTCCCTAGGTCCTGTGTGTCATTTCATACAGGCATTTGCCTCATCATTGCTAAGGACAGTTTTCCTGACAGGGCAGTTGAGAGACAGCTTTTCAAGTATGCAAGGGCAGATTCTTCTGCCCTGGGCACCTCCACTTGTTCAGTCTCTAAGGCTCCTTACATCCATTATCAGAGCAAAACATGCTCTGAGGATTGCTGTGTGTTGGAAATGGTCAGTTCTGGACCCCTCCTGCTTTTCTGTATCTTGCTCTCAAGAGCAGGATAGTTGTCCTGTGTACTCTTGGTGTTTTTATTCCTCTTTCCTTTTCATGTACATTATTGACTTAGGACAGGTATTTGTAGAGAAAGCTGTCTCACATGCAGTGCCATCCTGCTGCTATCCCACAAAACAGGTGAAGGAAAGAGAGGGGGCAAGAAGGGCAGGAGAGCAGCCTGTACTTGGCACATTGGTGCTCCGACAGGGGAGAGTTCACTGCAATCACTTTTGCAGGGAAGGTCTGTAAGCAATCCAGCTGCTTGCTGGGAATGAAGGGTGGCTGTCAGATCACTAACATGTTTGGCACCTCAAGAAAATGGTGCCAAGTTGTGGGAGCTACCAGAGTTTAGACAGCAGCTACTTTGGTCTGGCTCTTTCTTGTTTCTCCTGTCCCTTGGCCAGTCTAAGCTCCCTCTGTGTATCTTGCTGAGAGCTGCCTGGAGATGGAGAGGATCTCTGGCTGCTCTTGTCAGTACATGACACCAGTAGTTTCCATCTGCCTGAGATCTCCAGGGCTGTTTTCATCTGCTGGGTCTTTTTGAGCCCTGCTTATTGTTAATGGGGCTTTAGCTGTTCTGTCCTCTGTTCCTCTAAAGTATTCTAAAAATGATGTAGCTACAAGATCAGCGTATTAGCTGTGGGCTCTGCTGCCTGGCTGCAAGGCCTGACCTTCCTCCTGCTTGGCTCTCTGTCAGCAGGAGCTGGTCTGCAGCCCCAGCAGAAGAGGTAGGTGGGTGCCTGCCTGCCCCTCTGTCCCTGCTCTACTGGGCATTGCCCTGGAAGGTAGTACTGGGTTGCTTCTCCCAAAGGGACTACAAACTAGAATCAAGGTCTTCTTCCCCTCTCCCATAATTAAAAAAAAAAAGTGGAGGGGAAGTGCTTCTTATGCCACACAACGCCCTCATTGCATACTTGGAACCATCACACGGACGTGTAGGTGGCTGCAGTGACCACTCTGAGCCTGTCAGACACCAGGCTTTACCCGTTCTTGGGGACAGGAATGTGTGTGTTTGAGTTGTGTATATTTTGGGCCTGTTCTGTGCAACCTTCCACCCTAAGAAGTTCCAGCGTGTTGTTGGTCTGTGCCGGGGTGCTGCCAAGGCTTTTGAGGATTCCCTCTTGCTATGGCTCACTCCTACTGCCCTTCTGAGGCTGTGCTGCAGCCTGTGGTGTGGGACTCAGGACACCTTTGAACAGTGTTTTAGGCTGTGCTGGCTGGTACAGTGAGTTCAATGTCTGCCCAGGATCCCAGACAGTTTGCAGAGCAGCACAGACATTCTTGGAGGCTGTGACTTGCTGCTCTTGGCCCTCAAGCCAACAATGTCAAAGTTGTCTCAAGGCATATGTGCAACTTCAGTCCATGGCCCTGGATTGCAATGAAGGCACTCCCTGTAGTCCTGGTTTGATTTCCCTAGGGAAGGACAAATCTCCTGTTGGATGGGGGCTAACACACTGCAGTGGGCTTGCCAAGATAAGGGTGTTCCTCATTCATACTCTTTCTCCTTGCCCTAAGGGAAGAAAGCAGTGATGGATTCTAGCCCGTTCCTGTCAGAGGCCAATGCAGAAAGGATCGTGAGGACCTTGTGCAAGGTCCGGGGAGCGGCACTGAAGCTGGGACAGATGTTAAGCATTCAAGGTAAGTGGTAGCACAGGTCTTCAGCTGTCCTCCTTAGTGCTGCCAGAGTCACACACGGTCAGCTGTCTGCAGCCAGGCAGTGTCAAGTGAACCTGGAGACTGGACAAGTGGCTTCCTCCTGTGAAAGCAGTGATGGAAATCTGTGAGTTCCAATATGAAGTGAATAGATGCATGCATTATGTATGCCACCACTCCCCCAGTGTCCTTATCATGTGTAACTGAAATTGGTTGACAGTAGGGTAACACTCTGAATTTCAGTGTCTGTGTGACAAGCAATTGTTGAGAAGCAGAGCTGTATTACACTCTAATTGCAGGTGTCCTGCTAGAAAGGAGGAGGCTGACAACAAGAATCCTTTTCTTTGTTCACCAGAAGTGGTCAAGGTTATATTCACAATTATTCTCCCATTATAGCAACCTGCTTGTGGTTTACAAGTTCTGTGGGCACTGAAGCTTTACTGGAAAGGCCAGTATAGCAGAAAATCTTATCAGGTATAAGACACTTGTTTTCATCCTGAGACTTCAAACTGCCATTTATCCCATTGGGCTCTGAAGCCAGTGACCACAGCTGAAGGCATGAGTGACATCAGATTCTGCACTGAACTGTTAGGTTACTCCTGGGAGATGGCAGGTGTGAGATGGCTCAATTCAAACTTTATCTGGATCTTTCCAATTTGCCTTCCTGCACAGCATGATAGGGAAGGAAAGAACCAGCCAAAAATAGCTGTAAGACTTGTCTGGAAATAGTTTTCAATATGTTACTGAAACTGTGCAAGTGTCTGAGAGTTTGAAGTACTTGATTTGCTTGGCCTATGCTTCTACTTGAATTTTTGTAGGTGTTAGCTAATGACACTGCATCTAGTAGAGTATTAAGTAACTTGGGCTCACCAACAAAACAAGATCAGTTCCTTGTCCCAGAGAGCCCTGATTGCCATTTCATTTGCTAATCAATTGGTTTAGGTGGGTGCCAGGCTCATAGCCACCTGGCAGAGCCTAGTGGGAGGCATCAGCTGCTGTGTCAAAGGCTGCCACCCACATACTGTTTTCTCACCCTCTAGAAACTGCCAGGTGCCACTGATGGCTCACAGTGCACATCCAGGAGGAGCTGCTGTGCTCCCTGTTTTCCAGTGTCTCTGGTGTGTGGGCTGAGTGAGCCATGCCTGGAAATCAGCTGTGCAGTTAAACTCGTCTACCATAGGTGGCATTAATTTCAGATTCTTGGGACACTACTGAGTTGTGCCTGATGTGTGCCCAAGCCTGGTCACAGCTGCCCTAAGCCTGGATGTGAATGCAGAGGGAGTAGCTGTGAAAAGCTGGCTCTGAGGAGCAGAAATGCTCTGGATTTTTGTAACTTGCCTGCCGTCTCCTAATGTTACTGTGCTCTGGCAGGAGTGTCAAATACTTGCTGATTGAGTTCACTTTGTCAAGAACAGGCCTTCAGCAACCTCGGTGTTTGTACCCAGCCCTCATTTGGACTCTTGTTATGTGTGTGGACACTGCTGTGCCCGGCAAGAACACAGGCTCCTGGTGACCTGGCTTAGGGACAGCTGTGCTGAAATAAATCAGACACCATCAACAATGCAGAGTGTCTGGTTCTTGGGCTGGTTGTTTGGACAGGAGGGTTTCATGCAGGTTCTGCTACTTCAAGGGCTTCTCGGTGCCTGGTGAGTTTGAATTCACTGCTTCTATCAACAGGTCTGCGTGCTAACTGAGGGCAGGGGCTCCCTGCAGATGAACACAAGTCACAGAGCAGTGTCCTTAAAACCCCTGAAGTCTACTGTGTCTCCCTGATGTGGGAGTCAGTGGATTTTCTAGGGACCCACATTCCTAAAAGTCATGCACAGAAAAGATGCCAAGGGCCCAAAATCATCCTGTGTTCTGGGAGATGTTGGAAAGGCAGCTGCATTTGCCTGCTGAGAGTGCCCTGCCTTGGCTCCTGCCTCGTGTTTTGTTCCTGTAAGGCCTCACCAGTTGACCACAAAGACGTAAAACCTTATTCATCAGCGTGTTGTAAGCCTGGCTTTGGCAGAGTTGCTTCCACAGCAAGACCGATTTTTGACATTGCTGTTCAGTTTCTGTACAGTCAACCTGGACTTGCAGGTTTCTTGCCTATTTGGTGTTGTGCTCATGAACAGAGTGGGGGTGTTCAAGCACCCCAGATAAGAATGCATGCTCTCTCAGACTAGGGGTTGAAATCCCTTGAGATGTTTTTGGATGTCAACAATAAGGAAAATAACAGAAGTTTATCCTGAATGCCTGTGGAAGATACTGATGCCTTTACCCAAATAGCTTCTGGGACCAAGAGTCGCTCTTTGTGAGATCCATTCTCTTTGTGTCCACTCACCCTTGGCTGTGCAGGTTACATGTTGCAGCAGGATGGTTCATACCTTCACAGAGCCCTGAGAATAGTTTTTAGAGTGTTCAGAGGCTGGGCAGTGATACACCATCAGTGACAGAGCAGGCGTTTGTTTCAGTGTTTGCAATGCACACGCAAATGCAATGTCTCACCTTCTTGTGGGTTTGTAATGTACAGCAGGAGTTCTACTCACTGTTCCTGCAAAGCCTGCTCCTCTCCAACTTGCAGTGATGGAATGGGAGCTCATCTTAAAACCTCCTGGTGGGGTTTTATTAGTACTTGTAAATGCTGCTATGGCTTCAGTGGGAATTTGTAAATAATGCTGAGTGTTAATATCACATCTCAGCATTATTTATCTTTTTCTCTCCATTCCTTTCCACCCTTCTTCCCAGGGCAGTCCTCTTAAGGTCACTGTTTGTTTCTTGTTTCCTGGGATAGACATAAGGTGATTCATGCATGTGTATTTGCAGAGGAACAATAAATTTTTGTTTGAATGTCACAGTCGCATGTGCAGGTTGAGTTTTCAGGATCAAGGCCTGTAGCCTGGACTGTTCCAGTGTTGGGAGAGCAGCAGATAAATCTAATTCCTCCATAAACATTTATGAAATGAAGAGTTTGCCAGAAATGGTAGTTTTTCTCTGAGCTGTTGGAGAAGCCTTTGCTCAAGCAAAGGACTAATCTTTCAAGATGCCCCAGCCCCTCCTCTTTCTTATGAGTGTAAATATTTGCTTGCTAAATCCTTCTGACTTAAAAGTTTTGGCTCAGCTCTGTTCTCTTCTGCCCACTTGTAGTTGCTCTGCATTTGGGCAGTTGTTTACAGTAGCAGATGCTGAATCCTGATTTCTCCAAGAGTTCAGTCCTTGTGTAAGTGGTGTTTTACCATTGCACAGCTTTTAAGAGGAGCTGCCGCCCCTCAAAATGAACTGGATTAAACCATATTGGGAACCTTGGAGCATTGGGATGGCTCTCCAGGGTGTCCCTTCTTTGACCTGTGTTTCCATGACGCAGTGGCCTCTCCTAGACCTGATGTTGTACTGCTGCCAGCCAGAAGATGGGCTGGTGTGTGACAGAGGCAGAGCACTCTGCCCTGGAGTTTGTGCAACCTATCACCACACCAAAAGAATTACTTCCAAAACCTTCACTGGGGTGTGCCTTGGCGCAGGACGGCCTGACTCGTCTGAATGCCTGTGCATATTTCTTTGTGTGTTGAAGAATGCAGTGTCTGCACTGACTCCTGTGTGCTCTTCCCTTGGCAGATGATGCCTTCATCAACCCCCATCTCCAGAGGATTTTTGAGCGTGTACGTCAGAGTGCTGACTTCATGCCAATAAAGCAAATGATGGTGAGGAATGTTCCTGACTGCTTATCAGGGAAAGGGACAGTGACAGAATAAATGTCACCTGTAATGTGCCCTAGTAAGGGAGGTGGATAGGGATTTTAAAGAGTATTCGTTCAGTAAGGTTACATATTTTCAGTTGTGGGTAACGTGTGATTTCTTCTCTAAATTATATGCTGTCTTTTCTCTCAAAAAAAATGAAAGTTCGGCTCTAGATACAAGGAAAAAAATCTGTGAGTTTTTAATGTCTTGAGATGAATGTTGATGGAGCAGGATGCTGCACACAAATATGGTTATAGGGTTTTGTTGAGTGTAGCCTCCTCTTCTGTTTTCTCTTTCTCATGGGTCTTAAGCTGGTGTCTAGATATGTCTGCATCCCATTTTAGAAACAGACTTACAAGGCTTAGTCTGCTGGAAAATTAGCAGCAGCTTTGTTCTTACCATTTTGGTTAACTTGCCATCAAGAAGACCCAGAATGAAGCAAGCTAAGTTTGCTTTCCCCAGTGTATATGTTCTCTGTAAATTCACATGTAAAGGGTGATGCAAAAGGAACTGCCAGCACTACTTATCTTCTGAAAGACACTAAGCAGAGCTAGAACTTAAATATGGCAGTCTGGCAGGGTAGCAAAAAAGCTGTTAAAGCAGGCTGTGATGTTTAATTGTCAATATTGCCATAACGAGAGTAGTGCCTGGACTGCTTCTGTTCAGCTTGGCAGCATGATGAAAGAGGAGAAATAGCTAACTCCTTGCTCATTTTCTGTAAGATAGCAAGTGGCACCAAAAAGGGGATGTTTGGATTGCCAAGGCAGAGGTGTTAGTGTTCAGGATTTCTGTCCTTTAGGCCAGAGCCTCACAGAGATCTGATCAGCATCTCTTTGGTGCTGGGGCAGCATTGCTGGCTGGACCACTCCTTGCCTTGGTGTGGAGTGACAAGGCACAGAGGATGATCTAGAAAGCAGGTTATAGGTATTCCGAACTCAGTCACCTTAAAAGAACATGATTTCCAATAGTGAAAGTCTTAAATCTTTGCTTCCCATACCCTGATCCTTTCTTTTTATTTGTAGAAAACTCTGAACAACGATCTCGGCCCCAACTGGAGGGATAAACTGGAGTCCTTTGAAGAACGCCCCTTTGCTGCTGCTTCAATTGGTCAGGTTCATCTGGCACGCTTGAAAAATGGGAAAGAAGTTGCCATGAAAATCCAGGTGGGCTTTACAGACCAGCTTTGTCTTGTTTGAGCCCACAGAAAGGCAGGGGAGCTGCCTGTGTACTGCTAGACAAATAAGAAACATTTTAATGGAAGTGAAGATGTGTGTTGAGTGATAACCTTACCTAGTGCAAGCTGACTGGAAAAGACAGGAAACGATTTGCAGCTTGAGCCAGTCCAAGTGCAGGTGAGCAGGAGACATCCCACAGATCTGTCACTGCAGCGTGTGATAATGGTGCTGAGGGACTCCTTGTACTTTTAGGGCTGTATGGGAGGGTCCCACCTGCTCCACAGGTCCCCTTCCTGGGATGTGCACATGGCCCAGGCTCCTTTCTGGGTGTCAGCAACCATCTCCCTTGGTGTTGGCAACTTCAGGTGGCTGTTTCCAGCAAAACTAAGTTCTAGAGCTAAAGCTCCATGGTTTTATAGTTCAAAGGAGTGAGGTCCCTTGCTGACTGAACACTATCCCAGGCAAAACTGGGCAATCTCGGGCAATCTGATTGCTGGGTTTTTGTAGTGTGGGCAGACTTTAGAAATAGTATCAATGGATGCTGATGTCTCCTCAAGCCATTTGTGTCACAAGTACTCTCTGAAGTCAGGCCAAGGTAAGAGCAGCAGAAACTCAACCCTCTGGCATCAGCACACATTTTCCTCAGCAGTGCAGGCTCCTTCCCTTCTTGACAGACAAGGTAAGAAAAGGGGGAGGTGCCTTTGCCAGGACTGGGCTGGGGCCTCACCCCTTGCCCTACTGCTGGGAATGACACACCCTGGGGCATCCAGGGATGTGTGCTTTCAGCTGTGGGAGGGAAATGACCAACTGCTGTGGCTGTTGTGGGATTTGTGTGTCTGAGAACCCGTTGTGTGTTGGGAGAATTCCTGTCAGAGGATCTGTAGAAGCCATTCTGATTCCAAGGAGCTGCATCTTGTCTGTCTGTCACCTGGTTTAGATGCTGGCCTTGGAATAAGCTTTTAGAGGAGGGATGTGTGGCTCAGGAATGCTCTGGCTCATTGCCAGGCTGCAGGTGGCTATGGCTGGGGGCAGTGAATGCTGAGCCAGAAGGTGTTTTTGTCATGCCCTGTACAACTAGATCATCTAAACACTGCCCTCTCCCATTCTGTCCCACAGTACCCTGGAGTTGCCCAGAGTATCAACAGCGATGTCAACAACCTGATGGCTGTCCTGAGCATGAGCAATATTCTCCCTGAAGGTAAAAAGACAAGAGACCCTGGCAGGCCCTGTGTTCCCACTGGTGCAGGTCCAGTTCTGCCAACCCCTTTCAAGCAGTACATTATGCAAGTGTGCATATTGACTTGCATTTTGTGTGTCCTTCCCTAGACTGGGGAAAAGGACTTTAAGACACTAAGTCTGTCCTGGAGCAGACTTCCTCCAGAAGGCAGGAGAGGGAGTCGATGTGGGCAGAGGGTGCAGGGTCAGTGTGGGGACCCATGCTCTGTTTCCCTGTCATGCAGCAGAGCTGCTGCTGCCTTTTGCTGGGCACCTGCCTGCTCCAGTGCCCACTCAGTGGGGTGGGAAGTGCACCTGTGTTGTTTCTGGCCATGTATATGCACACACCTGCCAGAGTAACTTGCACTGGTCTCTGTGTGCTCTTTATAGTGACAGACCCATAGGGATTCTTGGCAAAGTATAAAGTGCCTAGGAATACTCACTTTTGCTGGCATTCTAGGCTTGGAGTGTGGGCAGTGTTCAGGTGAGGTAGTCTTGCTTTGCCCTGTTATTTTCTTGTACATTTGGCAGAACTCATTCTTCTCCATGTCGCCTTGTAGCCCTCCATGCCTGACATTCTATGCTCTTCCCAGTCATTCTCTGTTCTTTCCAATCAGAGTTGTGGAGAACTGTCAGACTTAGAACTTGCTCAGTGTCCCAGCACATGGACAAGTCCCTTCTCCCACAGGGAATGCAGGACTTACTACTCCTTTTTCCAAATACTTGCCTGCCGCAGCTGTAAATCTTAGTGGGACTATACAAATGCTGCTCTAAAATCAGGCTGGGTGCTGACAAAATCTGGGACTGCTGTGGCTGGGCTGGGCCCTGCAGAGGCTGCTGCACCCCCAGCTGTGTCTGGCCCAAGTAGTAAGTTGGTTCTCCAACTTCAAGACTAAGAAGACTTGACTTGGCATCTCAGGCCCTGGCTACGTGCTGCTGCTCACTGCACTGTGTTAGTCATGCTGACTGTTCCCACCTGGCACTGCCTGCTCCCACTGGAGGCAGATGTGCCTTGGAGTATTTTTTCGCTGCTTTTGCCCATTGTTTGGGTGCTTGTCTTTGGTGTGTGTCCCTGCACAGCCATGCCAATAGCAGGGACAGGCAGCCTGGGCTGTGGGGTGGGAGCTGGGAGAGGACAGAACTCTGCTGCAGAGGACAGTGGTGTGGATGCACATTGACTTAGGAGAAGCTGTGTAGGCTGGGCCTGGGATTACTGCAGAACCTGCATCTAGTTAGGAATACACCTTGGCTCTCTGGGGCTTCATATACTCTTTAGCTCAGAGTTGTATGGACAGCAAGCTGCTCCTCAGCTGCAACTCTGGAAAGCTTAGCCTGAGGGGGTCTTTTTTTCTAAGCCTGCTCTCTCCTGTGCTGTTTGACCTTCAGGTTTGTTCCCTGAGCACTTGATTGAAGTCGTGAGCAGAGAGCTGGCCCTGGAGTGCGACTACCTGAGAGAAGCTGCCTGTGCAAGGAAATTCCAGTATGTCCACTGTCTTCAACCCCTTCTGTGTGTGTGTGTGGGAAAGGCAGGAGAGGTTGCATAACTTCAGGGATAGTAGGGAGATGACTCTTGTGCCCTGCCATGTGGCACAGGGGAAGGGTGCATGGTTGTGGCCTGAGCTGTCCCCCAGAATTACCACCTTGTCTCAGCTGGACATGGCTTCAGTCAGCTGAAATGTCATCACATATCCTCCCTCCTCCCATGCAAGTCTGTCTGTTCTGCCACAAGTGAAGGTGCTGCAGTAACTCCCCAAGCTGGGTTGCAGTGCTGTTCTGTTCTTACGTCAGCCTGGTGTGAACTGCTCCCATACTTCAGCCTAGGAGGTTTTCAGTTCAGCTCTCTTACAGCAGTTACCACCACCAGTGCTGCCTGCCCCCTTGGCTTGCTGTAGCATACAGATTGGTTTTACTTGGTGGCTGGATGATGGAGATCTTCTGAAGGCTGGATACCCTTCCTGTCCTGCTGCAGAACTGCTCCTGTGGCATCACTCCCTTGGCAAAGCCCTTTCTTCCATTCATGTAGTCTGGCCCTGAAGCCAAGTGGGGTGAGCAAAAGAGCCCAGTGCCCCTTGATGCACCGCCTGGAGCCTTCCTAATATCACTGCTCTGGCAGGAGATGTGACCTCAGGAGCTGGCAGTGGCTGTAAGGCACTGGCAGGGTTTCTGCTGACTTAATCCCTACTGTAATTGCTGAGGAAAACATATCCTGGCAGTCCCAGCCAGGGTGTGGGGAGAGGCTGGTGAAGCGCTGTGTGAGGTGTTGCTGATGGGTTTGTCTGCTCTCCGGGCTCCTAACCTTTTCCTCTCTCTTCTCCATCCTTAGGGAGCTGCTGAAAGACCACCCCTTCTTTTATGTCCCAAAAGTAATAGATGAGCTGTGCAGCAAGCACGTGCTGACCACAGAGCTGGTGTCTGGCTTTCCCTTGGATCAAGCTGAAGGGCTAAGCCAGGAGATACGAAATGAGGTAAAGTGGGGAGGTTGTGCTTCTGCCTTTGCTCAGAGCCCTGTGCTTGGCCTGGTCATGACTGCCAGACAGAGGAGTGCCTCATGGCACCCTGAGCAGGGCTGGAGTCAGGGACTGTCTGGAGCCTCTAGGAAGACTTGTTTAGGGAAGGTGGCACTGATGCTGGAGCCTCTGTGGGCTTGTTTGGGCCTTGCAGGCAGCAGCATTCAGCAGGGAGGGGTTGGAGGGGGTGAATGGCAAGGGCAGCTGAAGGGGAGGTAGCCTAGCTGTGTGATGCCATTCCTGATGACCTTAAGTTTGGGAGGGACTGTCAGCAAGGGAAAAGGGGTCTTATGCAGCTGCTCTGCTGGGCAGGATTGCAGTATGCTCTCAGTGCAAGTGGTTGGGTGTCATCTTCTGCAGGACTGACCTGTGCTGCACAGGGCTGCTGGAAAAGTACCTGTCAGTAAACAACAGCAGGGCTGTGGGGATAGGTAGGCGTTGGTGCTGAATATAGCCAGGGATTGGAGTGCTGTGGTGGGACAAGCAGCTGTTCTAGTAGCAGAAATAACTGCCCTAGTATTTGGATCTGTGTGTGTGTTTCTCAGTGTGAGCTGTCAGCTGTTAGCAGGTCACTGGGGAAGAGGGCAGTCTGTTCCTCTAGATAAACAGATCTCAGTGTCACATTAGATTTGAAGCTGTGCCAGAGCTGGCTGCCTGTTCTTAGGGACTGTCCCCTGCAATGAGCTGCTCTGTCACCAGGGCTCATTCTAAAAGGCTGTGAGTGGAGGTGTTGCTGCAGGAGCAGCCCTTCTTTCCTATGAGCAACTGGCCTGGCTGACCCTCTGCCTTCCAACTCAAACAGCAGTGTCCTGGAGCAGGGCCTGGCTTGCATTTGATGCTTTCCTCCTTCACCTTGAGTATGATGTTTCACTCAGCTTTGCAGAAGCTAGAGAAGGGCAGAGTGAGGCTGGCAGTTTGGCTGAACAGGCTGCAGCTTAGCAATTCTCACAGAGAAGCCCTGCTGGAGTGTGTATTTCTGCAGGGAGTTCTTCAGGGACTGCTGCTCTTGCTTCCCTGTGCCTGTCAGTCCCGAGGTGTGCTCTGCTGCTCCTCCCTCAGGCTGGGTCAGTGCTGACCCCACAGGAGTTACATGATGGGTCTGTGCATCATGCAAGATTCCCATTCTTGCAAACACTCAGTGTGTAGTCAATGCTGGGAAGTTAAAAGGCAGGACCAAAATGCAGTTGGATGAGAACTGGAGCATCTGTACCCTCTGCTAGGATGTGCCATGGCAGGTGTGGGCAGGGAATTGCTGAGAGGTGCTCCTTCACCTCTGCAGGAGTTCTGCAGCATAGAGCAGATGGTTCCTGCTGGTGTGGTGATGTGTTCCCTGTTTGCTGGTGCCTTCTCTAAGTCACAGGTATGAGTAGAGCTTGCTGCCCTCCTGACTTGTTTCTTGTCTCCTTGTTTTTGAAGATCTGTCACAACATCCTGGTGCTGTGTCTGCGGGAGCTGTTTGAGTTCCGATACATGCAGACTGACCCCAACTGGTCAAACTTCTTCTATGACCCACAGCTGCACAAGGTAAGCCCAAGCAGCCACTGTTCTGCCTTGGCAAGCACTGGTTTTCACCAACTTTTGATTATTTCCCACTCCCAGAGTTTAATGAGCCCTTACTGAGATTCTCTCAGATTCCTGTCCTTGAGGCATGGTCAGATTGCACAGGGAAGCCTTCCCTTTGCCACTTGCCCTCACCTAGGTGTGGGTAGGAAAGCAGGGCTGCTGTAACCCTGGCCCCAGATCCAGTCCCAGCTACTTCCTTAGCCTCAGGGTCTGTTTTGAAGGTGGCCAGTGGGAAGCTGCAGCTGGCAGTGCTCTACCAGGACACACCTGAGCCCAGGACTCCAGTTAAATACTCTTGTGCTGTGCTGAAGGGTAGCAATTCCTGCCCATTGGTTTGGCTGCTTGTTTGTAGGGCAGATGGAATTGCTTGTTTATTCCTGAAGTCTGTGCTGCAAAGTGCTGGGAAAAGGTCCGGTGCTCCTCTGTCCCTGCACACAGAGCCTGAGTGGAGCTATCAGCAGAGCAGGAGTGGCACTGGGGGCACAGGGCATCGGCCATTTCTCCTCAGCCTGCTACTGGTGCAGCTGCTGGGGCTGCACACCAGGAATAAAGGAGTCAGGGGCAGTTGGGATGCAGAGGAGAGCTCTGGGAAAGCCAGCTGAGCTTCCTGAAGACATCAGGAGCATTCTTAACATCAGGTTCTACCAGAATGGTTGACTCTGTGATACAGATGGGTTTGTCCATTTCCAGGTGGCCCTGCTGGACTTTGGAGCAACACGAGGGTTTGATGAGAAGTTCACAGATGTCTACATAGAGGTGAGGACTTGCACTGTCTTAGAGAGCTGCACTTGATTGTGCAAATATTCTTATCTCTTAGCTGTTATCACTTTGTACTCGAATACACTTTGGGTGTGTAGGGAAGCAGGGCTGGAGGCAAGAGAGCAATCAATCTCTGTTCCTGTTTGATCCCTTGCCATGGCTGTCTGCACCTCTGCTGCAAGCTGCTGTCTCTCTGAGTTGGGACGTTCACAGAAGTGAACTGCAGTGCTGCTTGCTGGGGAGCTTGGGCAGCAGAGTGTATCAGAGCACTCACAATTCTGCGATTTTTATATGAGGCTATGCAGGAATTGCTTCTTCCCTGCCTCTTCCTGAGATTAGATTCTAGCTTTTCCACAGATGATAAATTGATATGAAGTCAAATGTGCTTCCTTTGTGACCACCATGTTCCGCACATGGTAACTGAGCTGCCAGGGCCAGCAGCTGCCACCTCAAGCTGCTCACAGTCGGCTCTGCTCTTTCTCTGGGGGAGGGGCTGACTGTTGTGAAGCTTTTTTGCTGTCCCTTACATTCTCTGGGTTGGGAGGAGCTGTATCTTTCTGCCAGGAGCTCTCAACCTGGCTAGCACGCAGGCCCCTGAAGAGAGGGCAGAGGCAAGAAGTAAGCAGGCAGGTGGTGTTGACATGTGCTCCTGTGGCCTGTGTAGTAGTCCTGTGCTCAAAATGTTGTTCAGTCATCTCTTTGCCCTCCTGAAAGTATTCCTCCTACTCAGGTAATCAAGGCAGCTGCTGACATGGACAGAGAGAGAGTACTGAAGAAGTCCATTGACATGAAATTCCTCACTGGCTATGAAATCAAGGTATGGGGCAGAAGGGTCTGATTTTGATGTTGGCCACAGCTGAGGTGGTTACGGGTCTGTGAACTTCCCCGGATTTCTTGATGTGGCCAAAGTGTCAGTCCAAAAGCCCTGTTGATAAGGATGAGGGAGGAGGGTAAAAAAGGCTTTGGCTTTTGTTCTTCTTGTTTGGCTGGAGGTTCCCTTTGTCGTGGACAGGGCTGGGTATTTCTCCTGAGCTGTTGCTGTTAGCACTAGCATTTCTTCTCCTCCCTCAGGGGTTATCATGGCTAGTGATGTTACTTATCCCTCTTTCCTTCTGGGCAGGAAATGGAAGATGCCCACTTAAATGCTGTCCTCATCCTGGGAGAGGCTTTTGCATCTGAGGAGCCTTTTGATTTCGGCAACCAAAGCACCACTGAAAAGATCCATGGATTAATCCCAATCATGCTGAAGCATCGGCTCGTCCCCCCACCAGAGGAGACCTACTCTCTTCATCGGAAGATGGGGGGCTCTTTCCTGATCTGCACCAAACTGAAGGCCAAAATTCCCTGCAAAAACATGTTCCAAGAAGCATATAGCAAATACTGGAGCAGTAGGGGTAAGAAGCCAGAGGAGTAGTACGAATGAACTTGTCTTGTTCTGAGGGCCCAGTTCAGCTGAGCCTTGCAGAGAGCCTTCTAAGCCTCCCCTGCGTTGCTCCCCAGCTCTCCATCCTCTTGAGATGCAGCAGCCCCGTGCCCTGGAAGCCAAGTGTGCATTCCACGAGGACAAAGCTGCTCTTTCCTGCTGTGTCTGTCCTACCTGGACTGCCAGCACAGCCCACAGCTTGCAGGAAACTCTTGAGTGCTTCTGTGCTGCTTCAAGGCACCAGCTGACAACCTTGAATGCATTTTTAACATTGTGATGGTGGCTGCATATTGAGAGGGTTTTATAACAAGTAAGGGAAGGAGGACGAGAGCAGAATTTCATATTGAGATCTATTTGTAATTCTCCACAAATTGTTTTTTAAAAACCTTCCCTCTTTCAAGCTGAGGTGGAATTCAAGTAGTTTTCATACTGTGAATTTATAGAATGAAATACCAAGGTGTTCCCTACCACAGACACATCCAACACCTCCCCCACATTTTTGTAAGCCAAGTGGTGGCAGTCTGAGAACCCTCCTGGATTTTACTGACGTTGATTTAATGCAAGGGCCATGTGTGTAAGTAGAAGTTTTATGCTTTCTGCCTCTTTTTGGCTTGCAAGCTAAACATAGGAAATATTTTAAAAGTCTGAGAATCGAGTGCCAGTCTCTTTTAAACACACACATACACACCCTCACAACCCATCTCAGTTCTGGGAGTCAAACATGTAATCAGCAGAGCTATATCTGAGCACAAATAGTGGGATCTTTCACTGTCTGGTAGGTATCAGCTTTCCTGAGGGCGAGTTAGATAAGCTACAACTCTGACACCGACTGCTTGCTGGACTCCTGACTAAGACCCTCATCTGTCTGTGTTTTCCTGTAAGGCACGAATTGCAGCAAGGCAGACAAACATGTCCTGTCTCTGGTGAGCAGCTCCAGCTGAAATGTCACACAATTCAAACCAGACGCACAGTTTTAAACTCTTGGGAGTCAAGCTAGGAAATTGACTTTTGTAGGTTTTTGTACAAAGCTTGTTACCTGTACAACTTCCTGATGTCAATAAAAAAGTGCTTGTGCGGTGGGCCTGCTGCCTGTGGCTGTGTCATCTTCTGGTGTGGGAATGGATAGTCAAGTGAGCCATGTCCTGCTGTCTGGGATAAACAGCAGCTGAGCAGAAGCAGCAGTTCCCAGGTCTCTTCTTGTTGCAGCTGTTTCCTCAAGGCATTGCTACTGCCCTTGCCAAGCCATTCACCTGTGGCCTGTTCATGCCTTCATCATTGCAGCTGTGGCACTTGTGCTAACTGCTAACTGTTTACCAGGAGCCAGGACATCAGCCTGAACACTCTTGCCATGAAACTGACTTGTTTCCTAATATTCCTTTGCTTTAATCACTCTGTTAGCAGTCCCCTGAACACAAGTCTCTCTGCTTTTCCTCCACTTGTGAAGAAGAGGCTGTTGGAGTTGAGGCTCACCTGCTGCTGGCAAGGCAGGTGTCCTTGTCCAGCAAGTGCCCGGTATTTACCAGCAGGCTCAGTCAACACAGCCCAGGAATGCAGAGGCTGTATGACCGTACACTTCAATATGTGTGAAATCCTGACAGCTGACACTTCAGAGGGAAAGAACAGGTAAGTGAATAAAAGGCCTCTCTCAGGAGAGACTGCTGAGAAATGGAAAAACAGGTTATGTATTATGGTATTATCTTTATTCCAAAGACATAAACATGTAAGCCACTTCATTTAAGACTTTGCTGAACAAGCTGCAGTGCAGTTTAATTAAAAATACTGGTCAGATTATTCTTAACCTTTTGAGAGGAGTTAACTCTGCTGTTCAGTGAAGTAACAGTTTTGCATCAAGCAATTTATCAGTGCACAAAGTTAGAGTAACTTTCCTTGTCATTTCGAGTTCTGATAGACATTGTTTAATTTTTCTCCTTCGGAGCTAGACCCTGCAGCTGTAAACACAGCAGAGTTGTTTGAGCTGTTAAATACTTCTGTTAAAGTTTAAAAAGCAAAGTATAAAAAGCTGACAAGGGAATTAGATTAGGTGAGCTTCAGAGCAGAATTTCTGAAACCGAAGATTCAAGGCCAGCATGTTTAGGGAGCCTTGCAAAGGTGGCAGAATAAGCCAGAGCATTACAGTTCACTTTCCCAGTAAGCACTGGTTCATGTGAGCCAGATCCTGTGTATACCATGCTGGGGCAAGAGTGTTCAGCTCTTGGCAAACATTCCCCTTCCCAAGAGTGTTTAGGAATGACATTGAGATCAACAGTGGAGTTGTTTTGCATTTGCAAGAGGGTAGCGACTCGCAGAAGCTGAGATGTTGCTTTATTAGGAGAGCTAATTAGAGCTCTCAGTCTCTAATTCTCCTGGCCTTTTGTGTATGCTCTAAAAGCATCAATAATAGCTGTAGCTTTGTCCAGAGAGATTTGTGACAGGAGGAATTGCATGTCAGAGTAACAGCCGTGCAGAAAACGTGAGTTAGAAACACTGCCCTGGCTTCAAGTCAGAGAAGTTGTGACATTGTACAGTGAGCAGGAACATTTGATCACTGCGTGCTCTGTACCAGCCACCCCATTTGCTTGAGCTACACTTGCAGGTTGAGGATGTGAGTGTTTCGATGCTGCAGGAAGTTTCTATGTTCTAGAAAATCTCTTGTGAAAACATTTTTGCACAGGGCAAGCTGGAGATTAAAGCTGCCTCTCTGATGACAGTGATTTTCCATTCTAAAGGATCAAGATTCAGCCTACCTCTGGCAGCAGTAATTTTCCTACCTTCTTTTTGTAGTCAACCTGGCTGCTGTATCAAAACAGAAAATGAATGCTGAGGAGCTGAACAGGAGCAGAACATGCAGTTCACTTTCTGCTTTTCTAATGCCCAAATCCCTTACACTACACGGCCCATTTCCCAAGACCTTCCCAGCTGTAATGTGCAGCTGGACCCCTGGGAAACCAGAAATAAAGCACTGATTGAAAAGTCAGAGCACAGGAACCATGGTATGTCCCAGAGCTACAGCCGCTGCCTAAATGGGATGAGTCATGGGCTTAAATTCATAGCCACTGGAGTGAAGGGCTGAGAAAGTAATAATTTTGACTGAAGGAGAGGGACAGGAGTAAGGCAGCCCAAAGCCATGTAAGAAGTGGGAATCATGGTGACTGTTCCTGGAGGGGATTGCTGGTAGGCTTTGGTAATGGAAGAATGGCCAGGCTGGCACTGCTGGCAGCGCGGGATGAGTAACAGCACAGTCCTGTACTGCTGCAGGGGGGGACTGAAGCAGGTATCAGAGCTAGCACTTGTCCCAGAATCACTAAGGTTGGAAAAGACCTCTAAGATCACCAAAACCAACCCTCAGCCCAGCACCACCTTGTTCACCATTGAACCATGTCCTTAAGTGCCATATCCAGAGAGTCTCTGAACACTGCCATGGATGGTGACTCCACCACTTCCCTGGGCAGCCTGTTCCCATATTTCACATGCCTTCCTGTGAAGAAATTTTTCCTAATAGCTAATCTAAACCTCCATTGGCACAATGAGGCCATTTCCAACATTATACCAACAGGGGAATGAATGAAGAGCAAGATGTACCACTCTCTGGTATGAGGAAAATTCCAGGCTGACTTGTGAGGAACTGGTGGATAATATGAAAGGGTCAGGACACATGCAAAGCTTCAAAGGTATTCTGAGATGTACTTAAAAACTGTATGAAGGTCAATGTGATGGTGGTAGCTCAGAACTAACAATCCAGCCTCTAACCTTAGGACAGCTGAAACATTTGATGTGTAACTACAAACGAAGGAGAACATCAAAAACACTGACTACAACTCTATACCTATTTCTTAGGTCATCACAGCACAGCTGACCTGAAGAAAAGGTCAGGAAAACTGTAGTTCAATATTGCAAAGTATCCAGTGACTTTGACTTTGTCTCTTTAAAAGGATCTGGTTATTTTCTCTGAAAGCTGTTAAAGCGAAATAAATTTTCTCACCTACTCCTTTTCTTCCCACTGCGCACTTGTGCAGATGTGTTAAAACCAGCGTGTTGTATCTTCAAGAGCACCATCATTCCCCTTTCCATTTCCTCCTCAAAGCTTAAGGGGGGGAGGTGGGAAAAAAAGACAGAACAGCTGCATTTCTAACAGTTCCCTGTTTTATTGCAGTACATCAAAGTAGGTTAATATTAAGTGTGTTACCAACATAAAATATTGGTGGTAAGTCATTTTTACATTGTTGACTGTTCCACCTTAAATATTTCTGTGCAAAAGAATCTACATCATTGTTCTGTAGCAGAGAATCTCTTACAATGTCCCCTACAACATTGAGGGCATTAAACAAAAGAGTGAGAAGAGGCAAAAAGCAGAATCTTTCCCCCACACGCACACTTGTCAGCTTTTATACTCTAAAACAAAAAAGTGATTACATCTATGCCATGCAAAACTGTACAATAATATTACAATGGAAAACCTAAAAAACATATTTTAAAAATAAATGATATGAAACTGTCATACATAAAAAGGCAGGTATAGCAACACTGGTTTGTTTGTGGATTTCTTCCCTGTAGATGTGACTTTCTTAAATGGAGAATGAAAATAGGTTGTACTGAGCTGCAGCTGAAATGAGAGGAGTTGGAATTCAGACTGGAAAGCCTGCAGCAGAGCAGCTTCTGGGGGTGTTTATCAAATGAAGTGTGAACACAAAGTGCACAGAAGGGTGCACTTTGTGTTAGTGCACAAAAGTTGTCCCATTTCTGCCATGGAACAGACTCGTATTAACAAAAGAATCCACAGCAAAAATTGCTATGTGCCACTTTGATTCTCAGACTAAGGCTTGGGAGCTGTGGGTACTTGTACTGCAACAAGTTTTAGCCTTAATGCAGTCATTTAAAATTAAACAGCATTCATAAAATGGAAAAGAAACACTTTTTCCACCCAAGAGCATGTCTGTCCTGTCATTCAGGGTCTGGCCATGCAAGACAACATGGGGCCAGAATCTGCTTCTGTGTTAATAATCCAACTGTTCTGTTTGGAAAGGCTGCCACACACTGTGAACCAGTTAGGTGCAGTTAAACTACATTTCTATAAATAAACTATGCCTTTTGGAGTTTCTTGGTATGGCAAGACCCTTAACTTCCTCTGCCATATACCTGAGAATAACACACCTGGGCTGCAACTTATCAGAATCAATCAAAGAGATAACATTCCTGACTCAGTTTTGAAACTCATTTAAATGGGCAAAATGCACATTCGTAACAAGCCACAGCAACTAATCGAAGGGAAAAGAAGTAGCTACTTCACCATAGCCTCAGGAATGTTTTTTTTTAAAACCACCAGCTGTCTTCTACAGGCCAAAGGCAAGAAAGAAGAGAGGACTGTAACCCTGCTTTTGGGTTTATGAAATGTGGGAGGAAGCCACATACCTGTGTGTGCACACGTGCAGGGGAAAACTATTTACCAAACCTATTCCATCCTATACCCTGGAATCCTTAGTAGCTGCCTGAATCTGTTCAGATCCTTGTTGCCATCAAAAGAGGGGGAAAAAAAGGCAAAACCCCAACAACCCATCTGTTTAAGCACTGTCAAAAATGCAAACACGTTCAGTCTCAGCCAAAAGGAAAAAAATCAGCTAGATACACATCCTGTGTAAAGAGAACATGTGCTATACTCAGGAATTCAGTGGGACATTTTAAGCTCCTGGAACAAAATGCAGCCCTCAACCTGTGAAGTTGAAGCAGTGTTACAGTGCAAAGGACCAAACATCAAACCTCAGGAGACAACTGCCTTGGGAGATACCAGTCAAGACTCTTACAGTTCAAATGACCAAGTTACTTTCCCTAGCCCAATGAGTCTTTAGAAAGCTCAGCTGCAGTATGCATACCAACAAAAAGAGATGGGTGTGGTTTCAAATTGATTCTGTAACCAAATGGTCCCCAAATATATAAAACTATTTAAGTCCTAGGATAATTTTTCTCTTTTCAAATGAGTGATGTGGTCATTTGCTTTTCAACTGAGAGAACAGTTGCTGTTTCTCTTCTGAACAGACACAAAAATGCACAGGACGAAACTCATGATTAAATAAATCCTAGAGGAGACTGCTGAGGCTTAGACATTGTAGTGTACAACCAGTGTAGGCCTGTGGAGCTCTCATCCTCTGAGCTTAGTGTTGTAACACAGCTGATCTATGCTCTGCCTGAAAATGTCAGGGGTTGATATCAACAGATTGCAGGCACTGGAACGGAGTAAACACAGGGGTTTACTCTGTTTAATTGTTTGCTGTGTCGTGGCTCTTTGGGTTCCATTTTCAGATAGAGCTTTAGCACAACTGCGGAAAAAAAAGTCCATGAAGAAAGATCCTGTGACCCTCTCTCAGGGGACTGCCATGCAGGCTTGCTCTGTCTTTAATGACTGCTGTTTAAATGCCTTCTCTCAACATCAAAATAAGATTATTGTTTAAATACAACATACAGTAAATACAAAACTAGTCTGCAAAGGCTTCGAAAAGTGTGTGGACATGCTTCACCAAAACAAGGGAATTGTGGGGAAAAAGCAGTGGCTATACTTCAAGCAATATGCAGCCTTTAAAAAGAAGCTGATGTGGAATTTCAATAATGCCAATAACGCCCTGCCTATCTGTCCCTCAGAAATACATAAACCTTTCTGGGAGGAATTACTTTCTGATGCTTTGCTGTTTGCTAAAGCTTTTAATTTCAAATGCCAGGCTTGCAAAAGTAGTAGGTTTGAAGTGAAAACAAACAACACAACCAGCTTGCTACTCTGAAATACCCAAACAGGAAAGAGACAGGCTTTTGATAGGATGGTTTCCACAATAATTTTTTCAATTCCTGTCCAAAAATAACATTGAATGAGCTTAAACTTGGGTAAGCCTCTTGATTCAGAGTGAAAGAGAAATCTTACCTAGGAGACCCAGCATGATTAAATGGATTAGATGATCTGTGTCTTGTTCCCTATGTCACATTTAGATCATACCTGGAAATTACTGTACATGGTTTGAACTTACCTATAACTTCTATTAGGGAAGACAGAAACTGCAAAACTCCAAACATCTCTATATGGGTGAAACTCTATATGACTGCTGACTGCAAGAATACAGAATGGTTTAATGAGAGCCATAACAAGTTTCTGAAACCCACAAACCCCAATATTCTAAATACAAAAAGCCCTTATGTGTTTTGAGTATGGTCATAGTATGAAGTCAGCAACAATACTACTGGGAAGAGAAGCTCATCCTGAATGAAAAGCACATCTGCCTTGCTAACTGAAGAGACATCCTCCTCTTACCGTACTTTTGTGTATCGCTTTTTCATTTTATTCTGTTGACTGTGTGACCACTTCAGCTTTTTATTTTTGCGACTTCAGTGCACTCTGCCTTCCACTGCAATACTTCCTGCCCTCCAACCTGCCCTGCTTTTGGAACCAAACAGCAGGTGAGCACATAGAAACAACTGCAAATTGCACAAACCCACAGCACAGGTAGGGGGGAGAGGAAAACCAACCTTGCCAGCGTGGCAGTTGTGGGTCACTAGGCATCTTTGACTACCACAGTGTGAACAGTGTGAGGTCAGTCTTCAAGGTTCTTCATTGCTACAGTGACAGCAAAGCCAGCCAGGGCCAGCTTTGGGCTAAGGGCACTCATTTGGCTGATGTGTATTAGCAACCAGTATTTGGTAATGACACAGAGTTTTCTGCTTAGGGATGGTCAGGGAGATTTGGAATACTGCTCCCTTCTGAGTCAAACCTGCTGAAAGGCTGACCCAGGGAAACAGTTTTCCTGCTGAATCCAGCTGCATTGAACTCCCTTGCTGCCTGAAGGACCTCTCCTGTGGCTGCTGCAAGGCTCCAGCTCACAGGTAGCACACATGGAACCAGGGCAGCCGCCGGGCTCACCCACCTGTGGCTGTTGGGACAGGGCCTTGCTGCCAATTGTTGTCATTTTTGAAAAGGATGGGGACTATGAGGAAAGTAAGAATTACAGCTTCAGTTCTGCTATGGCCAGAAGGAGAGAAGTGTTGTGAAAGCACTGCGGGGGCTGTCCCGGCAGTGCAGCGAGCGCTGCGCACACGGAATCTCTGTCCTGCGGGAGGTTTTAGCCAGGCCTCCGAGTCTGTAAACCACCGAGCATGAAAACAGGGACAACACAAATCTTAAATTAAAGGCTCTCTTAAATAAGCATCCATCTTCTGCTGCATACACAATGCTTTTTTTCTTTGAATATATACATACGTATTTTACTCTAACATCTGCGTATTTATTTAAACTCTGTACTGTAGTAAAATATGCATCATTTTAATCAATAAGGATTTGCTGGCGACAATCAGATTGACATTCAAACGTGGTGGCTGAAAGCTTTTATGTGCCTCTGACATACTGATCGTTCCCCATGGAGGGGAAGGGGTCTCTGTGCTACTTTTGTACAGTACAATGAGCTATTGTATGAAAACAAAATCCCTCTGAATTTTCTCTTGTTGATACTGGTCTGGTCTACTTACGCTACCTTTTGGGAAGTGGGAGTGGGATAAATATGTCTTTAAAAATGAAGCAGCTGTAACCACAAAAATGAAACCAATACTAATACAAATCTACAGCATCTGATATTTACCAACACCCTAGCTTTGCTCATTTGCTGCTGTCAGATCTGGGGAGGTGAGGCAGTGCCGAACAGTGCTGAAGACAACCAGCTTTTACCTTCCTCTGTACCCCACTCCCAGATTGTTTTCAGACAGGGAATGGGGAGGGTTAGGAGGATGAAGGTGAGAACTGGAGCAAGTGAAGGGGACAGCCATGGGGACAGCAAGCTCATGTGATGCCAAATCTGAATGCTGAAGCAGTTCATGAGTCCCAACTCACGTGGTCAGAGCTCTCCAGGGAGAGGCTCTTGGTCTTGTGAGGAGAAACCGGGCTGGGAGGGCTGCTGAGGTTGGAGCTGTTCGATGCCGTCGAGTGTCTCGGAGAGTCAGAGTCCTGCAGCCCAAAGACACACAAGAACACCAGTAAGTAACAGGAGAGCAAGTCTGAGGGTGACTGAGAGTGACTGAGCAACAGTGGCTGGATTCAAAGACCTCTGTGGATTTTGCTTGTGTTCAAAAGTACTGAGTGATCTTCTTTGCTCACAATTTCCAGGGAGACCCAAGATTAAGTGGTCAGGTCACTCTGCTTTCAGCAGGCATAACTGATACTGACATAAGAACACAGCACCAGTGGGATTCTGGCAGCCTGTGTGTTGCCAAGGGCTGCTTGGCCAGCAGAGTGTGCAGCTTCAGGCTGCCTGTGAAGCTACAACAGCTCCTGCCTTTTCACAGATTATGATCGAAATGCTCTTGCACTAAAATGAAAAATCTTTGTGGCTCCATCACAGCTCCCGCTCCTATGTCACCCCAGGGTATCAGTTACTCCACTTAGATCTTCCAGAGTACAGCAGCATCAACTCTGAGCCTGAATTTGGGCTGAGAGCTGCCTTCCAGCTTCAACTGGCAGGATATATTCAGTACCATGAAAAGCCTGTGTGATCTCCAATTTTCACACTTCTTGGTATGAAAATGGGTTGGGGAAGTTTGCTGACCAGCTTCAGATTGAACCATCCCATGTAAAACATTCTTGGCTGGAAGGACTGAGTTTAGCCCTGGGTAGGATTTCAGTCCTATCATAATGATAGTCTTGACTGCACAGAATAGAAATTATTAAATCCAGTTCCTGCCCTAAATTAAATTCTTAAATTACCTTGTTAACTTCTGAGTACAAAATATCTCCTGTGAAATGGTTGCTAAGATAGCTTATGAATCTTTGCAAATAAAGGCCAGAAGGAGTATCAGCACTTCAAGCCATGATATGTCACTATCAAGCTGTTACTCTGCTGGGCTGGTATTTGGGGGAGCCTCGCCTACCCACACATCTCCAGGTAAGGAGCGTAGAGAGCTTTTTCTGCATGTTAAATACCAGGACCAGAGTTGACACTGCTTGCCCATAGTCTTTTGTAGCCTGAAATACAGGAAATCCATCTCTCCACTGTCAATGACTCCCAGAATTGTAGCCAAGCCCATGCCAGGATTGAACTGCCTCATCTTTATCAACACCCTCAGGGTTTCTCCCCTTGGTGCTGTCACTCACCTCTCGCTCGTAGTCCCTTGTTGGTGCATCGCTGCCTTGGTCCAGGCCCCCGGAGGACAGGGACCCGTCGGAGGGCGATGCCATGGGCTGGCGCTTGGCTCCGTAGCTCCCTCCCGAGAATTCCCTCCGCAAAGCGCTGCCGTTCTGGGCAGATGATCCTACAGCAGAGGAATTCAACTGCGTTACAGACCCCACTCAACGCACACTTATTTATTTAGCTGTTTCTCTGCCTAGATCTGCTTTCCTGCAGCATGCTGCAAGGTGCCAAGCTCGTGGCTTGCAGGCTATGTGGGCTTTTATCTTGTCTGCTGCAGTTTTTCCTGTCCAGGATTCTCCAGTCCCTCCCTTGCCATAAGAACACTTTACCCACCAGCACAGACACAGTCACTGTGTTACCGACAAAGGTGGCAGTTGTACATACGGCTGTGGTGGCTGCCTAATTCCAGTGCCTCTTTTCCAGGGAGTAGCTGGGTTGTACCAGCAGAGACACAACTTGATTTCTGTGAGCAGCTCGAAACACACAGCAAATGTGGTACGTCCCATGGGAAGAGAAAAAAATGTAGGGAAGTTGGAACACCAGCCTCGCCTCTATTTCCACATGGTCTATTCCTCAGCCCCTTGCCTGGTCTCAGCCCATGTCACTGAGCTGACCCTGGCACCCAAAGGCAGCAGGGCAGCACCAGGAAAGGTGTTTCAAATGCAGTGCCACTCTTCCATTCCAGCAGCCAGGTCTCTATTGCTTTATCTTAGAGCTACACACAGCTCAGCAACAAAATTAATAACCATGGAGCTTATGAGCAACTTGTCACTGATTTAAAACACTCAAGCCGGAGCAAAGTAGCCCCAGGAGTAAGAATGTAATTTGAATTCTACCATCAATTAAAAGAATTGACAAATTACAAATGTGGGACTCTCAAAAGCACTGCCTGCTTATTCACGTGCTCCTCTGAAAGCAAGACTAAAACACTCTGCTGGCCCTCGGCAGCAACGCAGTCAGCCATCACCTCGGAAAATCCTTATCCAGGATGGATAGAAGCAACTGCAGGCAGCCCTTTCCCTGAAACACTGGTGCACAGACCCCAAAGTGACACAGCCCTTGTTTGCTTACGTGCTGCTAACCCACTGCTGGCACTCATGGATCGTCCTGGCTCCGTGCGGGATTTCGTGATCGACGGGATGCTGACGGAGCCGCTGAACACGGTCCGGCTCTCCTGGGGCCGCAGGTTCTGAAATGCAGACACACACCACACGTTCACTTATCGACTGCTGGCTCAACCTCGCATGCTGTGGAGTAAGGCCCCAAAACACATTAAACCCCCGGCCTTACCAGAGCTGGGTATCTGGGCAGCAAGTCAGCAAAATTTGCAAAATAATATTCTGCAGTTTAGTGCAGAGATTGGCAGCACACGCAACGCGGCAGTGAAGTGCTGAATTACATGGACATATGCAGGCAACTGAAAGAATACACCTAATAATTCCAGAATTTCCCTGAAAGGATGGTTTGCAAGCCTAATTAAGCTGCTGTAGACACAGTCAAGTTACACTGCGTAATGCCTTCTTTCTGAACACAAGCTTCCAAGGATCTCATTAAAATTTCTCTTTGATGCCATTGCTTGTGCCATGATTGTGTAAGTTGATACAATAACCAAGTTAATCCCAAATGCTTGCAGAGTTATGAATAGATAGTGGATCAATCTGTATATCAATTACTTATGAAATTCCATCCCTCCAGACCTACACCAGCTGAGCCAAAGCAGCCTCCTGTTTCCAGCCTGCACAAAGAGGATGACCTCTGCACATGCCACTATTTCTCCACATGTTTTGATCATTGCTCCTGTTTTGAATCCTGAGAGTTCCAGTGTGATTTTCTAAACTAATCAGTTACTGGACTGAAGTGGTCCTTTTCTGAGGAGATAAACCATAATTTCCCTACTTGGATATGGTAGTTCCTTCAACATAAGTTGTCTTTAAAAGAAGGAGAAGGAGCACTTTGAAGTAAGTTCTGGCAGATTTTATTTCTGCTTCTGTTGACTTACAGCTGACCTTAGGGAGAAGACTTTTCAGATTATCTAGCCCCTCTCTCTGTATATGACCTGGCTTCCTGGCCCAGAGGGACTTGCCCATGTGTATCATTTCAGCTCTGGCTAAATATGAGACCTCATCCTGCTCATCAACAGAGCATGATTTGCACTATTCAGTCAATAACATTAACTGGAATTAGGTTCAGGGAACCTTCCTAGATGCACAATGTGAAAGAACTGCAGGTAGCTCTAAGAATTACCTCCTCTACACTTTACAGCCCCTGCTCTGCAATAGCTGTTAATTTCTTCCTATTTATATTTAATTATTACCCCATCCTCACTCTGAGGTGAAATAGCCACACATAAAACAATAGTAATGCTTCTTTAAACTAGGGTGTTATGAAAATTTCAGAGCAGAACAAAGATTCCATCCCCACAAGGGTGTTCTCAGAGACCCTCAGTACTACCCATGTCTCTATCTGTATTTTAAAATAGAAAATTAAATAGAGGTTTTGTAAGGAACGGATTTTATACAGGTCAGACTTTATCAGATAATTTTTACCAACCTGCTGCCAAATTCAGTCTTACAATGATCCTTAGAATCACTGCTCTGAGAGACCCCTTTGATCTTACAGTCAACCCTTGGCTTTTCATTCTCCCAGGGTGCCAGAAATGGCTGACTTTTAACATGCAGCAAGTAAGAATTTAAATCTCTCCTCTGCTCCCAGATCTCTTATAAACATCAGCAAAAGAGAATCAGAGACCTTTCCAAAGAAAAAGCCGTGTTTAATCCTCCCTTCTTCCACTGCTGCACTATGAGGATTTATACCTAAAGGCTTAAAACACTCTCTTAAATTATCTGCGGGATTCTATTGCTGTCTCTTGCTCAGCTTCCCCCCTTTTTTGTTTTTAAGTGTGAACAACCAACCTACTTTGTAGTACAAAACACTGAGCTCCTGCTTCCTCACCATGCAATAAACTGAGATGCAGAGTATGAGCATCCTGGCTGCACCTAAACCATGGAGGCTTGCTCCCCTGACAATACACAAAGGAACTGAGGGGCTGAGGAATGAGTTACTGCTGTGTTTTGAGAGAGAAAGGGAAGCCAAGTGCAGCACCATGCGATCGATCGTGTGCACCGGGGTTAGTACACTGCGGGTGCAAGGCTGGTGTAAACCTACAGTGGTTCATTTTGCAAAGAGAACAATTATCTTTAATGACAAGGTGATTAACCTCCTTCACAGTGACTGAGCAGACAACATACAAGCGTCAGGGGAAGGAGGGAGTGGGTGGGCGGATGAAAAACACTCATGTCTTAATAATGTGTTCTAAAGATTATTATTTTTCATGACCTCAGTTCGCAACGTCCATGTAATTCCTCGTAGAAAATCTCTCCACAAAGCAAATCTTTCATTGTTCTTTGTTCTAAAAATAAAATAAGCACATGCCAGGGACACTGGCATTTTGGACCAAACCCCCTGGAAGTGGTGTGCACATGAGGCAGGAAGGGGATTCAACGGAAAATAAACGGCGGTTATTAGCAGTAGTTATAAAGCAGCACAATGCAGCAAGTTAAAAACACAGAAAACAAAAGGAAACCTGAGCTTGCTTTACTTAGAGAGACAAAAACCCCTCATTTCAAGCAACAATTCAAATCCTAGCAGGAAAATTCATCCCCATTGCTGAACCAAATGGAGAAAGGTGAGAGAAGAGGGGGAAAAACAAGAAGCAGCAGGGAAGTCGGAGAATGGAGCTGTGGGTTATGTAGGTGCAATCACTGCCAGTGTTACAGAGCCTCTGCTCCTGCTCCAGCTACTCCCTGGGCACCTTCTCTGGCACTGGGATGAGGGACAAGGTCTGACTGGACAGGTACAGCAGAGACAGGAACTGCTCTGCCTCTATTCCTCTGTCCCTTGTGCTGCTCATTCTTGTTTTGGTGTTTATTTTTGTTTTAAAGTAGTGTTCTGTTCATCATACTGTAAACCTCAGCTTTTAATTCTTCCATGAAGTAATATGACAGACTCTAAAAGCCTACTTTAACAGATAATTTTTTGACTCCCCTATGGATTCCATGCTGTCCTGGTTCCAATATCCGATCCTACCTGGGACCATGGCACCCTTCTTACACTAAAATCTCCAAACACAAAGGGAGGACCGACAGACATGAAACCAAATTCACAGCCTGGCTTTCTATACAGCCTACAGCACCTCCACTCTCAAGCCACAGTGCAGACAAACACTTCTCTTCATACAAGACTAAACCTCTAGGGCTCTAAGGAGCTAACAAGGACAGGATCTCGAAACTCCAGCCTGCCCACTTCACTTTTTCCCCTCCAATTTATGCCAGTAGGCTGCAACACCAGGGTGAAGGATGCTCCTAAAGTAAAAATCGAGTTATTGTCTGAAGCACTGGGGTCATTCCTTACTGATCCCAGGGAAACTACTCACATGAGAAAGGGAAGGTAGAGGGAGGGTCACAGTCCGGTGATGCATCACTGCATTTTAAACACACACAATTTTATAGTACAGTTGGATTAAAAAAACGCTGTTAAGACCAGAAATTAAATACAGCTTCAGTGACCCTATAATGACCCTCTGGAAGAGAAACAGCTTTTGACTGAACTTAACAGGATTTTTTTTTTTTTTTTTCATTTCAGCAGAGCATTTCTCTTGTGTATTAATGGCTGTGACAACTGGAACCTCAGCAGTGACACGTGACCATGCATGTAACCAGTCAAAGCTCAGCTGTACGAATTGGTTTTGGAGCGATATGGAAGAGATTTATTTTTCTCCTGCATTCTTAAATTCTGTCTAGTGTTAAGATGCAGGTATGTTTCCAAAACCTTCCCGGTGACAGAGATCCAGCACAGCACAGCAGCCCAGAGGCACTTGAAGCAGCCTGGCAGTGAAGGTTTGCCATGAGGGGTGTCCAAGGGCCACAGAAAGCAAGAGCAATGTTCCCATGACAGCAATGGGCATGGCCTGGACCCACACAAACCCTGAGCATCACACACATCTATCTACCTACAGGTTATTCCTGATTTATCTGTGAGCCTGGCCCAGGCAGCTGTGATGCACAACAGGTGTGCCTGCTTCTCTTTGACTGGTATTTCTGCAGGACCCCAGGCAGGCAGGCCAGGATGCACAATACAAGAAAAAAAGGAAAAACCACTTCCATCCCTCCAATTTACATTGCAACTGGAAGGGTGCCTACAGAACAGTATCCTACCTCAGCGTCTGCCTAAAACTACCAGGGTTAAGAGGATCTATATCAGCGAGTTGCCATCATCTTTAATTTTTATCCTGTTTCTACATGCTCTAATTGCACTCATTTACTTCAACCTAGAAACTGCCTGAGGCACTACCTGTGTCTGTCTCTTTCCATCTGTGTGCAATACTGTGCACAAATTCTCACATTCCACATGAATTCATCATAAACAAACAGCAAGAAAGCTCAGTCCAAGACAGACAGACCCAGAACCTCTTCTTAATTCAACCTGCTATGCAGCACTCTGACTGCTGGAGGATGAACACTGTGGAACAGGGAGTTTATCATTCAAAATTCCCACATCCTTCCTGGTGATTAAAAATGTTATTCTCATAGCAGAAGATTCAGCCCAGTTGTAAAAAACTTTTCTTTTTTCCTAAGGGTATGAAGTGTCTGTATCTTGGCATGTCAGAGCTGTGGGAAGACCCCAGCTGACAGCAGAAAGTAAATTGTCTGGGACAAAAGAAAGTGGAGGGCTGAAGGAACAGTTTACAAGGGGTTTTCTCCCATGTTAATAGCCAGGCAAAAGGAAAACCACACAGTATTAGTAGAGTGAACACCTGACTCAGCCGTTCATACCCTCAGAGTGATAAAGTCTGGAGTACCGAGGACAGAGCGTGGAGGCGGGGAAAATGCAGGGTTTATGGAATCATAAGAGAGGAATTTTTCAGCTGAATTAACAGTCATGTGGTAGATGTGCTCAAAGTTGCTCGGAGAGGAGATCAGACGGGAGTGATGATGAGGGAATTGATAAGGGGAACGCTGCTATCAAAGACAACAGAGAGAGAAAGCAATGAAGGATGGTTGTACAGGTTACATCGGCACCAGCAGTTCCACAAGAGCAGTCAAACACGGAGCAGGGACAGCAGACAGCAAACCCTGCCGGCTGTCAGCACACAGGGTCTGACACTGCCACCCCCAGTCCTCTGAGCACCTTTCTGACACACAGTCTGATGGGCCTGCTGCCCCTGCTGTTGCTAGAACATTAGAAACAAATCAAACTTTTAACTCATTGGGAATCGATTCTAATATTTATTATTTTTTGATATTCAAAGAGCACCACAGTTGTAAAAGGTGCTTTACAGACAGTTGAGAAGCATCAGTTCCCTGCCTTGAGGAGCTTACAATCTAAAATAGACATAACACAAACAAAGGAAGGTGAACACAGGTGAGGTGGTGTGGGGAGAAGAAAAGATGAGCATACAAAGCAGTTAGAGATCGTTAAGAAATTTCCTTTTGTTATTCATGCATTTTAGTGATTCCATTAAAATTATCACTCATACAACAAACACAGAGTATTTCCAACAGGAGGGAACAGTGCTTCGACAGGGTGGGGACACAGGCTGTGTGGGAAAGTGAAAGGGTTAGTGTCACACCACTGGGACAATGCTCTCTCTGCACAGGTGACACAAGGCCCATGTCCTGCTCCATGCTGCCTTAATCCTGACAGTGCCGAGCAGACTTGGCACTGCTGTCCCTGCACTGCAGAGGATCAGGCCCTTCCTTCGCACACAAAGTGTGAAAGCACTGGGAAATTCAAATGTTTTTAACAGATCAACTGAGCAGCGTGCCCCCAAAGCGTGACATAAAGAAGGGGAGGGGAGAAATAACCCTGCAAATTAAACAGGAACAGTTTCTAATTCATCTCTACGGAATGCGCTGACACAAGTGCTCTTGTAATTTAAAGTCATCTATATCCATATTTAATGGAAGAGAGTTTCAGGGCTCGGTCTCCCTCCCTGTGCCATCTGTACATGCCCAGCAGGTCAGCCTGCACTGGGGTGGTTTCCTATGGGCACCAGCAAATCAGAACACCTTTTGTCCTTTCTGAGTTCCTCTTCCCCTTATCCAACTGATTTCATCTCCTTAAAACAGGTATTTCTGAGTTATAATAGAAATGTTAGGACTTAAAATATAAAATATGGTAAAAATATAGCTTACCCCTCCACTAAACCTAAGGCACTACTTTTTTGTATGTGGAACGTATTAAAGTCTGGAAGAACATTAAGTCACATCCCAATACATATTATATCAAACATTATTGTTACTGTTCTCTTCATTTCAGCTGGTAAAATCCAACTTCTTTTTTTTTTTTTTTTTTAAAACACATGGTTATTATGAGGCTTTGCCTGTTAACCAAAACATCAATTACCACATTATGGCATATTAAGACATAATATACATTAAATTGTTCTTAGTACCTTTAGCAGCATCTAAATATCAGTACAAGAAGCCACCATTCCAAAATGGTCCAGGACAGCAGACTTTGCTGAGTTATCTGCTCACAACAGAGAACTGGCAGCAAAGCCAGCTACATTCTTAAAAGCCAGTAAGGGAGATATGGCAGTGTCTAAAACCACAAGCTAAAAAGCAGAGGGTAGGCCAGCTGCAGATCATGAAAATATTTAGCCAGCATTCATGAATGTCAGAAAGCCACGATATGGCAACATTTTAAAAATGATACTCCATGGAACTTTCTCCATGGACTTCACCATTAGATGCATGCATGGGGTTCCCATTTTCTTTAAAGAATACCAAATATAGATAAGTATTCATTTACTCTAAAAGTTTCTCAATTGAAACAAGCAAAGCTTCACACATCATCTAGAATGGAAGTAGAATGGCTCATGTATAATGAGGTCAAACTGAAGCATAATGTTCAAATATAATGGCAGTCAAGACCAGCTTTTGTATATAAAAATACTTAGGCATGCAGAATATGAAAGCAAAATCAATCCTGTACATCTGATGTACACAGAGAGGTGGTCTGTGCTGCAGTAAGTGCAGTTCCAGATTTCAGATCTTCACTACAAAGGAGCATCCACGATAAAGTGGCTTCAAGGGACAAGAGGGCAGAAGGGAGGCCAGACTGTACGGCCAGGTTAATTGGTGACAGGCTGCTAGGGAAGAAAAACATGTAAACAAATAAGTTTGGGGATACACTAACAGGAATGATTCTAAATTGTACAAAACAAGACAATGACCCAGATCCACAGCAATAAAACACAAATATGTACTGTTTACTGCTCTGCTAATTGGAAACAACAGCTTCTGGTTTCTGTTGTGTTGCAGCCCACAGACTTGCGCGTCAAAGCCAGACTGTGAGTGCTCACCATGAAGAAAAGAAGGATGCAAATTTGCAGTTGCCTGAAACCCCCTAAATCTGCTCTCTCTCTGAGCCTTGGGCACAGTTCTGCCCAAACAGGGCTATCATCCTAAAGCCAAGGGTGTCTGTCCATGGAGAGAATGTGGGACTGGGCCAACAGACTGCAGCCTCCCACAGACACAGCAGAGTGGCTGGTGCATAGCAAGAAAACTGGAAAACACTGGAAAAGAACACACAGAGCAAGCACCTTTCCCCCTCATGTGGCTGCAACAGCAAGGGCAAACACAGGTAGAGATGCTGTACACATGCAGGCACCTGATACAACACATGAAATAGTGCAAAAATATTTAAAACACTCCATTTATTCCAGTAACAACATAAATTACTCTCTCTAATAAAGCTGGTCTTTTAAAAGACATCATTAAAACAGTGGTGGGCAGACAGGAAGTGGGCTCTGCACCCACCAAGGCCAGGGCTTAGGGCAGCACAAGTGCAGGTCCCCTCCTGCCCACAAACACAGCCCAGCCCACCCACCAAGGGCCATCACTACCAATTCTAACTCTGCTTCTCTTAATTCTTGGCATTTCCCCTGAAAAAGGCAGTGGGGCTGAAGAGGTTCTCTTTTTCTGATTCACATTGCATCTATGAAGTGAATACGTGTGTACTAATGAATAAATATAAATACATACATACATATAAAATTGTCATTTGCTTTATAAAGTTCACCCATGCAGGCTCAATGGTGAGCTGGGTATTTAGCTTGTGACAATCTCATTCAATATAGAGATTAAAATATCTATTCTCTATTAAAACCTATTTATTTCTAAGGACACTTTTGCTCACACAGCACTATTCTGACTTCAGTGAAAGCTCATGCTGGGTGAAAAATTTCTGTTGGTAGACCCAGTCAAATCTGAAGGTGCTCAAATAAACCAGAAGAAACTGCAAATGAAAAGGCCCACTCCACTCTCATGCACTTTCTGCATACCAGCATCCCATAAAAAAAGAAGCTGTACCACCTAAAACAGCTAGGTGAAGAGAATTTGAGACAACTATTAGCCTTGCACTGCTTGCTACCCCCAGCCACAGCCCTCTTTAAATGCAAAAATGTATTTTACCATTCACTTCCACAAACAAGAACAGGCATTCCCAAAGAAAAATGCTGCCATCTTTCCCACACTTTGTTAAAAATAAATACCTTCTCTTCTGAAACATGCTAATCTATTAAAAAATACAAAGAAGGTGTTCCAGCTGCAAAATCCAGGACATATGCTAAGCAGCAAAGAAATCCCCCAGCTTTTCACCTTTTTGGAATAAGGTATGAAACTGGTGAAATAATTCCATATCCTGGAAAAGAAACCACCATACAGATGAACTGTACACAGGCTTGGATGATTATTCTTTACCTTGTGTACTGATTTTCCAGGAAACGTCCTCTGTTTCCATTCCCTCTTCTGATTGTAAACTTCTTTCCAATAAAACACTAGACTCAACACATAACCTCAAATGCCCACATAACTCCTTTTCTTCTATTTTTGTGCCTAAGAAACAAAGTACTCAGGAACGGATTAAACAAAAACTTAGTCCAGGCAAACACCTTACAGGAAGCTGTTGGAAAAGAAAAAGCTGCCTGGACTGAAGTAGCTCTTGACAGAACATTTATTTCCTAATTTCAAGTTACATTTTCAAATTCACACATTTGCAAGTCCCGTGCTTGATGCAATTCTTTACCACTTAACTTAGGAATACAAATACAACATTGAATTGCAAGGAACTGATGGAAAAATACACAACAAATTTGCTTTGTCTGCAGTGACATCTCCCAGCATTAAGATTGATACTTACTTGCAAAAAGGAGGTGTTAATAATAACTTTAAAAAAAGAAGCTGCATCAGTGGAACAAGTGCAGGAATCAATTGTATATTGTACACAATTTCTAATTCTTCTCATCACTTTTAAGTGTGGGAAGTGACTCACGAATTTTTTTCAAAACACCATAATAATTGTTAATAGCACAGTACCGGTCCTAACTTAAAATAGGACCTTTGAGCTAATACAAGGCCAGTGCAATTAGAATGGATTCAAAGCTGAAAGCCATTTAGAGATTTCACTGCTGAAGAAATTATGTAGAAAATCCCCTTCTATAAATAGAATCATTCCTTGTTTTAGACTTGTCAGATGTGGGGCTTGATTAAGAGTCCTTTCAGCTTTTGATTGCCATGAACTTTCACCTCCTGATGGTATGACACAGGATGAATTTTGCTCTACCTAGAGAGGTAGCAGATTAACTTCTCTGCTTGAGAAGAGCCACAAATATTTTAAAGAACTTACCAGAAATGGAGAAAAGAAGAAGGCTTCTGATCTACATCCTGCCCTGAAGCAAACTATCATTCTTTGTCTAACATTAGACACATGCAATCTTGTATCCAGGTAAGATAAACACTACCTGCCAATGTCTCTTGGATTTGTCGTGTTTTGTAGAACAGTTCCTTCATTATTTTTTCATTTATAAAAATTATTACCGTTTATAAAAATACACACATACAGTACTGTTTTTTTCTCATTACACTGAATATATTTGTTATTGAGAGGCTTCTCAGAGTGTGTCTAAAACGAGATTTAAAGTAAATCAATGTGCAGACTTTACAGTCAAGCGTAACATAAAAGTACCATTTTCTGCAAAAGTGAGGTAAAATGAGTATCCAAAGACCAGAGATTATGCTCCTAAACTCCTAAACTACTGCAACTGCATGGTGCACTTTATTTTCCAGTCTTATTGTTTGCCCTCTTCAGCATCAGAAAATCCCAATTTCAGCATCTACTTCCTGCTTTATGCACAAACTCCAAGTAGTAATGAAGATCATTTTAGACAGCAGTTCTGTGCTAATGCCTATGTCTTATGCTGGAACAAATTTCATCTGTTTTTATCATAATATCTCATCTTTCTTATAGAGCTAATTAGCATCTTCTGAATCACATCTGTGTCCCTGGGGATGTGTTTAGACAACAATACAGAACACACAAACAAGATGCTCAAGGTAGCTTGAAGCAAGCAGTATGATACTTCCTTATGAGCAAAGTATTAATTGGTCTTTAGCCTATCAAAAATTTCAGTAACTACCAAGTGAATATTTCCTACATAAGGTTTTATGGAAATGAACATGTGCACATGCTATTACATGTTTTCTTTTTCCATTTTTCAAATTTCAAGGTTGTTGCAAGAAGCTCTGTTTCACTGAGATGATTTAGTTTGGAGAGAACAAGAAAAGTAGCATATTTAAGCAGTACACATTATTGAATTGCTACAGGAAAACAGGCTGTAAAGAGATAGGCTAAGGTGGTACTAAAGATAGGAGGAGCAAAAAGGAATTGAACTACAGCTCATGGAGAAAGGAATTTCCCTCTCCATATGCACAAAGAGCACAGGCTCAAATCAACTAAATTTTGCCTCCTCATACAGGTCATAAAAATTATCATCAACACTGTAAGCCAACCTGTCTTAAAACTCCAGAGGCATCAGGCACTCCTCCTCCTCCACTCAATGCGTAAGTGTCATCCTCCTTGCTTAAATTTTGTTACATAGAGCAGAGCATTTTTAGCTCCATTTCCCTTGTTACGCTGCTCCTGACATGAAATACACCATTGATTATACATTAAAACCGTACTTGTTTTTCTCTCAATTATTTGCAGCCTCTGCAGCAGACAGTCACTCTCACATGTCCTTTTGTACTTACCATCGGGAGGTCTTTGAGAATCTGTATGCCATCTCCTGGACCCATATGTGCTATGTGGTTAAAATTAGTTGGGTTAGAAATTAACTTATTTCTCATTTCTGGATCGCGTAGCATCTCCCTGGAAGAGAAGATACTTTGTTTAGGTATTTCCTTTGAGGTGAGGATGGGCATTTATAAAACATGTACAGCTTTGATTATCAGCTATTTTAAAATGGAAATTAACCAGCATTTTCCAACCTAAACAATTCCATGATTCTATGACTCTGTTTAACCATGTTAACAGTGATAAATCCCTGCTGTCAGTATTGGTGTGAAGCTTCCAGCTTGAAGAGAGGGCAAGGGGCCAGGATAAAACAATGCTGTTTGCAGGCTAACAGCCCATGCCCAGCAGTTACTAACATTCAGAGAACGAGCTGATAAAAAGCTCTGTAAGGTAAGTAAATGTTGAACTTATTTGTGATACATTACAAAGTGGAGATGAAAATGAAGTACAAAATATGAAAACAGAATTAAAATAATACTGCAATACCTTTCTCAGTCTGTGGTCAGAATTAAAAGCTCTTCAAAATGGTAAGGATGCCTTTCAGAACCCAAAATAAATAAAATTTTAAAGATACCAAATGTCAATCAACCCAGAAAAGGCAAGGACAAGAAATGGAATTTTATCTCCACTGCATACAGTTGTTACTTTCCTTAGAGCCAAAAAGAAAGACAAGCTGGGAGCCAATCAGGGGTGGAAGATGTTGGAAGCTAGAAAAGTGAAATACTCAGTTCTTGGAGTGTGGCTTAGCACAGTAGCAGGTCACTTCTAGAGAAGGACAGCAAATGGTCAATAACATCCTCTGCGAACATTGTGAGGAGTGCAGACCTGTTTTTGTTGCTATTTAGGAAGGTATTTGTAACCGGCTAAACACTCCGATTAGAAATACACCCTGAAGTCCTATGTCCTCTGAAGAGGTGAGTTTTCTGAGCTTTATAGAAATTCTATGTAGTTAAAACTATTAATCAAAAAAGCAGCAATCCTGGAATGCTGTTGAGAGGAGAGTCTCCTTCAGAAAGAAAAGCAGAACCAGAGGCTGAGAGTAATTAATCCATATGCATAGGTAGCAATGTCATCTCCTTTCGCAAAGTGTTTATTAGAGATCTTTATATTTACACAGTGTATGTGCACACCTACGCACCTGCTTACAGGATGTGGAGACATGCATTCCAAATTACAGCTGTTTCACATAATTAATCTGAACTAACTGTGCATCCAGTGCATATCCATATCAATATCTGTATCAATATCCATATCCATATCCATACTGGTATTAACACAAATTAAATGGTGAGGATTAACATGGTAGAAAAGAGACAGGAACACCCAAATGGGCATTCCAGGAAGCCACATATGGAGCATGACCCTGCCATCAGTGTCATGGACAGAAGACAAGTACAGGTGGAATACTGACCTCCTCTGCTGCATCCTCTCCTCCTCGGGCACGCGGAAGGAATAGCGCCGCTTGTTGTTGATGTTCCGTACCATCTGCTTCCGGCTGTTGTCGGATGTCTCAGGCACCACCAGTTCATCCCCCTCTGAAATCAGCACAAATATGGTGATGCAGTGGGGCAATTCATTAGGTGTTCACGGAATTTGAGTTTCAACACATTTTCTCCCTCTGTTCTTGTTAGTGTTGGACACCACCCATTTCCCACCAAACCTGAACAAATTTGGTTTATGCGTTTCCTTGGTCATTATCTACTATTCTGTTATGCAGCAACAGACTTAACCCTTCTTCACACACAAGCTGCCACACCTGAGTTCTCAAAACACCAGTGATTCGTTCTTTGAAACAAACGATTAGGTGGGAGGGAAGAGAATCGCAGTCTTGTCTCAAAATTCCCTTGGCAGATCTCACTGAAAATCACTAGAACAGTCTTCAGCCAATTGTCTGGAAACTCTATGCAAGATTCTCTCTCATACATTCCCTCCTTCCAAAGAGAGTACTGCTTTTGAAATGTTTGAACATTGATGTATTTTGGGGCAACTGTGGGAAAAGGGAACGTTTTCTCCACACATGTAAATCTTGGGCAAGGCATCTTTAATAAGGACGTGAAAATGAAAACAGTGAAATCATACAACAGCTACACGACTTTTGAATGAACACTGCAACTGCGCTGTCTTGTTTTACATATATGGAGACTACAGTGACATTGTAGTCTCACTTTAGTAGCTTTAGTAAGCTACTGCTCACTGACAAAAGTTTTTGTATGGGACACACATCTCTACTTTAAGATCAACTCTAGTGTCCAGTCTTTATTAGACTTGGAAATTCTCTACACATACTTCCAGCATATTGTTCCTCTCTACCACTGTCATTCCTTTCGTACTAATTTGCTAGCAATATAAATAAGCACTGAAACACTGCCAGCAGCAGTACATTTTTCTGGAGTGTTTATTTCCACTGTTTTCAGAAAGTTGTTAACAAAAATTTATAGCTTTTGGTTGTTGAAACAGAGCATGGCCCCTCTCCACCTAAGAGGTAAATAAAAGTTTAAGGAAATTCCTCAGGAGCATGCTTCTGAAATGGGCTCTAAAAAGTCAAAAAGTCAGAAAGACTCATAAAAAAAATAGATTTTTGAAGTTAAAGTTGTGGCGCATGGTCATGGGTAGCCATAATAATAAGTTATGAATACATTATATTACTTTAAAACACTTGGGAAACATTTGTTTAGGTTAAGTATACTATTCATTTTAATCTAGTGCTGCCAAAATGACTATCGAAGTTTTTAATTGTGCAGGCTTTTTTAGGCAGTGTTCTGGCAGGTGATCCCACATTTGGAGGGAGCGTCTAGTCATCCTATTCTCTAGCTCCAGTCTTCATTCAAGTCTTCATTGAATATTCAGAAGGAAAAAAAGAGTTCAGAGAAGAGACACCATTGTAATTGTTGTGGAATCCATAAGCTTTGGCTTTTTCCCAAGTTGACAAGCACACAGATGTTTGAGAGATCCCTTTCTGCAAAGTACAGATGCAGGCATAGAAAAACGCTCCTTCTAAACAAAAATTTGCATGATGAAAACTGGCTTCTCTTTACTTACCTGCCATTTTGTTTTTGAAATATATTAATCTAACTGTCTCCAGGCCTAAAAGGTTTAGTGATCCTTCTGTATTCAAGGGTCGTACCTACAACAAGGAAAAACAGTCCTTGTTATACTCTCAAGATAACAACTCCAAGTCATTAAAACTGCAAAGAAGTGTTAAAAACAATTTTAAACTTTTGGGTTTTGAGAATGAGTACAGAGGGGCTTACCTAAAATTCCACTGCAAGACACAGACTTAGCACAGTTCCCTCCAGAACTTAAATACATAGCTCTGTTCGAAGTCTACTTCATATATCAACTCAATTTTTTCTATTAGATGCACAAAGCAATAAGCTGAGCTTTCACTTTGTGTTAGTACCAAGTCACAATAATGCTCTGCAGCTTGATAAGAGCACATATAGACTGCTAAAACCTACTGGTATTTGTGATTTCCAACTGAAAAATGAAAGAGTCTGTAAATTGTGTTAAAAACAGGCTCTTCGTAATAAATGGCCATTTTTGAGACTCCCAAGTGCAATAATTTTGTTTGCTGAAAGTAACTTCATCCATTAAAAGGGAAGTCTTGAGCCAAATATTGATCAAAGTACTAAATCACGTTCTACCGGGTAGGAAAAAAATGCTCCAACTGCTTAATAACTCAAAGTTCGGACATCAGAAAGAACTTTCCCATAAAAGTCCAGATTCTTCTCTCCTTAAGATGGTAAATAGCTGAGCTTGATCTTTGCATTATATATTCTCACAGCACTGCCAGACTATCCTGGTCTGCATCTGACGTGGGAAATTGATGTGCAGAGAGACTCAATGACCAACACAAGACCACAGGGGCAATGTCCTGCAGTTCTATGTCACTGGAATGCCAGTAAAGGAATTATGTTGACCCTGATACAAAGCTGAAGTTAGTCTAAACCACAGGGAAAAAATTGACTTTTCTTTTTTCTTTCCAAATACAGCTGAGCAAACACCTTCTAAATACCAAGGAAGTGTCAGTTTTCATAAACATCACCCTTTTGATAAGAGATCCAAACCTGACATAATCCTGTTTTTTGTATTTCTACTGGCTGAAACAAAATGTTCTAACCCTGTCTGTCTACAATATTCTCAAGCAGCAGGAGATAGATTTTTGAAGGCCAGTTCAATTATCTTAACATCCACCATCCTCTGGCAGTAACATAGATGCAATCAGTCCCAGGGAAGGCATTACAATTAATACCAAAAACCTGCTCTCCTTATGACAATAATATCAGTAAATCTAACATAGCCACATGCTCCAGATTGACCATTCATCTAAAATAGCGCAACCACATGAAAAACACATTTGTATCTTCTATTTCCAACAAAAATGCATGAGTTTCTTTGCAGTAGCTCTTCTTTTAGTTCAATTATGTTTACACAAGCAGTTTTAATGACAGCTTCTAAAGCAGTATTGAGTCTGGATATATTCTCTGGCTGATACTGAAATGGGAAGTTACCTTTTTGAGAGGAATAGTTTGAATCCACTCCATGGAGTTCACGTCGAAGATATCAATTGCATTTTCACTGTACACAGAGAGGTATGGTGCATTGTAACCTGGGAGGGGATGATTAAGTATTGTGTCAGGTGCTTTTAGACACTACTCAAAATACAATTTCTTACAGTTTAACCATATTTATTTTAAAAAAACCAAAACCAATGCTCCACAATCCAACAACAAGCTTTGAAAAATGTGCTTTAACTCAAAAATGACCAAGGAATTTATTCTGAAGGTAAACCAGCTCCACCTAAAAATTTAGAACCTCCATGACCTTTAACTTTGCTGAAAACCTAACTCTTTATGAATTGTAAGAGACTACAGTTTACTCTGCCAAACACTGATGTCTTTCAAAGGTTTTTTCCTCCTAAAAGCCCAATTTTTAATGAGACCTCACATTTTGTAAATGGCATGGTAGGAAAATATTTAATTTAATATCTGTCATTTGAAAGAACTGAGCTCCGAGTCTTTGGACTATGCACTAAATGAGCATCAGTTGGAACTAAGCACCATGACACAGTCATAAAAGTCATGTTTCCTTAGCTTTAATTCTCTCTTCTCATTATCTGGATTGTAAAGGGAAATCTTGTGCTACTTATCTGGCACATTTCCCCTGGATGAAATTTGTTTCACTGGGACCACTTCTAAGGGAAAATTCAGTATTTCCATGTCGGCAACAAGACTGCCATGGCCTGCCAAGACTAACAAGAGTATCCAAGTTGTGTTTAAATCTAACAGCTTTTGATATAAAATATACCTCCATTCTGAACTGGAATAACATCAAGTCACTTCATTTAAGGCGATCAAAAAATTGCCACAAATAACAGTGGCCAGTATAGATGAACTATATGTGAAAAACACACATTTTTCAATCACAAAATCTTTTATTTTGATTCATTGTCTGAGCCCACTGTAATAATCAATTGCTTAAAATTGTTTGAAAATGAGAACTGGCAAAGACCCTGTAAAAGTTGCTCCTTCCATATTCAGAAGGCCCTTCAATCAAATAAGGTGAAATATTCCTCTCCTCTGCAGTGTGACTGGACCGCTGCTAGAGTGAGGTAAGCAGGCAGACTATTCTGAAAATCAACATAGAATGGGGCTCATTCACTTCTCTGAGTGCAGATTTGGCAAATCTTTATCTGCATTCAGAAAGACATTAAAAAGAAAAAGACAGACATTCAGGTTGTTTTTTTTCTCCCTTGAAACTGTCAAAGACATAGCACGTCATCTTTGAAATAATGTGCAATAAATGTTTAACAGACCTTGGTGGAAATGAATATCTTAAAAAATTACAGTATTTTTCCTTAAGGTTATGAAATGTATTTTCTATACTGCCTACTATGCATTGCATTTTGGAAGCAAAGAGTGAGACAGGAGGGAAACTTAAAAAATGACTTTTTAAAAAGCAGAGAGGAGATGAATAAGAAGGCTGTTGACAAAAACTGCTGAGAAAGAAAGGAAGAATAAACTAATAAAGAAAGAAAAGACAAAACAGACCAGTAAGTAGGAATAAACAGCATTAGAGAAAAGCAAGTCCAACTACCAGATCCTGACGCCAGCCAGCATGAAGAAAGCTGGAACCATAATGCTGAGCTGAAGTACAATCCCATTCCAAGACTTTAAATAACAGTCCAGCATGGGTGGTAGTGAACGCATAAAGTTCCAGTTAGCCTCTGTTGAACCTGAAGCTTTTGGCTGTTTTAGAGTTAGAAATCCTGACTCATGATTCCTCTTTGTGCTCCAGCAGCATAGGTCAGTGACATAGTTGTCAAAACCAGCACAAATGAGATCAGGATTAGATCTGACTAGATTGAAAACGGTGACAGGAGCTGAGAGAGTTCATTAACCTGTCAGGTAATTAGCCCTGAACTTCACCTCCCCTGGATATTAATACAAGCAAAGATCACTTCAGTGGACAACACCAAATACAGCGACACACACAGAGCACAACTTACAGCAAGAAGATGGAGTTGCGGGCCACATCAACTCTTGTTGTCTGGATCTTCGGCCCTGGCAGTCGACGTAAACCCCGACGCTGCTAAAACACAGCAGGTATTCTTTATTTGAGATCTCGACTGCACAGATGGCATCGGTTGGCTGCTGTGAGATAAATGATAGCGTGTGGTCGTCCAGATGGAGCAGGCTGTATGGGCTGCCCTCTCCATGAAGGGGGTATTTTAAGAAACCTGACTGGTAGCCCACGCAGAGACGGTCGCTGAAGATGGACATCCACTGGACGTTCCCCTGGACCTGGATCTCCTTGATCTTTTTGTGGCGTGTCTTACTCTGATTGAGTTCATAACAGAGGACCTGCCTTTTCATAGCCACGCACAGGCAGGTGAGGGCTCCATGGCGCACGTGTCCGGAAACTATCGACTGGCAGCCCTTTGTCTCTGCCAGCTTATAGAACTCAGTCTCCCTTCCATCCAGGGCAGCCATGGGGAAGAGCCGCACGTGACGGTTCCGTCCTGAGATTACTGCAATGAGCTGCTCACTCGGGATAAGCTCAATCTGATGGACCTTCTTATTGTCACCAACACGGATAATCTCTGAAACACATCAAAACACACCCCCCACAAATCCAAGTGAGTAATGTTGGAATGTGAATTGATTACAACATAGGTATTTGTAAAGATGAATTAGGAAGGAAACGCAAGAAATCCCCTTTATTGCTTCCTTGCAATATTAAAAAGTACAGAAATCAAAACTTGTGTTTTAATAATACCAGATGTTGTACTTCCGGATAACTTTGGCTTTTCCTCATCAGAAATGGGAAGAGCAGATCTGATGCAGTAACAACCACTGCATTACTTCAGTATTCAGTTCAGGAACAGTTTATAGCCAAAAAACTACTGAATAAAGGAAAAGCCTCAAAGAGCTGAAACATACAATTAAACATGTTGTTTGTTGAATTAACTTGGGCATTTGTTATTACATCTTGCAATACTCAACATAAGTTTTCATTTCCAGCACCAAGGAGGACGTTACACAAAGAATTAAGCCATGGCTCTTAATGAGGTGCACAGCAGGAGGAGACAAATTGAAATGAGGGAGGGTCCTACTGAATATCCAAAGGAAGAGTTTCACTGTGAGAGTAATTTGCAACAGGTAGTCCAGAGAGATCATGGAACCTCTGTCCTTGGGGATTGTCAGGACCCAGCTGGACAAGGTCCTGAGCAACCTGGTCTGAATGTAGCACTCAGCCTGCTTCAAACAGAGGAAGAAACCTTCAAGTGCATTCTAGATGGATTTTTGTTATTGGAAAGGACACCCAAACCAGAAAATGCACAGTACACCTTCTGGTCTCTCATGGAGCTATCCAGCTGATAATGCAATAAATCAAGGAAAATGAAACCAGAGGACATTGAATAAGAAAAAGATGATTCAGTATGAGGGAAATTATTACCAGTTCCTAATTTCTTACCATCTTTGGTGACATGCACAACAAACAACCCTTCTTCATTCCCCAGAGCTATTCTTTCATGGTCTATGACATTAGGAAAAAGAAAAAGGTTATTTTTCTTTGGAGGTATTTTAGGAATCACTTTAACAATAGTGGTAATTCTCATTAACAGAGGCAGTTTTTAATATACTGAAATAAATGTACACAAATCCAAACCTAATGTATTCACGTGCTAAAAAAAAAAATGGCAACCTCCCGATCTTTCAAATTTATGAAAAAGAAGTCTTTTCCCATCTCTTCAGTTAAAGTAACAGCTAGAAACGTAATTTTTAACAAACCGTTCAGAGAACTTTAGTCTAACACTAGCTTTGAAGTAACTGTATTATTATACTGAAATAATTTAAATAATCAGTTTAGCATATTTTATGCAGTAGTATTTTAAATTAGTAAATTCAGCCTCTGATCTTACATCTTCTCTGTGTTCCCACCAGCTGATTTTGTAAAGTCAGTGATTTACATCTATTCTATAGGGCTAATTTTGCCCAGTTAGGGAATTCTGTTTATGGGATAACAAAAGAGAAATGTCCAATTCTCAGTCAAAATTATTCATAATTATGAATATGGGTGAATAGAGGGAATACTCTTAAAAGATCTGACAGGAGTACTGGGTGGTGAATTGCACTTTTCTCTTAGGCCCATACACATTTCCATATGGGATAAAACCACTACATATTACTCTTTATTCGGTAGATAACCCCATTTAACACATTTTTTCCTAAAAAATCATGCTTTTAGCATACCCATTTTTCTTAGAGCTTTCTTCTTATTAATTCCATACCTATGATTGCTGCTGACTGTGTTGTTTTGATGAGGGGCAAGGTGCTGTCATAAGCTTCTTTGGGAACATACACTGAGCGGTCTTTGAGTTTGTTCTTCTTCAAGATCCTATGCAACTCATTCAGCACACCCACCCACTTGCTCTTTTCATTCTCACCGTCTGCTAGAATCAGGATTGAACACTTGTTACTGGATGCAGAGAGCTGGGAGGCTGTAACCTGTAAAAAAAAAAGTATTTTTAAGTCATAAGTGATAAATAATTTCCTCATGATCATTTTTACGAGGGTAGCAGATGCCTGTAAGTGCCCTTTTAATTAGCTGTCTGAATTAACGAAGCAAAAATTTCTCTTTAGTTAACAGAAAACACTCTTATCTTAATCAAGAACCCACAGCAGAAAAGCCTACAGATGTGTATAACTTAAGGGTAGAGAAAATGTTTGCTTTATTTTAAATGCACTTGTATTTATTTTATAATTCACAAATGTCTGCTCTAAATATGATAGTTAATTGTTTCTCACAGCAATTTTATAATAAAAAGCATTTCTTATAAAGCTTTTTGTATTTTTAAGAGCTATAAATTTCATTAATAATTTAATGCAATAGAAATGGTATTTATTGAAAGAATGCTCAGTGATCCTTTTCATGTATTTGATACAGCTATTACAGATAAAACTGAAAGCCTCTTTTGTAGGTTTTATCTCCTCTCAGCACACAGAGTGAAGAACAGTCCAAAAACTGGAAAAACAAGGAGTAAAATACAAAGGCACAGTAAAGAAATTATAGTGGAATTGATAAGACATCAAGGAGATTTCACTGAGGTCAAAGCTTTAATAGAATATCTAATAAAAATAAGAGTATTAGAATAAGCCAATGATGGCAAAATCCTGATACCAGATACTAGACATAAATTTTGATGAGCATTTTACACTAAATTTCTATACTATCTGATGAATGGGAGTTTCAGATATCCAATGCATATGTTAGAAAAAAGAATGTAAGATAAAGACCTCAGGAATAACCCAGTCAGTTAAACTGAGAAGCAGAGGGCATCCTGAGGAAATGAAAATGTAGATGGTCATGATGAACAGAAGAATTTCAAATGACTAAGAGGAAGTAGAGAAAAAATACATCTTATTGTGAAAATTAAAAAATATGACCCACATGAAGTGGAGATGAGAGCTTGTCTAAATGTACCTGTGACATTTTTACAAAAATGATATATGTACAGAGCCTTGCTGCTGCTGCCATGGATACCACATGGCCAGAACTTGCCAAGGAAATAAAATACTGTCAAGTTGTCAGTGAATGCACACCACACAATCACCCTGTGAAACCCTGTATGTCTGGGTTAGTAGGGTCAGGATGTAATACTTACCCTAAAGATACAGGGGATATCTTTTCGATTTGCATGGATGACATCTGAGGCCAAGACAGAACTCACTGAGAATTCTTCATCCCTTATGGAGACCATAAACATAATTGTAAAAGAGTTAATGAGCAAAATCTATATGTTTAGTTTTCACTTTTCCAATAGCCTTGTTTTGTGAAGGACATAACAAGTCAGCACTGAGATCTAATTTTTAAAATTATCCTTTCCTCGGTATCTGCAGATGAAATTCCCAAATGTAATGTTGCATAATTAATTCCTGGTAAATGCTGATGAAGGTAAATCTATTCAGATATTCTGTATCTGGTTTTTTCCTGTATAAATTAAAACTTAAAAAATAAGTGGAATGAAGAACACCTCTCCAACTCTTTCACAGAAATCCAAATTCATTAGAAGCTATAACCTACAGCTGTTGGAGAACTCCTGGACGAACTAACCTAGATCAGAGATGAGCCTTATTTAGCTGCTATGTTAAATGTTCTCAGCCTTCAGTGAGGTTGGTAGTATTTCAGTAATACTGAAGACAATGGGAACAAACTATTTAGCCCTTCTGAACCAATAATTGTAATAGTTTTATCCTGCAACCAAGTTTTATCTGTCTTTCGAAACTCTATTCAACCCCCAAACAATGTTTTAAATTCTTTATTCTTTCCAGATCTTCTACACAGCCAAACAGATGCTCTTTGCCATGATGCAGTAACAGAAGTTTAAAAATCCCCATAGGAACAAACAAATGTAGTTCAGGCTAACTCCAAATAACTGCTAACTGCTATTTTATTTTTTATCCCAGAAAATTAGCGGCATTCAACATGGATTACAGGGTTTCATAAAAGCTCTGGAGCTTGCTTACTGATTTGACAAAAAGGAAAAGCAGAACAAAACCTCCCAGTGCCTCTGCAAAGCTCCCATCAGCAGCAAACAGCTTACCTCATGTCTATGACCTGACTCACTACCACGCTGGGCTGAGATGCTTTTCCTTCTGCTACATCATACAGGAAGAGTTTAAAATCACAGATCACTGCCAGTGCTCTCTGCCAACCTTTCTTTACTCCAGCTGGCTTTGGTACCTTTCGAAAAATAAATTCTGATCAACTCTCTGTAAGTTTGCATGCAATCAAATGAGGCAGCACAAAAATCAATTTGCTCATCTGGGCTGAAAACATTTCATTCAGTGATAACATTAAGCAACATAAGCAACATACAGCCCAGGAACAGTAAGACCAACAAACACAGACACACAAACAATATATTATTTAATAAATTAATATAATCACAGATTCTTTCTGCTTATTTCACAAATTCATTCAGAGCTGTATTAACAAATATAGAGAAAGAAACCCATCTCTAGCTGGTCACGGGAATATCGCTGAAACTATGTTGAGTAAGTCCTTCAAAATTTCTGTAAAAGTATCCTCACCAATGACCATAAACAGTGCTGGAAGAAAGACTCAAAAATTCACAGGGCGTGGAAGATGATCTTATCTCTAGAGATGGGACTATTCCAGATCAACCCAAAGCACGCTGGCCAACATGGAGAGAGGATTACTGCTGACAATGCTAAGAATTGCTTTGTGAAAATGAAAGTCTTAGTTTCCAAACTGCTACCCTAAGATGTAATTGAATCCATCCCCTCAATATTCAAAGTAATTCCAGCTCTGGAAAATAATTAATTTAATGTAGGTGTCCCAAATGCCTCATACTTACTCGGACATGTCCTTCATAAGCTGTTCCTATGCCTTTCTGTGGATCTATTCCCAAAGGCCCCTTAGTCTGCTCGGGAGGGATTGGACATACTGCAGGAGCCTTGTCTGCACAGGTCACGTGGCAAGAGAATCCACACACTTGTGAGGAGGAGAAGAAACAAAAAGATTTCATGGTTATTCCTTGTGCAGTGCAAAAGTAATGATAATGATGATGAAATTTACACAGAAATCCCCTCTCTTTTTTTGACCAACATCTGAATAATCTCACTGAAGTATGCTACAAGCAGAAATAAAAGTCTGCACGCAGCAGCAGTTCATGCTTTTATCTGCTCTAAATCCTGAATTTCTCTTTTTCAGATAGTTTATGGATACACCTGGTTTCATCTAGATAAGAAAGAAGCTAAGATAATCTCTATGATGTCCCCTAGGCCCAGCTCTACTAGTAAACAAAAACTGGAACATCCTCTCAGTAGTGTTATTTTATGTACATACAAACAAGAATAACTGCCATTCAGTACCAGTTTCGCTTCTTTCTGGAATAAGTCAGAATAGGTGTCTTAAATTTTGCCCTGCAACATAAAGCAAAGCTGCTGTCAGTCTACTCGACCATTCACTGTGGACCCTTTTTGCTGTTTTAGGTAAACTGACTTCTACCACCAACTGGAATAAGTGTCCCCAGGTAACTGGGCAAACTGTTATGTAGGATATTCAAAGTGTTTGGCTCCTACTGTTAAAAGACTGAAACATGAGAATATACTGTTACTCAAAATATAAGCAGAAGACTCCTTCATCACCACACATTTACTGTGCCCTTTGCATCTGTAAGACCTTAAGTTCACAGTTTTTTGTGCTTCCACAAGTGCTCACCTTCACAAGTACAGCCCTGTCGTATCAGACCAACCATCAGAGATGTGCACTGATTGCATTTTGTTGGTGTGTTAAACGATTTCACTACAAACTGGTGGGCTTTAGGCTGTGAAACAAGCAGACAAGGATGTTAACACCTGTAACACAGTTATTTCCTTCACAGACAAGAGTGCATCAGTGCATTTAATAAGGCAGCTTGTTTGTGTCTGCTGGAATGAGATCTGAGCTCCCAACACAGGGGCTGCAAAAATTCCTTATCACAGTGTTCGCTCTTGATAATTTAAAGCATCCTCTGTAAACAAAGCCATGGAAACTGGGCCTTGTCTCAGAACAGGAGTTTACCTCCATTGCAGACAGGAAACCTGCCAAAATGATTCCATTACACTCCAGAAGTTGAATGTGTTTAAGCATGCGCTTGGTGGGCACCTGACTGAGCCCAGGTCAACCCACAACAGTATTTTATAAGCTGCAAATTCAATGCTCCTCTCTAAGAAGTGTTGCCTTAGTTAAAAGAAAAATAGCAGATGCTTTCAAAATTTTAAATTTTATGCCAGAAAGCCTTGACAGAGTTCCCTTTTATGGTGTTCAGCAGAGGCAACTGCAGAACACCCAATTTAAAGGCAAGCACTGAAGTTGATAGATGGAGTTGATTTTGAAAGGGTTTCTCTTCCTGTTTTTCCTTGGGAACACAGAGTACATGAGTAAGTGGTTTAATTCGCTGCCTCTCCTCAAGGATGGCCGTGCTGATGCTGCTATATAAAGGCTAAATGCCTACGTAATGTGCCAGGATGATTCATAGATGGCCTTACATAAAATCCAGGAAGCTGCTTTGATTTTCTATAAAAACTCCCAGTGAAACGACTACTGGGGAGAAAGGCCAGAGCACAGGATGAATGCAAAGACTGCCCCAAAAAACCTGATCATGTACATGATCTGAAATAGACAATTTTGCAGACTACTTTGAAGAGTAGGTATGTTAAAATTTTACTCACTTTCCTGTTTTTCAGAGCATAAGACGTCACAGCTAAGGGCTCAAACTTACCCATATTTAATGAGTGCTTCACTTTTACAATGGCAGCTTTCTATCTACAGAAGAATGTTCTGTTTTGAAACTTGAAAGGAAACAACACCCAGCTTTAAAAACTGATGCAATCAAAAAGTAAGAAGGTTCTTTAGGGGACATAATAAATTATAAAGCAAATCATTACTTACTGAACAAAACGTTTGCAAAAATTAAATTATGTGCACAGTAAAATCTGTTTCACATTATTCCAAGTGCACTTACTGTATCTTTTTAATTGATCTACTAGGATGCTGCCAGCAGAACACTGCTCAAAACTTTTTAGCTTTCCTTTACACAAATGAACCTTCTGCTACTGTGCAATTTATCAAGGCAGAGAAACAGATCTATTGGAAAGGCTTACTTCATTACTAGTTGCAGAAAAAACTGTCATTTTAAAATATACAGAAGATTCCTAAACCATCGAGTCACTTTCAAAACTTTTACAAGAAAATTTTTCCTTTAATAGCTTGCATTTATTCTTCATTTGCTTGAATAGACATAATCCACTGGGAATTTGCATACACTGGCTTATTTGGCAACAGCAAAATGATTTCAACAACTGATGTAAAATCAGTATTTATGTAAATAAAAATCCAAAAGACAGAAAAACTGGAAATCCTTCTCCCAGCCCAGTGCTGGAATGCTGCCCGTAGTGCTCACTTGACACTGCTTAAAAACAGGCAAATCTGTAATTTCATTTTTAGGGTTACTCTTTGCCTTTTCTCAAGAGTAAGTATCTAATTAGCACACAGATGTGCTAACCCAAGACTTTCTTGTATGCAAAGAGTAGAGCTATGTTGATCAGACACACATCAGAAAACACTCTCTTGCTAGGGTATCTCTTTCCTCACATTCTGGCACATTTATCGCTTTTGAATGCCCAAGCTGCTGTTTTTCCTACAATCAAATCCTTGTGTACAGCTCCAGTGGAAGTCCTAGTGCAACTTGTCACACCTCATAATGTAAGAATGAAGAGTTTTACATTTTAGAAAGCAACCAGCTTGCACCTAAACATCCCTTCTAGGCAGTAGTGGCAAGATCAGTGTGATAACCAGTCCTGAAGCTGTAGCCCAGGAGTGAGGTGTCCCCCTAGCTACATAAGAAGTGTGAATGCTTGACAGGATACCTTTGGTGCAGAGAGTCCCGATCCAATATACGCTGTCCGCATGGTCGGTGTGTGAATTGAACGGGGAGGATGATCTGCAACCTGAACAGAGTCCCCAAGGGATCAATCACACATCAAGAACACACTATCAAAGACAGCCTGGATACAGGAAAAAGACCACGTTGTCCCACCCACCCCATCCTAATGCAGGAAAGGATTCAGAAAACTAGATATTATTTCTGGGCAAAATGACGTGCAAGATTCATCTCCTAAATGTCAAAACCAACTCCATATTATCCTAAACATTTGACTGGATATTTTCCTAACATAAAATAGCCACTGAGTTAATTTTTTTAACAGGGAAAGAGGAGAAATTATTATACTTGCAGAGTCTGGCTAACATTTTGTAAAAACAAGACTTTCAGCAGGGCTTCAAAGTGTGTTTTTACAAACTACATTATAACATTATCTTTGTGTCAACATTTCTTAAATATTCATAACTGAGGATATGTTATGAAGAGAGATTATAATAATTGATTCATAGTTCCCATCTCTATTCAATTAACTATATGTGAAAGAAAATGCAACATCCCCTAAAACACAGTTCACCACTAATGCTGAAGGCTACTACAAGGTCCTAAATAGTCTTGCTGCACAAGAGTGAACTTCACCCCAAACAAAAGATTTGCAATAGTCATTTTTATACAATGAAACTGTTACTCCTAAAAAAACAAACAAACACAAAAAGACAAATATCTTTCAATGGTGAAGTACCTCAATTGGTTCAATCTCACTAGCTGTAGAAGGAGACCTTGATCTTGAATGGAGGTGAGACTTGCTATCTTCATCCCGCGATGGAGTATTAGACAATGTAAAATTCTCAACTGAATCAATCTAGGAGAACAATTCAAGAGGAAAAAAAAAAAAACAAAACAACAACCAAAGAAATAAATCAAAGACATAATTAAAAAAGAATTCTCAACTCTTACCAAAACAAGATATGGGAGCAGTACAATTCCTAAGAGAGAACTGAGAGGATAAAAATTCAGTTTTAAGTAACTTCCTAATTCGAAGCACAAAAATGGAATGAAAAATTGTTGCATGTAAATACGCCAAGGCTTTTGCTGAGAGGTGAGCACATGCATAAGAGCTGCTAGTTCAGGGCCCTGATAACCACTCGAAGACACTTATAATTCAGCATTTTCCAAGGGTCAATATTTTCTAAACGCTACTGGGTTTTGTCCACTGGTAGCAGGGATTTGTTAGAAATGAATTCCCACATAGCCCATGTCAATTCCTGCAAACATATTCAGGAGAAAACAAAGGAGAAAAGGCAGAGCACTGTATATCCTGAGGGTATAGCATAATTATATTCACAGAGAATTGAGGGGCTTTTGCACCCCACTTGAACTACAAGAACATCATTACCAGCAACAGAGTTTCTTCTGGGGAATATTTTCCTAGTCCTTGATATATAGAATGAAACTAAGCCCAACACAGAGCTACACTGAGCAAGGCACATAGGTACAAACAGCTATCTTGGGTACCAGGTAATCTTTTGTTACGACAGCTGAAAAAATGAGAGAAGGCAGGATTCTTCCTTGAAAACAAGATATCTCCACAAAGTTTCCTATGTAAAATTATATTAAAAAAAAAAGAAAGGTGAAAATGCTTTTTTCCACTACTAATAAAAGTAAAAGCTGCAGGCTTGCAGAAGGCTCCATGGCATGCCTCAATTTTCTGGAGCAATGCTATCATCAGCTCTCCATTGCCAAGGATTTGGTGAGCTTGCAGACAAACTAAAATATGCAGCCATGTTTACAGAAAGCATTTGAACATTCCAGTGTTCTCATCTCATTTATCACTGACAATACTAAGAATTCCACAAAATTTCCTGCATTTTGGGAATCAATTATATTGCCAAGCCAATTTTATACATGCACACACAGTCCTGTTCCTCAGGAGCTCAGTCACAGTAGCGAACAGGTGCAGTTGCTAGTTTTATATATATATATATATATTTAAGTAGTGAGTTAAGTTTGATGGCTTCTACTTTTACCATACCCTTCAAAAAAAAAAAAATCTGGTGGAGAATGCTCATCAGTTTTATCAGCTTAGGCTTATTAACATGCCTGCAAGTATTTCTGAAATGAAAACAGGAAATTCTCACACTGGCATACACCTGTTTACTACACATACATCATGTGTCTCAAGCGTTGTGGCAAAAAGTAGCAGTAAAACAAACATTTTGTGCTCAGATTTATCAGAAGCAAATAATAATTGAAACTTTTACCCAGTATTAGAAACACTCACGCCTTAAGTAGAAAATCCCCAAACACATAACAGGTTTCAATTATTTTAAACTCCTTTTTAATCCAGTCTAGAAATGTGATAACTTGGAGTCCACTCAAAGTCTGTTTAACCTTCAACAATTCTATGTCCTCCTCCAAAATGTTACTAAAAAATAAGCCCAATGAGTAACTACAGGCAAATTTTTTCATAGCAAGAAAGAGACACTCCTTTTCTCCTACAAGTTAAACTCAGAGATCTAATCTATCATTTCATAAATGTTTCCAGACACTCCAAGGGCTTTCCCTTTCAAAGCAGTATCTGCATACCAAAGAATTTTCATGGCGTCTATGAAAAAAAGGTAGAACAAGCCTGATATCAGTGATGGAACCTTTCTGGAATGTGCTACAAAGCCTTGTGGTTGAAGACAACTGCTGAAACAGTAACAAATGTATTTTCACTTAGGAACATAAAAAGCCCACAAAACACAAAGAATGTGATCCACCATCGCAGAAGGGAATTTAATCACCACCCTTAGTGCAGAAACAAGGGCCTTAAGCTGCATTGCTGCAGTGATCTCAGGCTCCTGGCTTTACTGAGAAGAACTAAGTACAAAAGCAACCTGACTCAACCACTGTCAACAGTTTATGAAGACCATGTTAACACCATTCAAACTGGTTTTAAACTAATCCACTGGATTACCCAAAGCTGATTTCACTATTTCCTACCAAATTGTAACATCCTTGCTGTCTTCCACAGGACTGTGCATAGCTGTCCACATGTGCAGGTCTGACCCAAAGCTGGCCAGTGTACAAACACATCTGGAGGAGAGAGAACTTCTGAACTGGAGGCACCACCAACAAAAACAAGCAGTTACTGTTAAGCTTGCCTGAGAGACTCAGCAGTGTTCTTTGAACTGCATGGGCAAGGACAGTATTAGAGATGTAGGGCATTTCTGCTTATTTATTGAATATTCAACAAAAATGCTTTGTATGCTTACTTATCCCTACCATCGTATGTGTATAAAATAAACAAAAGTGGCAATATGAGATTAAAATGGACACAGCGTAACTGGCAGGAATTCAGTCTGACAATGCTTTGATAACACATGTAAACACACGTTTAGAAACCCACCTCGATTTTTGAAACACCATAGACTTTTCCAGCTTAACCAGCTACAACACATCCATCTCGCCATGAATTTTTCCTACCCTCCATTTACTCAGTTCACTTCACACTTATTTATCTTTGTACCATGATATTTTTTATCATTTGCTGTGTGATGTGCCTCCCAAATGCCAAACTCTGACCTTCTATGGGCAATTCCCAAGACTTAACACATGCCCTCTGCTAAGGGCAAGGAAAGAAACAGGCCCTCATTTGATGTTTGCTCATCTTCCCAACCTGCATCTGCCTGATCAACTTCCACAGAGAACTTTCACATTGGAATGAGAAAGCACCTAAGGCATCTTCTCCAGTTTCAGAGAAATTCTGCTCACGGGGTTGATTGAAATGAGAAAGCACCTGAACCATCCTCTCCAGTTACTGTGATACTCTGCTCATAGGACTGCCAAATGAAATACTCCAAAAGCTTTGAGCCCACAGCTGTAAAACAACAAACAGCACAGCAGCAGCAAACAGCAGCAGCAGCAGCACAAGACATGCAGTGAGGTAAATACACAATCCATACATTAAACATAGGCATGGACACAACAGGCAAAAAAATAAAGGGCCACATAGAGTAAGACAGCCTCTTACACGTCTGCCTTTGTTAGCTGGAATACAGGAAGGAGAGCGCTTTAACAAAGAAAGGAGGAGAATATGTTACAAAACCAAACAGAGACATATATCACCTCAGAATTCCTCACTCTGTACCTCCAGAGGTAGTGTTTAGACACACACAAGCATGTTCATTGTTACAAGTATCTGAAAACAAGCTATTCTGGGGCAACAAGAGGGAAGAAACATTTCAAAAAAAAAAAAAAAGGAACAGCTATTTAAAGTCCATAGTCTCACACTGGACAACAGCAGTGAAACTGCAGACTACACTGCACTATTAATTTGCAGTTGGCATCTCTGTGCTTTGAACAAGATGAATGAAGTCATCAACTGGAGGCATAATATGTCCTTATGACATTATGAACCACATTTACTCAACTTAATTATGAATGTGGAGGTAAAGTCAAGGTTCTCACCACACACTATGATGGTTTATTCTGATCAATAGTAAGAATTCAGAACACCATTTATTCTGTGGCTACTTACAAAGTTCAGATTTGTTTAGTCTAGCCAAAGCCCACGGGGACTGCATGTGAGGACAGACTGCAGGAGGACTTAAGAAATCTATTTCTAATTTGCAATGTGTTAGCAACAGGGGAAAAATAGTACTTTTGAGTATCTGGGGAAAATAATTTTGTCAAGAGAAAATGGGATTCCATTTTATTGTTATGAAATAATCACAAATTCATCCTTAAATAAAACAAGTTGATTGCTTCTCGTAGCTAGTAAGATACACAAAGATCCACCTGGCAAAGAAAAAAAGCCCAACACTTCCACTGTCAGACACTTCTAGTGAACACAGAAGACTTAACACCTAGACAATGTTACTGAGACAGTCTGCAACACACAGGAGAAACAGCAGCGAGGACTTAGTCCGTCAGAGTCACTGGGGTGACTTCCCTCGCCACCAAATTCAGAAACCAGGGACTACAAACACATTCCTACTCCCCTGTGTGCAGAGGAGATGCAAGGATTGTTTCTGAACGTGGGGGCTGCCACAGCTGTGAGGATTTAGGCACCAATTCTGCCACCCTGACCCAGCATCTTTTCAAGGCAGAAACCAACAGTGACTGCTACTCATCCGAGTAGTGAGCCACCACTTCTTGCTCAGCATCTGCAGGCTACAGAGGCAGCAGGACATCTATTTTTATTTCTCTCCAGCAGGAATTGCAAAACTACTGTTTTCCTCATTGGAAAAATAAGAATTGACTCCAGCCATTCAGAGAGAACTATAAAATGTTATTTGGATGGCAGACACACAAGACATACCCACCCCAGGAAACCCAGTGTTGTGTACACATCTGTGTGCTAAACAGACTTCAGAGATCCTGCAAGGAACGCCTTGCAACTGCATCTGCACTTTATTTTACATGCTCTCTGTCCTTCCTTAATGAAGCACAGAGTCTGAAGAAACAATACAGGCCCTTAGAAATATTTACTTGGGGCTCTTGCTTACAAGAGAGGTTCTCCTGAATGCCATGCAGTATTGCAGCACTGCACGAGTGACCTGAGGACTTCTAATTCATCTTTGGTCTTAATACAAAGAACCCACACACTTCTCAGGTTTGACTGAGAAGAGATTAATTCTTCTGGAGATGCTGCAAGAAATACTGCCCTTCAAGGTAACTGCTGTCGAAAAGAAACATTGGAAAGGGAATGGAGGTCAAGTGGGCAGGGAGTTTTAATACCCTTATTTTAATTTAAATCCATCTAATATATTGATACTAAACCAGCTCAGTGAGATAAATCATAAATAACCATTCATTTAGATAATTCAGAGACTATAAATTATGCTACAAATTAATCAAGTGATTGTCCAATTAATCAAAGATGCAGAACTAACTTTCATCAAAACCAAATGATACCACTTTTCATCACTAACACAGATACCAGCTTTATCGCTCTAACAAAGACAGAATGTCTTGTATTTCTCTGCAAGGTGCTCTTCCCATCTCTGAGCAGTCAGCTCTTCTTTTTCTGCAGCTTTGTCAGACGAGAGAGAATTCTGCCCTGGTGTCAGAGACATGAGCCCCTGGCCAGTCCAGCCCAGAGATGTACTTTTGCCCAATGCAACTGAGAAAAAACCATTCCTGTTGGACTCAAATTGAAGATGGAACAGGGGAAGTTTGAGTCCATGTGCAGAAAGCTGACAACATGCAACAATATACACATTAATATGTGAAACTTTATCCAAGACTAAAAGGTGGGTTTCTGCTAAGACTTGATCTGGGTGGACCAATTGAGAAGAATTGCTATTAAAGGATGTATGCCAACAGTTGAAAATTACTTGCTTGCATAGAGAAAAAAAAAAGCAATTCTGTCAAAATGCTTGTGGAAAAAAATGCTGCCTTCTTTAAAAAAAAAACCAACAAAAAACCAACCAACAATAAATACAGAATGAAGTACTGAAGTCCTTCAAAACTAACCAGAGAGTAACCAGGAAAATATTCTTGTCCTAAACTTCCTCTTGCAAAACAGAACATTATCAGCAACTGCCACATACATACTTTATTTCTCTAAATAGATTTTAAAGGAGTGTTTTAGTTATTTTTAAAGATGAATTTCTATAAAAGAACCTGCTGATACAAACTAAGCGTTCCTAATACTCAGATAATACAGAACATTTCTTTAATCCAGATAAGGAATATAAATATTATTCTTTTATTGTGGATTCACATCACAGGAAACTGCACCCTCGGCTTTTTTTGTGTAAGAAAATTCCAACAGCATCAGCAAGCCAAAAGTTTTCTGTATGCTATACAGAAATAAGTGCCTTCTACCATGACACCACAGATGAACCTTCACATTTTGTCTGGAACAGATACCTGATTTACAGAGAAAAAGCATCCAGAAGAAAAGCATTCCTTCAGAGTATGTGAAAGGAAATGAAAGCAGCAGAAAAGGCCCATATACCTCATCCTCTTGGCTACACGCTTCACAGCAGACATTTCTCAAATAAAACTAATTGTATCACATCTCAGTGCCAATAGGAATTACACTGTGTTAAACACATATGGATAAATAAGTGTGAATGTGTATAAACATATCCACGAGCACAGACAGACACACATACACACACACACAATTATACCTACAGAGCTGTAATGGATGGGGCTCTAGACACTTGGATTTCAAAAAGTTTCTTGCTAATTACTTTCATGGGCCTACTACTTCAATTTGGAAGAAATATAATGCAGTCAATTTTCAGCTTTTCACTCAATTCCCTTAGTATGCAATTAAGTAGTGGGAATATTTAAGCAAAGTCCTCACAGAAAACCTGCATCTCAAATGGCAATAAAAAATAGTAAGTTCACTTCAGTCACAATGAAAATGACTTCTCACAGCGCAGGCTAAAAAAAGAGAAAATATTTTATTTGAGCAAACAGAAATTAACTGTATGCAAGGAAAACATTTTAATAGCAGTGATTAGAAAACTTATGGAAACAACTCATGATAAAGGAATACTATGAAGCAAAAGAATTAAATTAATAAATGTGCTGGTGATTTTGGAAGCATTTTCCACAGGCCATTTCATTAGACAAGGCCTAAAAGCAGCTTTTCCCCATCAGAAAAACTGTTTGCAATTAAGAATTCTTCACCTGCACCTAAAGAAAAGTATTTCTTTCAAAAAAGAACACCTACCTATATAAATAGGTGAAAGTGTGCTATAACAGAAATACTTTGTTTTCCACTGCACTTGCAGGTTTTTTTAAGTTGACTGCATTAATGTTTGAATATTCCAAATCAATCAACTGATCTGTTATTGAGGGGTTTACTGGGTTGAAAGTCAGACTTACGTCATCCATAAAATCAATCAATGAGGATGAAGAGGAGGAAAAGGAATCCTATTTTAATGAAAACAGCAGTAAAAAAAAAGAGAGAGAGAGAGAGAGAAAGAGACGGATGAAGAAAACTGTTCAATATAAATAAAAGTGCAAAAATAAAGAACTGTAAATAACCAGTGGCAGTAACAGTTATCTCAGTAAGTTTTCATTAATTGCCTTTCATAGACAATTAATTAATGCACTATCTGTAAAGAAACCAGTGTTTTTCCAGTATTTACTCAATAAAATAATATTCCTATACTCCCAACAGGATTCTTATACTGAAAGTAACTTATAAGAGAAATTATTACAAAGAAAATTTTAAAATGGTGTTAACTGTGAGGACTTCAAGAGAGAACAATGAATTAGTGAATACATAGTGAAAAGAAAAAAAATTTTGGAACATCAGTAACAGCAGGTATTATGCTCTTTCACAGTAAAATGAGATGATCCTGTACTTGCATCAGGAAAAAATGAGCAAACTTTAGATTAATGTCTGACTGTAAAGGTAGTGCCTTGTATCCTCTGAGTTCAGTTTGACCAATATTTCACCTCAGCTGTTCTTTTAAAAGAAAGATGATACTTTGCTTGGTCTTGATTAAAAAAGAAGATAATAAATGTATAGTATTGTTTCATTTTTTTCCTACCAGGCTTTCTACCTAAACTGGATTTTTGTCTAGAAGTGACAAAGGTATTAAACAGATCCATTGTTTAAATAATAGGATCTGTGGAGAGAAGAAGAACAGCAATTATCTGGATTTTACAGAGCTGTGTAAAATGAACAGAAGATGGAAACAACCTAATAAACTGTGCCAACAACTTCATGGGATAGAATTGAGGATGATTTACATACTTCCTCTCATTTTTACCAAACCACTACCTGCATTACTTAACATTTTTCCGAATACAGAGAAAATCCATTTGAACATCTATGCTTTTCATGTTCACTACAAAATCAGGCAAATTTCTGCACTCATGATTTGAGAGAGAATTCACCGTGATTACTAGCATTCAAGAGAAGACAATCAGCAATGTAATGACAAACAATTCTCACCTATTCTTATACAAAAATATTATTAGGGCAATACAATTAGAATGCAGTAGCAAACTCTCAGCAAATATGCACATAACCTGCACACCACAGCAGTTCCACTAACAGAGTTAGAATAGCTGTGCACTTACTTCAAATTGATCCAGAGCAGAGGTAGGCGCATTCAAAAATGCCAAGAAAGAATTCTGTGAGTCTTGGTGCTTTACACCTAGAAAACAGCAGCAGGTTTTTAAGCTACAGAAAAATGACCTTTTCATGGAGGACCTTTGCCTTGCTGAATCAGAATTTGAGCATCCACCTGAAACACCTACATTTTTTGAAATAAGCTGCACATTTGGTTTATTTTCCAGAGTAAAGGATTTTTTTACCAGACAGGCGTGTGTTTAATGAACCTTTCTCAAGCAAAGATGTGTGTGGTGTGAATTCTCTGTGAAAACATGCTGTGTGTCTGTGTCTGTTATGCACAAGGCTCAGGTTTCTAATGTGCTCATCCATTTGCACCACACACTAATGCAGGAGGTGCCAACCCTGCTCTAGTCACATGTGGGATGTCCCACTATGCCAGGGCAGCTGGAGCCAACAGAAACACTATGTTTCCAAATAACATGGGTTCTCTGACCCATGGTCTGTGCCTGTCTGCCACCTCTCACTGCCGAGCGCCCAGCAGTAATACAACCCTGCGTGAAGCTTCAGATGTCTCTGTTACATCATTTCAGCGATGCTCAGTCACTGAGCAGGGCAGGATTGTTGCATCCCCTGGAGCTGCAGAGGCTGGCACACCTCAGCTGTTATTTTAACTTGCTCCAATTGGTATTTTTTAAATTCTTCTTGTTTTCTAATTCAAGTTGCTGTGTGGGAGTTTATAATTCACAGATGTGTACAAACTCTATTTTCCTGAATGCTGTAAATACATTATATACACATACATATACGTATTTATTATGACCAGAGCCTGCAGGACTGTGTGCATCTCAAAAGAATGCTGCTATTAAAAGTTACCTGTTTTTTAAAAAAAAGGTGTCTTGCTCTAATTAGCAGTATCACCTTATATGCTCTATATATAATTCACAGTGAATGCTGAAATTACAAAGAACCTTTTCCTCTAAAATATAAGTACACTGAAATCACAGTAAAATACTAAAACTAATTTTCAAATTACTGACTACCTTATGGAATACTTTTAGCAATCTTTTTCCCCACCTGTCTAAATTTCTGGAACATATTTATAAACAGGGAAGGATTCAGGTGCTAATCCAAATAATCCCTTCCCAGAAATCAATTTCCACACACTGCAAGTTACTCTAACACTATACATTGACTACTTTTGAATCTTCTATACAGTTCATGATTAAAACAGCAATGTATTTCTTCTTGTAAGAGAAAACCAAATCCAAAGATAATAAGGATTTAGATTACGATGTATTTCTATCAGATTATTTGAATAATTGAAGTAGAATATTACTAATGTAATTCTGTTTAGGAAAATGACTAATGTTTCCTTGAACAGTATTTTTTTTTGCTTGTTTTCAGCAAAGAGTAAATGTTTATCTCACCAAAACAAAAAGGTTTTAAATACTGGAAAAAATACAGGGTAAGATATGAAGTACAAATTCATAACATTATTTAACACAAAGGAAGATTTCAAAAGTCAAGTAACCATGCATAATATTTAAGAAAGTTCAAGAACATATAAATGAAAGCTAAACATGACAAAGTATTTTTGTCTACAGGGAGATGCTATCAAGAGCTTCTCTCCAAGCACTTGGAAGAAGCATAATCCTGGTATAAGTACTAAGCATCAAGATGAACAGATATCAATTCCCTAAGTCATATTTGCTAATTGGCACAATTTTTTAATGTTCTGTATAGGTTAGAATTATTTTTACCAGTCAGTCAGCACTGGGAGGGTTATATATAGGAGATGAATGTAAACTATGATACTTTATTGACTGATAGGCCATTAGGTTGGAAATGCTGAACAATATTTGACATCCCAATGCAGCAATTGTTGCCAGGGTATTGAAATTCTGGAGTTCACACAGTTCCCTACAGAAAATTAGGTAATTCCATTTAGCCTGAAAGATACATCTTCCCATGTGACTCATAAGACACAAATATTAGAGCTACTACAGAAACTGCAAAGAATCAGCCAAACCATTAATCATCTCTTAACGAATTTTTTTTCATTGCAGAATTACCAAAAAATTCTCTTCTCCCAGCAACAATGCAAAATAGTGTTGGACAGACGCAACAGTAATCCCAACACATACCCTTAATACCAGAGCAAAGCACTCATGACCACACTGCTCACTATGTGGGTACAAAGCCTATCAATGAAATCATCCCAGAAACAAACAAATGCTATGAATTCCTCTGCAGTTGTTTGCTCTCTGCGTAATCAGGCCCAAAACATTCATAGATGAACAACACTATGATCAGTATTGATGTCTAAATACCTTCACCCATTATAAAGGAGAAAAGGTTAGAAATAGATCTATACTTCTAACAGTTTTCTGGCAGTAAATCAGCATACACAGGCCAAATAAAAACAATGCAGTTCCAACTCAAATAATTCCTTACTGGTTCAAAGGTATCAACCAAACTGAAGCATATTACAAGTATTAGAAGTGCAAATGCAACTGCTGTGGGTACATCTTAACATACAAGTGCTCACATGTTGGTATCATATTTTAGTTTCAAGGTGACACTTAATTGATAAGATGTACCCACCAATGTGACACGCTATTTACTTGCATATCAGTTGCCATACCCTTTTCTGATCTAAGCTCTTCTGTCTCCTTTTTCAGCCTTTCGATGTCTGCCAAAAGCTCCATGTTCTTCTTCTCAGATTCTTGCAATTTACTTCAGAAGAAAACAAAAAATGTATGTAAGTATTGAGAACCCATGACACAAGCCATTCCTGTTCCTGATGTCTTCAAATGCCAGAATAAAACTGTTGGGACCTGTTTAGTTTAAAGAAAAAAAGCAATTTATCTATTAAATAGGTTCATGTTTTTCACGTTTCTAATTTCTAAGTAATCGTGTGAGCTTGTATCCTGTGAATGAGAAAAAAGTCTGTATGTATTTTTGTGTTTAAAAAATCTTGGGCTTTTAAAATTGATTTCTTAATTGTCTATGATATTAATAGATTAAGTTGAACTATTTTTTTTTCTCAGTTCCTTTACAATTACTTGTTTCAGTGCTTTCTGACTCACAGATGACAGGTATCACTGCTCTGCAATTTGAGCACTTTTCTCATTCTTGCCTGTCAAAGCAAACACTGGTTCTCCTGCTCTTAGAGGATCTCCAAAGCTGCCTATCATCGCATTACCTGGCCTAAAAACCATTCAAGGCAGCCAAACCAGATGTTCCCATTTTACAAGTAACATATTTGAATCTCAGCTCTGTCTAACGGCTTTCCTAAAGTTGCAAAACACACCAGTGCTCTGAGCTAATTGAAGCTGGAGACCTAGAAGAAGAACGACTTTCTACCAACCCCTGTTTCAGACATTCACCCAACTCAGAATAAGTTCTGTTTTAGGGGTGGTGAGGTAGAAGTGAGAAATAGAGAGGTCTGAGGAAGGAATAAAAGAATTCATGATAGTCCATTAACCATTATTATTTCTTACTGTGGAAATCACTTATTTTAGTCAGCTAATCCATCGCAGCTATATCAGCAGAACGGAAAAGAGTATGGTCTAAGATACAAGCCCAGACTCTGCATTTGAACTTGTTATCACAACTAGGAGAGATTAAATTTTATTAAAGAGAAACTGTCCCCTCTGAAAGTCTTCAAGATTTCAACTTTCCCCAGTAAGTGTTCAGCTGCTCAAATAATGAAGTAGGATACGACATTTTCTTCACATTTAAAAATATGAAACTGGCATATCATTCATTATCAAATTTCAACAGACAAGACAGTTAAAATAATGATTTGATGGCATTTCCTGGGAGGTATCAGAGTGAATTTGCATTAGAACAATTCAGTCTTACCACTCAGTAGAGATACAGGAAGCTTTGACTTTGTTCAGCTCATCTTGAATAGCCTGTTTGGCCCGGATTTCAGCATCAAGAGCAGACTGGAGCTCCAGCCTTGCAGACATATCCAGCTTTGCAAAGCGTCGCATCTTCCAGGGCATATCCTAGAGAGAATTAAAACAGGGAGTAGAGAGAGGAAGAGGAAAAGAAGCTGAAAATGAGGAATGTAACTAACTTCAACAACTAAGTCTGTCAGTCTGTTATGTTCTTAATGTAGGAGTTTGTTAATTCCAAAATAATCTAAAATTAAGAGTAATGTTAGTAGCAATATTTTTGAACACAAGTAATAAATAGACAAAGATTAACATCTTATGCTGATCTCAAAAGCAAAGAGATTTTGTGAAGTCTAGGTTTGATGTGCCTCAATTCAGATGACAGCTATGAAGGACATTCATATTTCACAAGTGAAAGACTTGAAGGTTTTCATGAACAAAAGCATGATTTCCTTCAACAAATTCATGTATGATTATAAAGTAGCTACTTGAACTATAACTATAGATAAAATCACATTATAAACATATTGGTGTTTAATTAATTGATAAACAATGAATTTGCTATTCAGTTATTCAGAAGGGAAACTCTAGAAAGGTTTAAATTCTGATTAACACAGACTCTACACACAGATCATTACTGCAGCTGAAACTATCAAATCAGTGGTTTTTGCAAACAAAAAGTCTTCTGACACATGGAAGTGAAGTCTTACGGTAGCTCTTGCACCCAAACTGGAGTTCCTCAGGGCTTCCAGCTCTTCTGTCATTTTAGAAGCCAAGGCTTGAAGATAACCTCGAGCATCTTTTTCATCGCTTACCCTAAACAATTACATTTAAAAAAAAGGTATTTTAACCAAAGAATCTAAAGAAAAAACAGCAGTCCTTTCAACAAGCTAACAAACAGAAACAGATAAATACAGAATACAGAGTCATAAAATGTAAGGATAAAAACAACAACAAAAACCCAAATGGAAAACCACACAGAACTAATTCTTTGCTGCTTTGTGGAGCTCCATTAAACAATATGCATCACGAAGACAAGGAATAAAAATTGAAGAACTACATATCAGCTACCTGAAATTGAGACGGGGAAAAGAAACTTTTCAACCTATTTTTAGGGAGCAAATCAAGACAAATTCTCAACCAATAATTAACAATTCAGTTGTCCAGATAATACTGGAACTAGTGGTTAACTGTACTGTACCAATTGACTATGAGAACTAGTAGTTAAACAGTGATGTTACTTCAAGAGTGCTAATTAAATAGGGAGAGTCTACTTCTAATGTTATTAAACAGCATAAGCCAGAAGAGGCTCTCTCATCCACCAAGCTTGTTTTCTATCCAGACATGTTTTCTGGGTGCAAAGACAACAAGGAGGAGACATGCCTGTTTTTCAGATTCTTTGATCATCAGTTACAAAGAAAGAACAACACCTTTCTGTGATTAATCATAACAGAAGGTTCTTTCTTCACTTTGCCTCAGGTGTTAACACAGAAAAAAAAGCTGATAAAAAATTAACTCACTGAAACTAAGTAACTTATGAAAAACCTAAAACAAACAAACAGAAAAAACCCCAACATCACCCCTCCCACCCCATTTCCTTACATGCCTGGCTCTAAACATGTTCGTTTTGCCCACAGAAGAGCAATCTCAGTTCTACAACACCAGGCCATGTGCAAGTCCCTGAGCTGCCTCAGAGACCTGCGGGGTAATACCACAGCTTCATCACAGTTAAGTCTATCAACACCAAACACTGAAACGTTTAGGATCTGCTCTAAGTACTGAACCTCATATAGCTTTAAATAAAACATAGGAAAGTGGGAAAACATTTTTTATATTTCATGAGAATTAACTTATCCTTGCTTCCTGATCTTTAAAAGTAACTCTAATCCTAAATATGCTGGACTGGAGACGAGAGCGCTCCAGATGGTTGATTTTGTCTGGCAGTGACCTTCCAGCAGGAAGTGTTTCCTGCTCCATGCCTATGAAGCAAAGTAAATTTTTCTGGTTGATACTACGGGATTCATCCACACACAGAATATGGAAATGGTACTACTTGAAAATTTACCATTAATTATAAAAATAAAAGTTTTAACACAGATATACAGAGATTTGCCAGGAGGCAAGAAAGACATACTCTGAACTGTCATGGGCAAGGGAGGAACAGAGGAGCTTTCCCACAGGGGCCGCAGGGCAAGATCACAGTGTGAAAGCCACGGGCTAAATATCTGCAGGTTGTGGTGACTTTGGGGTATGCAGTTTAAAGTTTATATAAGAAAGACAGACTACTGTAATACAGCGGAGGCAAAAGCAAAATTATCAACTATTTTCCACAAATCTCACACCCAACATGAAAAAGTAAAAGTATGCACTTATTGGGCTTTCTCTTCTTTGTCTCCTGCTTATAATTTAGTTCAGGAGGTGGGGAGGAATCTAGGAAAACCCTACATGTCCTGACTATTAAAGTCCGTGAGAGTTTTTATATTAACGAGTCACTTTTTTTCCCAAGGTACATCAGAACTTGATGGAAGCAGCAATGCCAACTTCTTTTCCCATAACATTCTGCATGACACATTTTGACAACTAGAGACAGATGATCTGAGCCTACACAAACCACTTAGGCTTTAACAGTGGGCAAAAGATGTGAGAAGCAGCTTAAGATGCTTTTTGGGGGTGCTCGGTGCATAATTACACACACTGTAAAAAGAAAAAAGTGTAAGCAGGAATAAAAATACTTGGAGGCTCCCAAGGTGAGACTAAGTTTTCCTGATGTATGAGGAGGGAAAGAGATTTAGGAATCAGCATTTTATTTTCACTATTTTTAATGACACATAAACCTTTGCAGAAAATAAGGAGTGCAACTTCTATGTCCATTTTTATGATGCCATACAGATCCTTCCTTATGGAAGGTGAGAAAATGCTTCAGTTATTTGGTTTATGGTGCACAGAACCCTCAGGCTCTAAATACTGAAAAGCTGCACATGCAGAAATCTCAGAGAGATGTTCCAGAGACATGTAGAAAGCCAGAAAATGAAACCATAAAGTAAATTTTTACACATATCTGTACTAAGTTCAAGGGAACTCCTTAGGCTCTAGAAGACACTAAATAAAAGCAGTAAAATTTGGTTTTGTTGTCCACTAGATGGCAAAATTCTCTCAATAATGACATACTTTGATTAAACATTATGTCGACCCAAGAGCTCTTGGAGCTTTTTTATTTGTTACTGTTTTGCTGGGGTTGTTCCATTTGGTTGGCTTAAAAAAATTAAAATTAAAGAAAAAAAGAGCAAGAATGGCAAACGAACTCTTACTAATGTTGCTCTCCTTGCCCTCATTCTGACAGAGGGCCCTGACAAGCACAGCAAGAGACCTAAGGAAGAAGAGTTCTTCAGGTTCCACCCAGTCCCTTCTTTCTTTACTGAAAATTTAGATTAACTGTTCTGTTTTCATATATAATTGCCGTTGCAATCTTAGTTCATTAATGCAAAGAACCCCAAAGAGTAATATAATACAAATTCCTGTAAAATTAAATTTAACTTTTTGGTTGGAGCCAACATCACGACAACCTTCACATAGCCATTGGCTGCTATCTAGTATGGTATTTATCAGGATGCTTGGGAAGTCAGACTCCCTGGGTCTCCAGCTGGGATACTTTACAATACAAAATGGACTCAGAGGACCAGAGATTTTTGCTCAACAGAAGTAGTGTTAAAGCCCTGGGGTCTTAGACCAAGCTCCATTTAACCTAAGTTAAAAACCCCAAGGAAACCTGAGAGTCATGGTTCCTATATTCTCTCAATGCTTTTAAATTTCTGTTGTCGCACCAACATGCTCAAAATCTCCAACTTAGTTTTTATTTTTTCCCCTGTTCTCTCCAATAAAATAGGTTTTTAAAAAATACTTCTCTAAAAATTTTTAACACTTCCCTCTGCTCCCAAGCCCTGAAATTTCACCCTGCCCTCCAGAATTTCTATTTTACAGATAATTAACTTCTGATTATTCTTACCTCAAACACAGCACATCTCGAATTTTCCATGTTTTGAGTTTCTTAACTGTTCAATTTACATAGAATTTTTACTACTTTTTCTCCATAATTTGTGCATGCCTTTTTTCTAAGAGCAAACAGATTTTAAAACAACCAAAAAAGCCCCAAAAAAACCCAACCCAAATTTTGGGGCTTTTTAAGGTTTGATTTACTTTAGAAGTGTTGGAAGGGGGTGGTTTGTATTTTCTTGATTGTGGTTTTGTCTTTTTTTTTTTTTCCCCCCCAGTGAAACAAATAATTAAGATAGAATCAACCACAGTACCAAAAAAAAATACCTGTCTGACAACTGATTAATTGAATCTTCTGGTAAGCAAGAGTCACAGCTCCTGGGCAGCTGAATCTAAGCCTAACACCCATTCTATAGGTAAATCAGGTAGGATTTATGTCATCCACATAAACATACCCAACAATACAGAATTATCCACCTGAACTAGTTGTCTAGGCTTCCTTTTCAACCAGCGGTGAGAAAAACAGACTTCTAGAGTACTAGCCATGGGACTTATTTAGTTGTCTACCTCAGGACTTCTACAACTGGGTTACATTAATCCCTCCCAAGTTAAGAGTCTTGCCAAGTACACTGGGAATCACCACCAAGATTTCCAGCGACCTCCTTTCTGCACAGCACAGAAATACGGTACCACAGCTATTTAAAATATTCCTTTTTAAAGTGACTGCATTAACCTCCAGTGTAATTAATCTCTCTCCCATCTCCCATAGGAAAATTTATAGCTGACTATAAAAGCCTCAATATTTCTTACTCTTGTCAAGGAATGATGAGTGATTTGGCTAATATCAACTCGTCAATATAATAGCTCCATTAAGGCTGAATGATCTGTGAGGGTCTGGTGAGTCCACAATAGAATTTGCAAATGTTTATATTAAAATATTGCCTTGTTTATGGTATCTTGAGATAACAACAGCAAGATTAAAAGGTTTTCATACATTATCCCTAAAGAAGATTCAATAAAGCACAGTGAGAGAGCAGAAAAGGCTAAAGGGAACGTGATAAGCCATTAAAATTACTCACAAGCATAAAATTTAAGAAAAAGAGCAATTTAAAAGGACCCCAGGAATCATGAAGAAAGTGACAAATCTTAACCATCCAAAGTGTGAATTCAAAGAGACTTCTTGAGAGGAATCCATCAGATGGTAAAGCACTTAACAGAACTTAGGGACTTGGGTTTGTGCTACTCAAAACAGGGCTAGAACAAGTCCCTTGAACTACCACAGGCAGCTGAGCAAACTGTTTACAAACCCAGGGACTAATTCCATCTACTGCCTCCCATCCTTCCTGGATTATGGTACAGAAAGAACATGGCAGTTTTTTAAGATGTGGAAATAATGCACCCAAAATACATATTTAATGTAATATTGTGTGAAAGATCTGTAAAGTTTTGAAGAGGGAACCCACAAAGTCTCTCCTACTTTGCTAGCTCCAAGGCATTCCATCATCACACTGAAGATGTAGACAAGTACAATTTAAAACTGCACGTTCTTCTGAGGAAAATATAAGCTTGTGACTGATTAAATAAGACTAGAGTTCTCCAAAATTAGGTGCGTTTTCTTTCTTTTAAAATATTTATCATTATAGTACATGCTGAAATACTTCATATAGCAGCCATGGTCCCCAGAGAAGAGCCTAGTTTCAGTATGCAGTGCTCAATTCTAAGAACAGCAGATGGACATGACCAGATTATCTAGTAACACATGGAAAAATCTAAACATAACAAGGAAAAAATGTGACCTAAGATAAGGCCTCACATAGCTGAAAAAAATTTAACATAAGCAGAGAAAAGTATGGAGGGAAAACAGAGATGTGTTTAGTGATGAAAAACTGGAACCAAGCCAGACTTTTTAAATTCCCTTAATGTTTGCCCTCAGTACTTCCATTTTTTACCTTTTCATATAATTCTTTAATTTTTAGTTCTGTACTTTTTAGAAGACACTATATTATCGTAAGAGATCACTGAACTGGTGTCTGCCATACAGAAAGCTAGTCCTGCATGTTCCCAATCTTTTTTCATTAAGTATCTTCAGAGGTAACAAAAAACTCAAGCCCAAACCCTTTAACCCTGTCACAGTGACATCCCTAACATGAAAAACGTTTTATCATATGCCTGACCTGCACCAGCAATGCATCTTAAAATATTAAACACTCTCATAAAAGGAGAAGGTACATTCTTAATGGCTGTTGGTACATTTTAAATTATGTTAAGTAAAACAATCCACAACTACTTCTGATTTGTCCTTTCCTACAAAAGCCAAGTTTTATTGAGTGTTTTCACATGTTAATCTGAAAATGGGGTTTGATTACCTTGGTGCATTATGACAGATAAGCACTACCTTAAAGCAATAAGGAATGTGAAATAATAGACTTGTCTCACTCGTTACCTTGATTTTTCTCTGAATAAACATCTCTAATTGGCCAGAAATTAAAAATTGTTTAAATTAACACTTAAGTATTTTTTTAAAAATTTCTGTGACTCAGGTTGTCCACTACTATCGCTGTTATGAAAGACAAAATTTGAAAGGAGCACACATGAAGAGGACCCTTTAAATTTTTAAACTTCTGCTACAAATACAATGCCTTGAGACACAATGGACTTCATAACACATCAGCATTACATAATTTTATGCAACAAATGGTATTTACAACATTGGAAACCTGGAGGATGGCCCTTATGTCTTTTTATGTATTCACATGGCATTCTCTATATATGGACAAGAAAATTATACTAGCATTACAAGAAAACCAAACTAGGTTACTTTAAAACAATGTCTCCTATTTGTGCCTGGACACAACAAATTAGATTTTTTCACTAACACGAGATAGGAAAAACAGGGCGAGGGAATAATAAATTAGTAACGGAAAAATGCTAGAATATCGTGATGAAGTCTTCCTAGAAATGGATGATCTGTAAAAAAAAAAAAGCCTGAATGCAGACTGGTTTTGTAGGTGTGAAACACTGCAACAGACATTAAAGGTGAGGGGGATAAGCAGACATGAAGAGGAAAAATAAATTAAAAACTTAGAATATACAATATTTTTCTCTTAATAGTTTCAACTTTTTTTTTCTCCCTTTAATTTACTAGAATTGGACAGAATACTCTAGCAAGATAACATTATTATTTAGCAGAAGTACCGTTAGAAACATCACTTGACTGGCTTTGTGGTAGTCTCGAATACTCTCCTTGTAAAAAAATCACATAAAAGTTGCACTGTATTTGTTTCATTCTGCCACATGCCAAGCAGATGAAGGAAACTAATGCCGAGACACAAACACTCTCAGCCACTGCTTTTCCCAGGCTTGTTCCCTCTCAGAGGCATGAGCTCAGCACATGATTCCTTTCAGCATTCTTCCACAGCCACAAGCCACACCCAATGACCATGATTCTTCTGCACTTTGAAAAGCTGTATTTGGTGAGACACTTTCACTCTTAAGGAGGAACACCATTTTCTGGATTTGTATATTATTAAAATCTCAGCCAAAACCCCAGCAGAATCCCAGACGGGTGTGAGGTTTCACCTAAGCACTTCCAAGTGCCATGTGCAAAGACAAAAACTCAGCACCAGCCCCACCACATACTGAGGGGATTCTGTAATGCCATGAGAGCAGAGTACTCACCACTGGATGATCTCAGTGATTTGGGCCTCCCAGTGAGCCACGGACTCCTTCTTATCAGCCAGGTCTCTCATCTCTTCCTCCAGCTGCCGATTATTCATACTCAGTCTCTCAAACATGGTGGTGAGCTGAAGGAGAATTTAAACAACTCGTTAAAAGTATAAACTGCTGTGACTCCATCTCTGTGCAGATGCAAAACCACGTTCCCCTCTCCCACACCATGCATCTGCTTTAGAAATTGGTACTGCCCGTCACAATATACACCACCTAATGATAAAAGCCAGAATCTCTTCTTATGACTGACCTTAGCTGTACTGAAAAGCCACTTTTAAGGACCTGAACTACATTTTTACTCTACCAAATTACTTAGTTTTCTGAGAATTAGTCTCCAAACACCTCTACAATGCTTAGAAAGTTTCTGCTTTGTACCATATAGGTGTGGAATGTTCTATAGAAAAACCCATACTAAAAGAGCAAAGCAAAGGCATGAAAATTATTACAGCTCAGATAAGACTGTTGAACCTCTCCCTTGTTTAGTAACCATGGAGAAAAAGAAGCTGAACAGATGTAAGCATGAGACAATCTTGAGATTCTCCAGGTGCCTCACATTCCCATCTTTTTCATTTTACTTACTTGTAGACAGGGAAATTGAAATTAAATGCACATCTCTAAGTACAATATGTTATACCTAGCAATTAACCTTTCTTATTCAAATAGCTGCCATTCATACAGGCACATTCTGCAAGACAAAAGCCACAGCTAACCCGAGCTGGTATTGGGAACTAAACCTTCATTATGTCAAATAATTATTCAGAAAGTCAAATTGGAATCAGAGACCAGACTGACTTTATAGGAAGGCTTGCTTAGGAGAATGAATCTCAGGTGAAATCTTCTTTTAGTACTGAAATATATTAACAATTCAAAATGATGAAAGAATGGCCAATTTAAAATCTATTTTGCTTTTTACTCCAAATATGAATAACTCCACACCCTATTTATCATTTAAATGGACTTATAATTTAAATATGCCTACTTATTATATGTCACTTGACAAGAAAAATACAAAGCTAATGTGGGGAAGAGAGAAAAAAAACTATCAAAGTGACGAGGCTCTTTCTTAGTTTTCTTGGACTAAGCCGATATATAGGCATATATATTGTGTGCCTTATACTGGTATGAAAATACACTTTAATTTGAGCACAGACATGCAAACATGCTTACTTTGAAGAACATTGTACTTTCATCGTATTTTTAGAAAATCTAATGCATTACAAAAGGAACAGACAAGTTTAGCAAGACTTGGATAACCCATAATGAACTTGAATAACCTGTCAAAATGAACAATAAAGAGACAATCCAAATGCACGAATCATAATTATTACTTGCTCAACACACTTCAGTTAATACGCCTTATCGTTTGTATTTTTTAATATCTCAGAGTAACACTTAATCTCAAAGGGTAGGAGGGGCCCTGGTATTTCACAACGACTGACATGCAAATTACTCTAAGTAATCACATCATTAACTATGTATTTTTGTATTTGGGTCATACAATGAAATAATCCTTTTTTGTTGGCTTACAGTGTTGTCTAGTATTAATCTTAGCAAAATGGGAGACCATCTAATTCCATTCCCACAAGTAAATACTCATATATGCACACATAGGCACATGCCTTCTCAAGTTCAGATACCCTATTCAAATCAAATATTAATCACCAATCTTTTGTGCAACATCAATTTCTGCTTTCAGTTAAGAGTTAGTAATAACCAATGCAGCTCCACATTGTCCAATTTGTACATAGCACGCAATAGTTGTAAATTCAGGGCTCAACTAATCAGCACTTACCTTATCAAGTTCACTTGTAAGTTTTTTGTTTTCCTCTGTCAGCAGAATCTTTTCTCGTTCATACTTTTGTTTGAACTCCGTTTCAAATTCCTCTCTTTCACTTTGGCTAAGAAATAAAGTGAAGTAGAATTAGAAAGTTTTCTATTCTAACTCACCCCATTATGCACTTAAACACAAAGAGATCAATGCACACACATGTTGAAGGGAAGTACCACACAGATTATAGCACAGCCTATTAAAACTAAGTAGTTTAATATACCATCATCTTAGGTCTACAAGATGGCCTGTTGAATTTTAGTGTTAGACAGCACAGAATCCTTCAGCACAGAATTAACAGAGCTCCACCAGGCCAATGTTTATTAACCCACTTATACAAATTTTATTCTTCAGATGTATCCTTCAAACACTGAGCAGCTGTAATGCTGCAGACCAAAGTGTGCGTTGATATGCTAAATTCTCAGTCACAGGAACATTGTTTTAACATACACATTTCTATAATAAGTTTCACACAGAATGACTGGCAAAAATGACCACACATGAAACCAGAGCATACAGAAGCTGTATTACAGCACTTGGGGCTGGATCTGTGATGATAAAAGCTTATATGGGCTAGTCTTTGTGCAATTTAGAACAGCCAGAAGACACATTTGAACTGTTAATTCAGGTATCATATACTTACTGTGAGCAGAAAAGTGGATGGATAACTCACACATTCCTCATATCACCATATTCTACAGTAAGTTTGGACTATTCTGAGAAAGTTTTACAGTAGCTGTTTCCCCCAAACCTTGCCTTCTCCCATGGATGTCATTCAGTAGAGGAGAGCCCCTGGTTGATTCTGCTTAATATCAACTTTGATCTTGCACAATGAATATGAGAACCTGAAAACAAATGAAGCTGCAGGTCCTCTGTTTGCCAAAAAACCCATGGAACTTCCTTCAAGTGGTGCACAGCAATATTTCAGATGTGTAACTCTCACCTTGTATCTACTGTTTTCAGACTCACTACCTTTGCATCTTGTATTCATCATTTTACCAATTGTTCAAGTCACTGGCACAAAGTTCATCAGTAGGTTGATGGAACTATACAATAAACGCCACAAATACAGAAAATACCCACTCAGCAAATACCACTGTCCAGTCTGAAAAGACTTGAAAAAGTGCCCAGTATTAAAGGTGATAAAATAAAACCCAGTGAAAACCTTGTCTTGAGCACTGCAATTTTTTTTTCTAGATACTGATCAGAATTTTACACAATGCAAAGATAAATTACATTCTTGTTTCTTTTTCTGAGATGCAGAACTGCTACAGCTTTGCCAAATTGAGAGAACAACCTTCAAAGCTGAGAAATGTCAGCGGTTACAGTGAACCCAGTTAAGAGCAATGCTGGTTTGATTTTCTTACTCCTACTTTGAAATTCATTTAGTGCTTCAACCACTCTTTGAAATCTAGTACAGCATGTTAGACTCATGGTGAAATTCTATGTTGCTAGGCATCCTTTGAAACATAATACTTCATCCCAGTAAAGTTACATACTATCTCACTGTTTAAACCCCAAGCTTGAAATTCACCACCACTCCTCTTCTGTATCAACAGATTCCATGCAGAGGATGAGCAGTGCAGGGAAAAGGCAGGAAGAGATTAAAGCATTGGCTGTCACAGAAATTAATAACAGGTCCTGCTTCTGTTTTCAAGGCATAGATTCAAAGCTAATCTTGCAGACAGAAGACCAAACTAATTTTTAATTAATTTCTTTTACTCGGCTTTTGTGGTTTCGTGTAGGATTTTTTATTCTGTATTTGTCTTAAATTTATTCCTTTAAGCTTTAGGGCTCAAAGCAGCCATAAATGGAGGTGGATTAAGGAAGCTACAGATTAGTGAAAGAGCCCAACACATTTGTAGTTTTCTGTATTTTACATTCTTAATTCAGCTGGTGATTGTCATTACCCCAGTAAGTCAGATTGCTACAGTATAATACAGAAATGAAGATAAATTTGTAACAGAGGAGAATGTGAGCATAATCCATTACACCCAAACAGCAACGAAGCAAACTACAGAAATGTGACAGACTCCATAGGTGTACCTTGGACAGCCAGCAAGATCAAAATAATGCGTTTGCTTTGAAGCCTGGCATCCTCCTCTCCCATCAAACTTCTTCTCTCATCTAACATTTAGCTGTGTGTCTGCTCTTCAAGTTAAGAAATCATACACGACCCAGCGTTCTTTTTATCAGTAAAACTGCAGCAAACCACATGCAAGCAATGTGAAATACTGCTCTATGGTATCACTTTGTCATTCCAGCTCTTTATTGCATCTGTACAAAGTGGCCAAATATTTTATCTAACTGCTTTGAAACCAAGAAAAATAGACCTGAAACAAACACCAGCCCCCAGGCTTCTTTATATCACACAATTTAAAACCAGCAAATATTGTTCTGTAAAGCTCTCTGCTTTATAAATCCATCATGAAATGACAGGCCTAAAAGAAGTTTCTACAAATGTGATTTATTTTACACAGTTTCTTGCATCTGCTTCTGAAATATTTCCTAATGACAATTCTAAGAAATGGAATCTCGTGCTACACAGATCACTGGTCTGATACTGTGCTCCTAAGCTTCCAACTTTAATAGCATGGAGTTTTATGAGACTTTAGCAAAGGGCACTCATTTTGTACACGAAGGTAATTTCTCTCCCTTGAAGACTTATGCTGTTGAAATAGCAAAAGTTAGAAAGCTTAAAATTGAAGGAAACAAAGAAAAATATCTATTTAAAAAATCCAAACCAGAAACCACCAACATGCAAGTTACACAAAAATGTACATACAGATTTCGTCAAAGCTCTTATTGATCCTTGCTTAGAATAACCTATGTAACTCACTCCTCTTACAAAGTAATACAACCACATCCTTTCACCAAGATCTTTTTTAGTATGCACTGAAGATTATTTTTAGACTACTAAAATATTTTTGCCAAACTGTACAAGCACACTTCAACTCCACGCCCACCCCAAGCCTATTGTTGAAATAATTCCACTTATTTCAGCACAAAGCCTCCAGGTGCTTCCTTTTCAGTGCTTACATTGAACACCTCTGTATTGGAAGACTCACAAAAAGCTTTTCATGCCTGACTACAAAAGCTAAAAACAATATGCATAAGCAGAAACAGAAAATCCATGTTCATTTAAGGAAAACTACCAAATACTGAGTAACAAAAGCAATTCCTGCATTCCTAATGCTTAAGCTTCCCTTCTAAATTGCAGAAGTCAAACCATAGCCTAACTCGAACAGTGGACATCTGCCTTTCTGTGGAGTCCTAACACTTGCACGAGATTTTGCAGATTTGTTTAACAAAACACAGATAAGATCAAGCCTTCATCAATCCCTCATCATGTGCTTGGACACCTGACTTAACACGATGCTGCAGCCCTTCCCATGATGAGCCAAGTGTTGGATACTGGTTATGTGACACATTTCTCCTCAAGCTTTAAAATGTTCTCTTACACAAACACTTGCATTACATACAGAAACATGAATGGTTATGGCAGCACCCATTTTAGATTTGCACCCAGTTCTTTTTTATTTACAGAGAGAAAGCAGATTGAAAGAAGGTTTGATCTAGCTAGCATGAGGCACATCAACATTTGTTATTCTACTAAATGGATGTAGAATGTTAGCAGCTGTACAAGATCAGAATTGGGAAAGAAGGAACTTTTGGTCACTGCTTGGAGGTATGATCTTTATAGACAGTTTGGCCTGCAGAAAGAATTACTAATTATTCTCTATTAAATATTCCTCCTTCTGAGACACTGCTGGACTTAAAATTGTGTCATACCATCACCTTTCTATTTTACAAGACAGAACAACATTTTGTGCATTTGTAACTCATTGGTCAGCAAGACCATTAAGTTGAGTGACAATGAAAACACGCTGTTGAGGCAAATTTTACCTCTCCACCTAGAACAAAGCAGCAAACTCCTGTGTTGTTAGCAGGTCCAGCCTATGAATAGCTGCATGTAGGAAGAAACAGTTCATGCACTGCATTCTAGGCGGTATGATCTACGCCCCTTGCTGAACACATTTTACCAGAGAAACAGTATTTTCACTTCTATTTGCATTAATTTTTTGGAAAAAAATTACATTTAATTTACTACTTATATTTAAGGACTTGCTATAGTTTGGCTAAGCTCTCAGCACGGATTTGCCCACAGTTTCTCTCATTTCCTCTTTTGCTACAGCAGCAAAAAGACTCATCCATGTTAGTGTGTATAAAGCATTCTGAATTTTTTATGAATGAACATGTTCAATTTATAACTTATTCCCACTACTACACTATCCAACAGAAAAACTTCTTTTTATTGATGAATGCCTCAAGGAACAATCTCAAGGCCAGTTATAAGCTCCACCACGTGGGAGAGAAAAAAGCAGGTCTGACAAATTACCATGTCAGAAGAGATAATGCAGCTTACATCCACAGTAGTCTGCTGACTGATGTTAACACTGGATGGAACCCAGCATGGATTAGCCTCAGCTCACATTAAGTGACTGTTCCTGTGCTGGCAGAAATGTAAACAATACTTGATCCCTAACACATCAGTTGTGCATCAAAAGATGAAAATACCAAATAAAAGTAAAATGTCAAAAAACTATTTTGAAGTGCAACATAAGCTTCAGGGGTCAACTTACGCCGAGCTGCAGGTCTGTAACTCAAGTTACACACCTTGGAATGGTCAGCCAGTGAAACAGTTCTGGTGCTAAATTAACTGTTTCAGTACAAGCATGTGGATTTTTTTTGTTCTGTTTTTAAAGGTGACTGTTTTCAATGCTGGCATCAGCTCAGCAAAATGCAAAGATCTGCAGTACAGTTAAGGAAGTGGCAGTGCTTTTGGAACAATACTAGGAGACTTCAAAAGGTTAAAAAAAGCTAAATTTCATACAATACTCACTTTTCTCTTCTGGTTTTCTCTAACTTGTCTTTCAAAACCATAATCTCCTTCTTGAGGGCAAGCTGCTGGCTCTCTGCATCCCGCAGTTCTTTCTTCAGACTTTTTATTTCATTAGCATGCATCATTTCACGTTTAGATAGCTCCTCTTCATAGAAAACACTCTTCTTTTCCAGGTCTGCCTTTAATTTAGTGATCTCTTGCTGGTGTTCTATACTGCTTACCCCAGGTGAGCGACCAACCTGTTTTTGCTAAAACAGACAGTCCCAAATTAACACTCAAGAATGCTGAAAATGATGCTTAATAACAACTCCATACTCCTAAGTCTTTGTTTAGAAAATATCCCATTAGAGCCTTGAGTTAAACACATCTATCTCAATGTTTTTAAAAATTTATTAGAGCATAAATCTGAATGGCACTTTACAATTTTGTTATTTAAAAGTAATAATAGTTTTCAAGCCATTGAAAATTTGATCATTACTTTAAATGTCTCTGGTCATGTTCTGTCTGCCCTTAAATGCAGTCAGAAAGTGACCATAAAATTAAGGACTGATGCTTCCACTCACACAGCTGAAAGCAACGAGTTCAAGTGGCTTTCAGAAATGCAGAATAAGGCCTAGGACATACAGTTAATACATTCTGAAGGACAAAAAATTTCTGGAAAAGCTATACTAAGACAAGCAGAGGCTTAACTGAAGGCTAAAATCTAGCTACAGAAACACTATATGGATTGTGTCAGTCAGGAGGAAAACCTGACCTATTTTACTTAAACTGACCATTTATACCATAGTGGATTAATAGGAAAAACAAGTGTTAAACAATAAGAGTAATTACTTCACTTTTCGCAGTTTTATAGCTCTCTTAGTGAGGTCTTCTGGCATTTCAATAGTCTTTACACACTGCTTCAGGATACATACACATTTGCACCAAATGCTGCACTCACTAAACTCAATGTCCTGCCATAACATAGAGAAGGAGCAAGATCAGGTTCAAAATGAGATAGTGGCATGACATGCACTGAAATCCAAGTATGGAAATAACTTTTTAATGTCAACATATGGACAACTTGGTTTGGAATGTCTTCTCTTTTGAAAAATATGTAATTAAAGGTAGTCGAAGGAAAGGAAATTACTTCATAAAAACACTGTTTTGAGGAAATGCAGGTAACTGGAAAATCTACTCTCTTATGGTGACTATGTCACACCTTCCAAAGGATCAAAGATACTTTGTGACCCCCATTTTCATTAAAAACCTCTCAGTCACCCTTAATAGGGCATGGCTTTGGGTAATTTTCTTTTGCTGATGTATGAAGCGGCTTTAAGAGCTAAATGTCATTGTAGAACATTCCGATGAACTGAATTTCTACCATGATAAATTCTGTGAGAAAGCTGGGCCTAGCTATTAGTGTCAGCAAAAAACTGCAAAACCCCCTAAATGTACAAGCCAGAGATGTGCTGCTACTGCACTGTTTTCTCTAACTCATCAAAACAACCATCTGTTTTGATCTAAGAGTAAAATGCTGCCCTTAGGATGCAAAATGGTAAACCGCAGAAGGAAGACGCCACCCTAACAGGAGATGCTTTGGAGAAAGAAAGATTTTTTTTTTAAAAAAGCAAGCATAGGAATTTTATTTCATGCACAGGCTGTTAAATGAAGAACTCATTTGTTACTGCCCAACACACAGAATTGCTTACACATACAGAGTAATGGAGCACAGAAAAAGTTTAGGCTTTGCAACATCATCTGTCAGGTACACAAAATGTTTTAGAGGTATTGCACATTTTTTACCACAATGAAAAGATACTACTGCAACCATAAGAGAGATGGTGTAGTAGAAGAGAAAGCCAAATGGTATTGAACAATGGCTTGGAGAACTAGAGAGATATAGTAAACAAGAATATATTTTGAATTGATGCAGACACATATTCCAAATAGATGTTTTCATACATGCCTATTTCAAATGGACAAATGGTGCAACTGAGACATAATGCATCTCCTGGCATATTGACAGCTGCTGTTTAATGCACCCCTCTTGGCTCCCAGGGCACACTGCTGACTAATATTGAGTCTGATTGTACTGAAAATCCGAATACATGACATCCACAGGATCTCCTCTGTCCACACACTTCACTGCCAAGCTTGCAGAACCCCAGCAGGTCAGTGTTGCAGGACTTGGCTGGAGAGAAGGCACACTGCCTTCTTCCCAATAAGGCTCTCTTCATCCATGAACTCTCTGACCTTATTCTTTACCACAGCCTCTACTCCTTTCCTGAGGAAGTTGCACCCAGTCCTGTGCACCTCCCCAGATGATGTGAATGAGAGTTACAGTGGCACAGTGGGCTGCCTGTAATAAGAGGGTTCACATCTTGGCCAACAGCTCTCTTCTCATTTAAGTTCCTTCAGCACTCCCTCAGGTGACTTCACATCTGACTCACCTGCCAGCTCTACTGCTTCCTGCAATCATCTCAGACCCATCCAGCTCATCTGCCCAGCCTGCTGCAAAGAACACACTGTATAGCAATCTCCCCTGCTTCAGCAGTGAAGTCTGACACACCAAAGACTTGTGGACCATTTCTGTCACAGCCCTATTAGCTCAGACACTGCCTCTTCCATCCCCAAGCAGCCCCATGAGTTTCCTGAGGAGGCTTTCTGCTTTGGATTTAAAAAATTTCCACAAACAATCTGAGCATCCTCTGCAAAGTGCCTCCTAAATTCTCTTTATTTAGCCCTCAACATCCTGTTTACACTTAACCTGCCATAATTTATGGTCTTTGTTATTCTCATTTGGAAAAGCCTTCCTTTCTTCTTTAAATACTTCCGCGTAGGAGAGCTCCCTGAATTTACCTAAGGAGCCATGGAGAGCTTTTACTGAATGGACAGTGAAGTATCACAACAACCACATGTGATCCACAGTGTGCTTACTGAATTGTAAAATGTTACCAAGAAAGCTAAAATTCCCTTTTCATCTTTTGATAAACTCGCCCTGTTTTTATAAATCAGCATATCATTTATTTTCAATAGATCTCCCAAAAATTTTTCTCGCCTTTTAAACTGCCATACAAACTCTTTGCTGATGGGGAAGATTCATGGAAGCAGAAGAAACATGTTAAATTTCAGATAATAATCTGAATTCACAGCAGCAGAAACTTTACAAATCCAAACTTCATATTGAATGGATTTCCTTATTTCCTTCAGCAAAAGAAGGCCAAATAAAAGAATGTTTGCAAAAAACCACCAAATTTTCTGTGCCATAACTAAATGCTGATAAATGTCCCAGAGAGTTCTAATGAAAAAAACCTTGGTTGTTTATTTAAATTCAGAGCAGATTAGGCCTAATCTTATGTTCTGCCCAAAAAGTTTAGAGTTACCGTACTGAACGATACATTTGGAACAGGATTTTGCTGTAAATGAACACCCATCCTCATATGTAAATTAAAAACTTTCTCATTCAATTTTTGAGAAAGACTAACTTCTTCAGAGCACCACATAAAATGCTAAATCACAGAATAAAGTAACAGTTAACATTCTTAGCTGCTTTAAATTTCTTCTCATAAAATCAGAGACATGTGAGCAATCTCATCAATACAAAGGAAGTCTTCATGCTCAATGCTGTTCTTGGGCAAAAATGCCTCATCTTCTGGCTGAGAGGCAGAATATACTAAAACTGTTACTTTATGAATACATCAGGTGACATCTCTTGTGCAGGAAACATGAGGAACAACACAACAGACAGAACACCTACACAGAAACCTGCCTAGATTCAGGTTTATCTTCAAATATTTCTTCAAATATTCAACCATCCTACGCTAAAAAAAAAAGCTTTTAACAGGTGAAGTTAAACAAAGTATTAATGGAAGCAATGTGGTAAGACATCGTTGAGTATTAAGAAATAGCACATCAGGGAAATGTTAATTTTTCTGGGCAATAATGCAATGCATGCCTGCGTCAACATTCAGCGCCGACTGAAGTGACAGACTGACAAAACCCTTTTGTCCTACATCTGAATGCAATCAAACAGATCCAAGGCCTAGTTGACTAGTAGGTTTGCAGGTGTTAATATCAAAACAGACTAACCTTTAGCCCTTCTACTTCGCTTTCCAACTGTTTAGAGTACTGTTCACTCCTCTCTCGCAATTTCCTGTCTTTGGATGCCTCAGCAGCTGCAGCTTCAGCTTGGACTTCCAGCTACAAAAGTACATACGTTTTTAATAGATAGGATTCTGTATTTTTTTTTTTCCAAAATGTACTGATGGTTTTCAATATAAGAGAGAAACCTCCAGCACTAAACTGAACACTTCAAATTCTTAGAAAACAAAATTGGTACTGTTTGAAACAACAAACAAAAGGTTAAAGATTTACAAATTTAAAAAAATTACTTAGAAAACCTTACATATAACTTATTTCATAGAGTCTAAACAGTCTTCTCACCACTTACTTCTTTTTTAAGTCTCTCTGTTCTGCGTAACTCTTGCCTTAAACTTTCTACTTTTTGCATCACCACTTCCATTTCTTCCTCCTTATCTCGGAGCTGGCGGGCAAGCTTTTGTTTTTGAGAGTGCAAGTCTGTCAGCCGCTCGTTCATCTCTGAGAACTCCTGCATTGCCAATTTCCGCTGGCTGTGTGCATCTTTCAGCTCTTTGGCCTGGGATTTTAATCTGTCACTAGACTCTGCCAGTTCCTACAGTTTAAAAAAAGAATTAAGTAATGAAGCTAGAAAGCCACAAGGCCAATTCTGTCTTTGGATGCGCATCCAACACCTACTCCAGAGTGAACAGAAATGATATATTGTTTTTTATTTCATGAATGCATCTACAATACAGATTGCATACCTCTATAAATAAGGAAAGAGGCATGTTTTACACTACTAGAGTTAGCTAAAATGCATAAATGTAAACCAAGTGGGAATCTACTCCCTTATTACAGGTAAACACAATGGTTTTCAAGCACTTGAATTGTAATATAAAAATACCCTGCTTTCTTCATGCAAAAATGTCATTAGCATATTTTTTAAATTACTTAAATAAATTACAAGAATATCAAGTGCTAAACTATTTTTAAAAAGTTTTGCATTGAATGGAAAACTCTGCTCTATGAAAATTTTTACTCAAGAAGCTTTTCAAAACTGGCCTGCAATGGTGAATATGATTTTCATACACTGTACCTTAATATCAAATATAACAGAAAGTTTCAGGCAACAAAACACTGCAGTGATTAACAGCAATATATGATAACTACTCTTTTTTCAAAGAACCAGCCCGAAATCACACTGCTAGTGCTGTGATAACTCCACAGACTAATACCTTCATAAAGCTTGCTGTGCCCTAGATTTGTGCCACCACACTACCAATGAGGGACCACAACGGTTTAAATAGTTCAATGATGTTCAGCCAAACCAGAGCAGAAAAATAAGCAGAGAAAAGGAAATGTCACGATAAAAAGAAGACCAACAGAAGAATTAATATTTGGCACTGTTGACATCCATATAAATCTAAAAACATTTCTAAGGTTCTTAAGAAGAGGTCCTAATCACTATGAGTTGTTTTAGAAGAGAGATGGTCTTTCTGGGACAAACTCGCAGCTTTCAAAATCTTAAGAGCCTTAAGGGTCAAAAGAAACAGTGTTAAACACAGCTGGCACATCAACTTTAGTGTGGACTCTAAAATACTGGGCCAATATAATCATGATGAGAAACAGGTTTATGTATTTCACACCTGATTACAGGTTGATCTAATACTGAATACAAAAGGAGCCATGAAAGACAGTATGTTATAAATAAGAAAATGAGGGATCAGGAAACAGAGAAGAAATGAAATACAGTGTTCTTTAACTGTAGTTATTTAAAATTTCTTTTCAATCTTCATATTTGGGCAATTTTTCACATCTCCCTTCTGGAAACACTTCTGTGACACAGTCTTAATACCATATTCTTCACATTTTTTCACTGTTAAAGTCTCACCCATACTTAGATTAAGTTGTCTGGAATAGTTCTTCTTTACTCTGTCTTCTAACCCCTATCATTATCACCTCAATGTGAAGTTATAAAATCTTTTTTGCAGCCACCATGCAATTTGGATCATGAAGTTGTTCACTATCTGGAAGCAATCACTTAGAACCACCCAGCAGTCATACTGACAATGTGTTAAATAATGTCCTTTTCTTCAAAGGAAAAAAAAAAAAGGCAGAAAGCTAAGTAGGTCATGCTACACACTTGTTATCTGCTCATTAGTTTTACACTTGAAAGTTATTACAAGCAAAACGAACAAAAAATAAAACAGTCTTGAGGGTTTAAAAGAGTTGCTGACAAAATGCTTTTACCTTATTAAGATCTTCTCTCTCTTGCTTCAGCGTTCTGACTTGCTTCTCAAAAGCCTTTATTTGTCTGGAGGCATCATCCAATTCCCGCCTTGCAGTGCTGGCCTCCTCCAGTTGCTGTTCTAGCTGACCAGATTCTAGAAAAAGCAGCAGAATTCTAAGTATTCTAAGGGAAAAATCATAATTCTAGAATAGCACAGGCTAGCTGCTTGGAGCCCCTTCAGTATTTTTCCTGGTGTCCATTTAATCACAAAATAAGGCAATTCTTATCTGGTTAAGTATAGGGAGCAGGTTGTTTCAGCTGCCATTATCTGCTTTTAAGGGAACAGAATGAAAGGTCACAGCTTGCTGAAATACAACACAGAAAATGATAATTTGTCTTTTCACATTATAAGAACCATGTTCTATATATAATTCTGTAATGTATGCTTTAAAATGACTTATACATTTGATTTTTATGCACTGTGATGTAATATTTAATACATCTTTTATTACACTGTAATTATAAACAGTCTCCCTCCTTCCCCTACCTTCCCCCAGAAAGAAACAGTAAAAATAATGGGTCACTCAAGAGCTGGCAAGTGTGCTCCTGTCGATACTCTTAAAATTAACTTCAGCTGATTTTACTTATTTCTAGTGTGAAAACCACTTGTTTTTATGTGATCCGCTTTATTACTACTATAAATAAAGGAGAACTATTGCAGCCAGTTTCTTACCAACAGTCAGTTACACAGTGACAGTATATTTCTATGCCACAGCTAAATAATGTCTATAAATACTCTCAAATTCTATAAGAAAAACTGAAATCCATAAAATGACAACTGAACATTTCTAGCTAGAGAGCGGGGTTTTTTTCCCCCTCCTTGCCTTTACTTAAAAACAAGACTTTAAAGCAAGATATACATAAAGGTAATTCCAAGTTCTATGAAATCACTGGACATGTTGCCTTTTATTTCAGTTGTGGCAGACCATATGTATTTACACAAAGAACAGGAACCCATCTATACTCTTAATAAGAGCCTTTAACTACATTTTCATAAATATAACCCTAAGAGACTGACTCTTGGAGAAACCAAATATAAAAACACATACGCTTTTAAGAGGGATAATTTCTGAAACACAAGAATTTTATAAGCAAATTCATACCATTAGCTTATACCCAGAAAAATATTCACTATTGTTTTGAATCACCGACTCTTGTTTAAAAATTTAAAAGAATGCACTTAAATAAGAGATGTAGCTCAAAGCCAGAAATTATTAACTGCCTCCCTTATGTAGTCTAGTCTGAAGTCACCAGTGAAAAGAAAGCTTATATATGGCTCTGCTGAGCCAAGATAAATCTCTCTTCTGTGCATGAACTACTTTGTTCCACAGCTCTGTTTTCTTCTTGCATTGCTGCCCTTTACATATTTGGCAATATTAAAGATTCCTCAAAGTTTTCTCCTATGTAACTTAGCGAACAAAAATTATAACTTTGACCTCAAAAATTGAAAGCATATGCTAGCTTGTCATTTCCTGGAAAACCAGATAGACAAGAAAAATGTATTTTTCTAAGCCCCCCCGGTGACACTCCTGAATTTGACATAATTTTGACTCCATTCTTTATTACCTTTTTAAGCAGGTGTTTACTCTTCCACCTTCAGAAGAGGCAGTAAAACAGATTAAAGAATATAACAAAAACCTAGTTGTGACATATGTGTTGTAAATGGTAATTTTCCATTTAATCACCATTGTTGTAACTAACATTTTAGATAATATATGCAAACACTCACTGCAATATGTTATTACATTACATACAGTTGCCCAAGAGATGAGCCCAAAGCATAAAGTTCAGCTCTGCACCTGAACTGAACTTTCCTAAAGTTCATCAGATCTAGAGTGGAAAAATTAGATGTCTCAAAGCCTATCCAGAAAACCTGGAATTAGCTCTCCTACATTTGGAAGCATTCAGATATGGCAGTCATTTGGTTTGTTTTTGTATTCTGTCATTAATACAGCTTTAAAATCTATCTCAAAACACCCATAAAATCAAGTAAAATAGAACACTTTCTTTTTATTTTATCAAATTGGCTTGTATTAGTTACAGCTTAAGGCACAAATGAGTGTTTTCTAACAAATGGCTCGATCTGAGAATGCATTCAAGTATATACTGGCAAAGTTGTGTGCTGACTGGGGATGGGTTAGACAGCTCTACATCTTCCTCATTTCATCCCATTATTCACTCCAAGCCAAACTCCAAAAGTACACATTGTATCTAGGAATAAATACACAAATTCCTATGTAGTGTGAAGCAGAAAATTACTTCAGGAAAAACCTTCTCATTATCAACCACCTCCACCAGACTTTGACTTCTTTTCAATTTGAAAAGGGATAACACATATTTCCACATATTCTCCTTTTTTTTTTTCATTACCAAAGGAAGTGAGTGATACCTTCAGCAATGAACTAAAATCTAAGTTGCAGCTCAATAATAAATAATAAAATACAATTTAAAGCTGATCCTGATGCTTCTCTATGAATGACTGGTCTCATTCAAAAGCTGCTCTCGTAAATGTTACTTTTCAGTGATTCCAAAGAGCCATAAACAGAGCCAAGGATTGTTGCAAAGCAGGGGTTTCTGATCATGTTGTCTTTATCCTCATTACAGAAGCAAGTGGAGGGACATTTGGCTGGAGAGAAATTTCACAAAAATCTTTGTCCTGACATAGTGCCAACATGGCATCACTCAAACCAGAGTGATCCTCCCTGAGCTAGTTAAGCCATGTTCCCATCCAAAAATAATGCCTATGGTACAATACAAAACTGCTGCATCACGCCAGAGCAGCTGTCCAACTGTGTATCTGTTACAGGCTTTTTTCAAACGACACAATTTTAACAGGCTATAATCTATGTGCTGCAGCCTGCAGCTCACACAGAAGTGTTCCTGCCTCGTAAGGCAGCTGCAGAGTCTAAACACATCAACTGAAACGTCTCTAAGTGCAAGTTACTCTTTCTGTGGGTGTCGCTGCTGGCATTCCTGACACTTTCAAGAATTGAAAGAAGTCTTGTCACAAACACAAACCAGAGCAGGTATTTTTTGTAGTTTCCTCAAACTTCTCTGCCTGTTTCTTTTTCCCTTGCCTCAGGTAAGGTAGGGACATACAATACAGATGTATCTACCACTAGCTGTGTCTGATTTTTCTCTCACACAAAATGCAGACATATTCCTATTTCTATGACAAGATTAATTGGATTTTTCTCCATTTCTCTGTTTCTAGACCTGATACTTAACAGTCTCTTGGTAACTTCCCTAAATTAAAAAATATTTTGCTGTGCTTCCTTTCTTCGCTTTTTCAAGATGTCTCTGCTCTCAAGATCCTATTTTAAGGACTGAATTATGGAGCAGGATAACAGGAGTCCTGTGCTATGAATCACTGCGAGGGAAAATTCACTTTAAGTTAACTCAGAACATCAAACCAAAAATACTGAATACTAGCACCAGTAGTTAGCCTTTAAAGTAGGCTAAAAAGGTATTATCTAAACAGACAGCAATATAGCAAATAGCTGTATTCAATATGATGATGCAATATAAGCCCTTCCTCTCAAAGTTCTTAAAAGATGAACTGCCCAGAATATGGGAATGTAAGGTTGGAAAAAAATGGATCTGTAAAACACACATACTGGACTAAGTAGATCTCTGCTTTTTGACTAGTTTGGGAGTTCTGATGAAAGGCAGCATAACATGAACTAAAAAAATTAATCTTTGTAGCTGCACAGATTACAAAAATACTTTTCAAGCTTGAAGTACTGAGGTAGCCAAAACTCCAGTTTTCATAAAATCTCCAAGAACTCTCATAAGCAAAGGAAATGTTCAGTTTTGTAAGGAATGACAGCAGAGCTGAAAGGTGGTTCTCCCTCTCATCTCCCTTTCCTCATATGCTTCTATTGCCCACCTTGTGCTGATTTATCTGATCGTAAGTTGATTAAATTCTATCTAATAGCATTTTCCTTGTTTAATTGAGTTAATTAAAGTCATAAGAGAGTTCAGGGAATGCACAGACCGAGAAGGGGCCACGCAGCTGTAGGCAGGACCTCTTTCGGTGGCAGTTTTGTTTGGCCAGTTCTGCTGCTGGAAGTGCAGCCTCATAGCCCATAGTGTTGTCCTCTCTCATGGAAAAACACCCTTCACTATCGCCTGACACTTGGAAAACTCAAATTAAATTCAATTTGTAGAAAATGTTGAGCTACAAATGAGTGAGGGGTAAAATGAGAAGTCAAAATGGACTGGAAAACTCTTTTAGAAAGCCAAGGAAAACTAGCAATAGGAGAAAAAAAAGCTTGACAAAATGTTACACTAATATTTATAACATACCTGTCACCTGTTTCTTCAACTTTTCAATTTCTTCTTTCAAACTTTTAATCTCTAAATCTTTGCTTGCTGTTATTGGGCCATCAACTGTTGAATACTGCAGAGCCTGGACTGTCTGGGTAGACTCTAGAAAAACATGGAAGAGAGAGGGACAAATTACCCCTGATATCTGAGGAGATCAAAGAGATACTACTGATAAATTAAGACATGTCAAAGACCCTGCGCTGAGGATTGTACAATTTGTAATTTCCAATTATTAAGTGCCAATTTTTCAGTAACTGTCACCTGGGCAAACTAAGTTTTTAGAAATTTTAAGAATGAAATGTTTATGCCATAGATAGTGACTAAGGTACAGTGTGAACAAAGTTAGCATGTTATAAGAAGATGCATACCTGGTGTACTTCAGGCATAAAAAGTAACAGAAATTTAATTTGTTTTACAACAAAAACAATTACATTTCTGCTAGAAAGCATTCCAGGAGATGTATTTACTTTTTTTTCCACAGTATAAACAGTGCCTTACAAAGCTGCAAGCTAATCTCAGTTAAAAAAAGTGATGGAATGATTTTTTTTTTAATGACTATACCTTGCAGTTTTCTACTGAGTTCAAGCTTTTCCTGTTCTAGGCGTCTTATTCTCCTCTCATAAGCTTCTGTTGCTAAACTATCCTCCAAAGTTCTTTGAATGTTGGCATCGAGATCCATGGAGGGTGGTCCAGCTGTCAGTCTTAGACAGCTGCGGTCTGAAAGCACACTGGGGGGAAAAAATAAATAGTATTGGATTTTACAACAGGCTGGTTTAAAATAGTGCTATAAAAACATCAACCAATAAACAGTTTGTTTAAATTGTTCATTACTGTGCCATTTACTGTAACATCAAAGAATACCTTGTTCATATGTGCTCACTGAAAATTGAACTCATTTTTATCCAGCATGCCTGATCTCACTGCATTTTTTGTTACACAGGAGTGGATGAACTCCTGATTAACTCATTATGGACGGTGTGTGTTAGCCAGATAGCAAAAAGCAACAGCCTAGACAGTGCGATTGCAGTAATAGTTCATTTGAAAATAGTTAATCAAGTATCACAAATGCTTTAAAGACAAAATCACAACAAATGGTGTGAAATTATCCCATAACAAGTAGAGCATGGACACGTCACAAATGCTATGGCTGCTCGTGTACACATGCTACTACTTATGCAAATAATCCTTTTGAAGTCTAGGACATTCTAGGACATAGTCACATTCCCAGCAGAAACACAGGCATGGTTTTCCAACTGTTGTAAACATTCTTTCTTTATTTATTTCCATAAACAACAAGGAACATACAGGGACTTCTTTGTTACTGTTTAATTTAGCAATAAAAATGAACGTAATAAATACTACATTAATAACAGATATAATTAAAAGTAATTTTTACAAAATTTCTATTCAGACTTACAGAACTGTCAAAGGGCTAGAAATAAAACTGGTTTTAATGTCTAATAAACTAAGTTCTGCCTAGGTCCACACATCTAGTCATAACTTTGTCATGTGTAGTTAACTTTATACATCGTCTAGTAACTACCTTTCTCAACAAAATTCCTCTGAGCACAGGTTCTGACCTTTACATGCATGTAAATTTTACCTGCAGAGAGCTCATTCTTTTGGACAGACAGCATTTAGATTATGGCCTAGTAATTTCCTCAACAAACCACATTCTTTTGGTATCTGTTTAATAGTTTCAAAGACAGAAAATCAAAATACTATGTAACTAGCCTACGGACAATTTTGGAGCTCTTAACTTACCAGCTACTTGTATACGTGAAACCCACAAATGGTAAATGATGGCCAGAAAATGCAGTGTGGGATGGTGGAGGCATTGTTTCCTGGAAAAACAACAGGACAGTTGAGTAAGCAGTATTCCACTGGACTTAAAAGAAACAATTTTTCCAGTTTAACAATATGAGAAGTGCTAGTGATAGTGTCATATTAACTATATTCACTGTCATCCTTATCTACAGCCCAAATATGAAACAGCATCAACTAAATCTATTTATAATAGCATTTAATAGATACAAAAATAGAGCACGCTGACATAAAAATGCTTTTCTAATTAAATAGGCTATTGCTGGAGGAAAGCAGAGTATTACACATACTAGATGCCAATCTATTCCTTCTTTTTTCCAGAAGCTTTTAGTACAAAGAGCAACCCTCTCTGCTATTCAGTCAACAGGGCTTCCTGCCTGTAGAATTACCAGCCCACTTCTGAGTGGGCCATCTCTATTTGGAGAGAACAATCAGCAGGCATTTCCTAGGAAGGAGTAATACAACAGAGTGCTCTAATCCCATTAACGCTTTGAGCATTTCTTCATTCCTTGCTCCTCTTTCTTGCCAGACAAAGAACTACAAACCAAGACAAATCTTGGAGGTTCTCCTCAGGCTAAAGTAACCCTGTTGATATTTTATTTGAACCATTATGAGTGCTAATATTCTTACATGTTCTGTTAAAACTTCCTGTTTAACCTCAAGACGTAAGGTTTATGCTGTTTTGCTAGAGATGGCTGTAACAGTCACCAAAAGAAGAGAATTATTGCACTGAAAGTGATAAGAGATTCTAAATTGTCACAGAAGATATTGCTAGATGGTGCAAGAACATTAAGTTGGGCATTTTGGAAACGAAGGACAAGACCAAATTATAAAGCCTTAACTTTCCACAAAATCATAATAAAAATATCAATTATTACAGATTACTATGGTTGGACAAAGTAAAATTTTACTTCTCCTTTACATTTTGTTTTTACCTTTCATAGATTTGAGTTTCAAAACTGTCTTTAAAGATAACTTTAAAAATATCAAATGCATAATTGCACATAACAATTTTCAGCTACTACACAAGTATCAGTTCTAAAATATTGTATGTATTTCTAATAATGTAAGATTCTGCAAAAGAATTTGTTTCTTTTGCAGAGATCAAGATACGTGTCTCCTGCTGCTTGTGTGAATTTAAGTGCACAACCATGCTGAGAAAATTATAACTGAATCTAAGTCTATCATGCCCCTCAATAAGGCTACTAAACCAAACCATTAAAAGCTAAATTCCAGCACTACTTAGGCTGCCTGAATAGCACAATTTTGCCCTTTGTGCTTGTGTGTATGCTCAACACACTTTTTAGATTTCATTATTATGTATATAATTTTTCCATGGGACTACAGTCTCATTCAAAGTTCAGGAAGAATAACAATCATGGCTTTTCAACACTGTCTTTTATCTTCAGCACTGGGTTTTCCTCATTTGCTCTATGCAATTCAAATGTTGCCAAGAATTTAAAAAAAAAAAAAAAAAGGTCTCACGGGCTTATCTGTGGTGCTGACTTCTATAATAGCAGTGCAAGTATGTGGAACTTCCTCAGAAGATATGTATGAAATATGGAGGAGAAAATACCTCCAAGTTATATATAAGGAATTTGAGGCAAAGCAATATAAAATACAACGTCCACCAGTCAAAGCAAAAATGTAAAATATTCTCAAGTCATGCAATGCCTTAGGCTAAGTTTTTTCAGAGGGTCTGAGATACTAAGTGTGAAAAGAAAAGGCAAGAAAATAACATCCTTATATTAAAACAGAACAAAACCTTCAGATGTTTCAAATTAGGCAACTGTAAAAGAAGCTCTAGAAACTGGCATTAATTTCTAACAGTTCAGGGGCATTGCTTTTCACTCCCAAATGTCTAAAGCAAATTAAGAATTGGACTCAGTTTTCTCAGTGACAGTCCAGTAACTCAGCAGAGGCGCATTCTTTCTTCACCTGCAGCTCCCTGTTTATTCTCAATGGTAAAGGATTCACACTCCACAGGCACAGTTTGAGAGCCTCACTTGGGAAACTGGGCTCTAAAAAGGAGGAGTGGCGGAATGGACAACATTAAAAAGTGCGAACAACCTCCAAAAAGTATTCCATCTCCACAGAGACCTGCTATATACAGCATCTACTCCAGCCACTCGATCCTCAGAGCTGTTGCTGGACAAAATAATATGCAAACAGGTATTGAAGATTGTGTAAGAAAGTTTTAAGATAAAAATACTTCAGCTGTGAAGGGAGATGGAAATACCAGATGCACATGAGGAGAGAAAAATGAAAAAAATTGCAAGTCATCCTATGGAGCTACACAGATTTGCTTATTTTGCCTATAAGGAAAGGGCTCTGAACTTTAATCAAAGATCACAGAACCATTTAGATCGGAAAAGACTCTCAAGATCATTGAGTCCAGCCATTAACTCAGCACTGCCAGGTCCATCACTAAACCATTTTCCTAAGCACCACACCCACAAGTCTTTTAAATACCTCTAGGGAGAGCTGATTCCACCACTTCCTTGAGGAACCCTTTTGGCAAAAATTTTTTTCCCAATATCCAAACTAAACCTCCCCTGGCTCAACTTGAGGCCATTTCCTCTTGCCCTGTGGCTTGTTACTTGGGAGAAGAGACTGACACTCACAAAGTGTTTTAGTCAAAGTGTTTTCCATGTCTTAATGTGCACCTGGAGGAAAGGGAATGCAAATAATGATCATCTGTCTCTATCAATTCATGTTGCCTATCTCTTATCTGCAGGTCCAGAAAACTGAGATGCACATGCAGTTCAGAAAACAAAAGCAAAAATGGCGAAAATGCTTTACCTCACATGTAAACAGCAGGTTTCTGCATCTTTCAACAGACACACATACAAACACACAAAGATACTTCCAAGGAGAGAACACAAGGCATTCCTCCAATGCTAAGACATCTATCATCTGTCAAAGCTCCTTTTCAAAAGCATAGAAACAGAAAGTCTGGTAAAATCAATAGTTGCAAAGCATTTTAAAGCGAAGGTAAAAATACTTTCTCGTTCCTTAAAAAATGGCTGTAATATTTCTCCTACATTTCCTAAAATTCAAGTCAAGTCAGAAGAAAAGCTGGAGAAATTTTAGTGGAAATGAACTGAATGGAATCCAACAGCAATACGAGCAAGTAGAGCAGAAAAATATAATTAAATGCATTATGCAAACTTAGTCTAAGTCTCAACAATGTTCTGTTAGAAATACTGTCTTGCAGACTATCTGTATGTAAATGTATTGTAAGACATGGACACTAAACATGTTGCTGCAACAGAGGTATATTAGCCAAAGATATGTAAAGCTACAATGAATTTACGAAAGTTCTCCTTACATGAGTATGTTTGCAGGACCAGCCTTCAAACTACAAAAACATTCCGCTCACAATTCTTCAAAGCTGCACCTAATTGTTATTTACGCTGAACACAGTGAAATAAACTGCCTTTTACATACATTTTATACAAAGTGTACTGCACAGGCTGGTTCATCAAAACGTTAATTGTCTACTTACAGAGTTTTTTAAGCAATCATCATCCACATCAAAGTTTGATGTATCAGTAGGGCTGCTGACTTCTGGGATGTAAGGTGCCTCACAGTTCCTAATGTTGTCCCAATCAATCCCAGCAAAAAATGGATGGTTCTTAAAGTCTTCTATTCCATTTTGTCCAAGTCGATGCTCTCTGCTACAAATGAGCCTTCGGATGAGGTCCTTTGCACTTTCAGAGACATCTGTCACTTGAGCAGGAAACTGAAACCTCTCCTTAAAGATTAAAATAAGAGGAAATAGTTTATTACCAAGAAAAAGTTGGAAAAATTACCCTTCTTAGTGAACATCATTATGTAGAAAAAGAAATGTGCAAATACTTCAGCTCTGAAATACATGCAGTAAGGTTTCAAGGAAAAGACTTCTGCTAAGGATAGAAACTATTACATTTTTTTGGTCTCCTACTTCTTTTTTATTTCAATTTCTCTAACACTGTTGAATTCTACAGCTATCTCCATGTGGAAGAACATTTCAGAATCTTCTGCATAAGCCAATGAATGGATTCACCAGAAGAAAGAAACACAATAGGATTGATGCAATGTAGCCAAGACTGACTCCACAGAGTGATTAACATCCAAGTTTCCAAACCCAGATTTTAAATTTTAGCTTTATCCCAAAGCAAAGCCATCTGAAATCCATAACCATAAACTTACTGCATGGAAATGTACTTTTTGTTCTACATTTATTAACATTAACGTAATTATTACATTAAAACTTATTTTTAAATACGTCTTCAAGTTACCCCATTATTAAAAATTAGCTTAGAGACAGACAGAAAGTGCACTAACTTTGTGGTTCATTATTTTCCCATAGGTCTCCACCAAGGACTCTGCATAAAAGGGCGTTTCTCCATAAAGCATTTCATACATGCAAACGCCCAGGGACCACCAGTCACACTCGGGCCCATACTTCCCTTTTCCATCTTCCATGGCCTGCAAGATTTCTGGAGAGATGTAGTCTGGTGTTCCAACTGCCACTGAAGATTGGACCTGGAGAAGTTATATTTTTAGGATTAAAGTCAACTTCCACCATTACAGACACTGTGGTACTGTGCCCATCTATATAAATTTATTCCAGTGTTCTCATCAGAACAAAAACAACTGAACAAAACCAAAAACTTTTAAATTCATTAAGAAATACTTAAGCATCCAAGGCACTACATTAATAGGCATTCCAATAACACACTTTCGATAAACTATTATCAATATTTAAAAACAGAGAACAAAACTGTCAGTTGTTAGACTTAGAGCCAGTAAGCAATTATAGATTAGGCAATATATTAAGTCAAATACCTTGTAATCCTCTGGGACATGATTAACATATTAGAATTACATTCTATGTACTTACTATACACTTAGTCTATACTGTGTAAATTTAGTGTACTAGTAGACTATCATAATATTTCAGTACCTTATCCTGCTCATACTAAAGCTTACATATTCAATAAAGATTAGAGCTGAGGGCTTAAAACCGAGACATTCATAGTTCATAAACACCTACTTGGCACTGACAGCACAGCTTCTCTTTATTTATTCATGAGTTGACTGTATGCATCTAGAAAGCTTTTAATATACTGCAAATCCAAGCAGTGTGCAGTCATGTTTTCAAGGAAGTTAGCTATAGTTAGTTATATACCAATACCATTTACAGTTCCATTTCATTTGACATAAAACATATTTTCCCTTTATTAGCACACATTTTAATGGCTATTAAAGGACTGAAGAAAAGGTATTTAGGAATGTATCGTCCTTTCTAATTTACCGTTCCATCTTCCATCAGTTTCAGACAAGAACCAAAATCTGCTAATCGAATATGTCCATTCATATCCATCAAGATGTTGTCTGGTTTTATATCCCTGCAATCAAACAAATTTCAGAATTACTACAAAAATGGATTGCATAAGATGTATTCCAAGCATGAACTCTGCAACAGTCTTTTCATTCAAAATCAGCAATCTGTTAGTATGCAGAAGACAGTCACTCATGATCTGGTGAAATTTCCACTAGGGACATTTCATGACAAGGGCTGTAGATCAATCAAATTGTACAATGCCTCTAAATTTTAGTAAGAATTGTGTAGTTAAATTCCTCTCATGTCTCATGGGTAGATAGGAGAACCTTACTTGCTCTGAGCTTTTGTATATAAAACTTTTAAATCATCTGAAGAATTTTACTGAAATGCCCTCAAGTGGAAGATGCACACTTACACTGGAGCTGGAAAACAACCTTTAGATTTTAGAGTAGAACAAAGGCCAAGGAAATCCTGAAAGAGTTAACACATTTTTAAATTTGCTGTCTTTCATTAGCATTTTTCTCTCACATACATCTCAGTTCACTATGTATATCTGTCATACTTCTGCTGAAATGATTGTACATTGTACATTGTCTGCTTGGCCAAACTCTGGCTGCCACATTCAGGTCATGATGCAGATGGAAACATCCTTCTAAGCAGGCAACATAATAAATACTCCTTATATTGTAAATTGGACTTGTTTTTGTCCCAGGTTTTTCCTAAGTATACTGAAATACAGGTAGAGTGTATGTTCCCACTCTGTAGCTGAGTAGGATGAAAGCATCTATGCTCTCAGTTACCAGAGGGACATTTATTGTTCAACTTGGGACCTAGGTTCAAATTTTGAAATTTCTCTTCAATTAAGTATAGGTATTAGAAATACGCATCAAGCTACATTTAAAAATATATGACATTAGTAGATCTTTACACTATCCTTATCTACTATATTCAAAACATAAGTTATGACTGTATGAATAAAGGTCTATGAATATTTTCTCAGTGAACATTTTTAAGATATAAGAACAAATCCCCTAAAATAAACAAAAAACGAGTGAAGTGCTGATTTTGCTTCATTCCTCAAACAACTCGTAAAATGAATGTCACCGATTGCTTGGCAGACAAATCTCAAAATATTCACAACCTAAAATGTTCACGTTGTACCTGAGAACAAATTTTGTTGTTTGGGGTTTTTTTCCCCAAGTAGAAATCAAGCTCATAAACAATGCTTACTGATAATTTATAATGGAAAAAAAACTAGAACCACACCTTGAACAACATTATAGAAGCTATGCCATAAAGGTGTCACAGCATCACACACTCAAGTGACAATACGGTAACAGTTTGTTGTTTGGAAGAGAAGTACTTCCTAAATTTGTGTTACTCAAAGCAGGCAGTGGCCCATGCTGAAAACAAACTTTATGCACCTTTCAAATACAGAGAAATATTTACAAAGTAGAAAGCAAACACTGCAAGAAATCATATTTTCACAACTTGCAACTGAGCATAAAGACAATTCTTTACAAAGTAAATCAGAAAAAATAACCCAAGTCCATTCTCTTAAGACCATTCTTCCACTTGATTTTTGCTGACAGCGAATATGCCAAGGAATTGCAGCCTCCAGATTGAGATAATTTTGTTTGTTTTGCATTCACCCACCAAAAACATTCCTTAAACACGCTTCTAAATAAAAACAAACACATGCCATTGTGACTGCTGGAATTAAAACCTCAGTTTAAAACACTTTGCAAAAACATGCACCTAAAATCTAGTTCCTCCTAGAAGCGGGACCTAGTTCAAGCTAAACAAAAACATGAGTCACCCTTGAGGCTCCATTTATCCATGTTCTATCTTTTAATATATTCCCAAGAGAAATAATAATAACATTAATAATCATCATCATCATCCCAACCTCTCCCATTCAATCTGACAAAACAGCAGAAAATGTGAAAAATCTCACTGTGTTGTCAACACCGTGCAAAACCAAACCTGCAAACAACACTGAATGCACTTGGAGGAACAAGGATTTTTTGCAAAGTGGCATTTGTAATGCTCAGTAATAACTTCATAAGAACAATTTTTACAATTAAGGATAAAAGAAAAGACCAACTTAATAAATACACGTACTTTTCAGCTCTTGTAACAAAAGCTATGGGTTATGAACAACTGCTCTGAATTGTGAAGTACACATTAATAAAAGACAGTTTGAAAGACAAGAATTGCTGGCACCTGCAGAGCAGAGCAGGCTACAAGCAAAGGGAAAGAAAATTATGAGCCCCAGAGGGGAACAAGGAACGGGAGTAATTATTGCCAATGTAACTGAAGAGTGTGAAGGTGGTGATTATGGGAAAAAATAATGTCTTAAACCCTGCATCTCTACTGAGCCTGCAGTTGTTAGATTGCATTAGAATTATGACTTCTGTTACACGTTTTGTTTTCAATGGCAATTGTTTACTCTCTTTAGTGACCAAAACAGATCTGTCTCCTGTTCTAAAGAGAATATGGTATTCTCTCTTCACATTCACTCCACCTTCCCCAGTTTATCCCTGTTTCTTCACTGTACAGACTGGATCCTTCTACTTCCATCTCAGCTACATTCTTATTCCTGTGTCTCCTAGACTCACCTCAAAAGCTGAGATGTCCAATCCTCCACAGCCTATCAACCCCAAATTTCCTTCCCTTCTATTTCCTTCTTTCTCTCAGCTTCTTCGCTCCCAAGTCCTCACCTCCCTGCCTGCTCAAATTTAACTGTTCTTTTTTTCCTCCCATTTCAGTTCTCAGCAGTCACTGTTTACTCACAGTCCCATTCCCACTGGCTTCCTATTCCTGTGATCCAGGACAACTATCCTCTTTCATCATGTCCAATTCTCGTCAAATTTGCACAGCAATCTTCTTTGTCACCAAAAGGAAGAGAACTATCAGTAACAGAGGCTTTCCACACTATCTCTAGTGTCTCTTTTGCCAGCATCTCCCCAAATTGCTTCAATCTTAGAGTTCTGAAAGAGTGAAAAGCTACAGCAGAAGTAAAACTGAAAAGCAGTTTTCAAATTCTGTACATGGTTGTTTGGAACTCCTAATAACTGGGATATTAAGGGGAAAATTATAACCTGAAAATATCTAGGTACTGGGCAGAGGAATGAAAATACATCCATGACTCAAAAGAGAAGTCTCTTCTGAATTTCAACAGTGTCTCCATATCCCAGAGCAGAAGATTTTGTCACTGGTTTTATAAGAACTACTTTATTAATTAAAAAATCTATATAGCTAAAGCAATCCTTGTTTCTTGAAAGAGGAACACTTACTGCTTCAGGCAAACACTAAGGAAGGAACATTCCAGACCAAGTAGCTAAAATCTGGCAAAAGTAATGAGCAAATAATGAAGTTATATGGTTTAGTGAATAGACCACTGGGCTGAATCTCTGTAGATAAGAGTTACTATGTGATTGTGGACAGACCATTTAAAAATCACTCAACAAGAACCATGGTGCTCAGCCAAGCAACTAATACCACCTCCCTAGAAGGCTGTGGAGCCCAAATACCCTACTAACTCTGTAATTAGTTCACTGTAATAAAAGAGAAAGGTCTGCTCTCTTGAAATATGAAACACTAATTCACTTTCAAGAAGTATAAGCATTTGAAAGGTATTCTATGAACCAGATTTATAGTGGGAACAAGTAGTAAGCTGGGGCAGTCACTCTGACACCACTGTGCCCTCTGAAGTCACTGAGTTTGACCAAGTCCCAAGACAGGTCAGCCCTACTCTGACAGCAGCTGCTGTGGCGAGTTCCATGTGCAAGGGGGGCAGGTTGCCAGAGTTGGACCTGGCACAAGCCAAGCTAGTACAAATTCTTCAAATATGCTCCACACTGAATTAAGGGAACACAGGTACTCAGCATACCCAAAGAAACTTTTAATTTTTTTTTTCAATGAGTGATTTAGCAGAAATCTGGATCAAATAAACTTATCTAGAAACACATATGTCCATTTAAACTTTGAAAAAGTGTCCAGGAGCAACTGCTACTTTTCTGAGCTTTGTTGGCCTTGACTGTAGGAAAAAATCAGCACTGCACAGCAGCTTTGCTGCTGTTTTCCGGGGCATGCAATAGGAATAAACAGTGTGTAACACTAAATACTTGACTTGCACAGAAAACTTGTGTGAAGGCTTATGAAAAAAAAATTGAAAAATCTTTAATGAATCCTTCCTCATAATGCTTCTTGGTTTAATTTGGGGAGCTGTTCTTCAGATCAGTGTGTTTACCCAGATGACTTCACCTCTCTTTAAAACCGTTTACTTTCTTAAGCTGTAATTAAAACCCAAACATTTTACATACTAACTGTGTTAATATAAACAATATTCTGAAATAGGACTACAGCAGATACCTGGATTATTGCCATTAATTTTGATTTCTCTGTTAATGAGCCAGAGTAGAATTTCATTTGTTCAGTAAGACTCAAGAAAAAGTATTCCCTCTGAGACATGCTAAATCCATAGTACATTCCAGCTCTAAAATAAACTAAAAAAGAATTTTTAATACATGTGAATGTGTTTTTTTTCCTGGATTCATTTCTGATATTAAAGGAAACTTTAGGAATCGTGAGGTCTTGCATATTGAAATTTGGATTAGAAAACTTCCTTAAGTTCCTTACAACTTGAATTATCTGATCACCTTATGGTTTCAAAGTGTATGAGTTCCTGAGGTTCATCTATGTCATTCACACGATCTATGTTATTCTGTTATTTGCAAAACCACATGAAGTTCCTCAGGTCTACAGAACAGGAAGCAGCAGATTTCAGAAGAATCTTAATTTTGTTTCAAGGGCAGCTTCATAGAGGAGGGGACCAGACAAACAGATAGGAAGATGCATCAAAAATAGAGGGACAATTATTTCAATAACTGTATCGGAATGATTGAGCAGCAGTCATGTCAAACACCACCAAAAATTGTGCCAATGGGTCAACCCACAGGCTTATACCTTCTAAGGTTATGTGATGAAGTCCCTAGTGGCATTAAAGATTTTGGGACCAGTTGGGATCCCTCTTCTTGGTAACTGTCCAGTTATGATGCAGCATTTACTTGTTTTAGTTATTCATCTGTATTACTGTTTTTTCTTTCAAAACATAAATGATCAGACAGAAATGGAAGTAAAACCAAGTCCTTCTCTGCAAGATCAACAGAAGTGGCCAGATGGTGCAAGTGGGAACCTCTCAATATGTCCAACATATTGGAATAAACATTTCAGATGCTGATAGACTGTCCTTGCATACACAGCTGAGCTCTTTAAAAAACAGCAGAACTGGACTGACAATAAAGGGATTCACACTGTTCTAAATTCAATAACCACAATGTGAGCTGAACCTGAATAAAGAAATGGACCTGTCTGAAACCAAAGGAGCAATTTAGTAGCTGAGCTACCAGTTTATTTGAGCCCAGTAGATAAGAAAGAGAAAATGTGAAGAACAAATTTTTATTTCTAATGCTAACATTAGAAAAGCATGGAAATCAATTAATTTTCCTAAACAGGTCACATGCCCCAACACATACTATTCTTGAATAGCAGGGAACAAAGAGAATAGCTTACATTAAATTATTTTTCCGTGAAAACTTCACATGAACAGTATTTTTTAATGCTACCAATGCAAATTAAAACACCAGCATTTGAAAAAAAGTAAATTAGTTTCAGATGTGACTGCTGGCACAGAGAAACTGATCCAGAAAGCTTACTACCAATTAAAGATTTCACAGCACATTATTTTCTCATTGTACATTCAGGAGCATTCCCCAAAAGCATAAATCAAAAGGTTAAAAGCAGACATCAGTGATTATAATTATGCACTCTTACAACAAGAAATGCCATCCTTTGCCAAGTTACCTACTCTTAAAAAAGCATAACCAAGACTTTAATGCCAAAATGCCTGGACTTTTTATCCAAAATTCCTTCAGAACACAGGATTATCCTTAGTCAGGACAGAAGTTTGGCAAACTGCTTATTTCACTCCCTTTTGTTGTTTCAGACAGACTTTGCTTCCATACACCTCTCTCACAAAGAAATGCTACATCCATGATTAAAAACAAAGACATTTGGTTTTGGCAGTACTCCAATGAAATGAGAAAATTTGGTGTCTGTGAAGTTTTTATTAACGTATTCAGTGATGCTCTACTGACAGCTTGCTTTAGATATGCAGAGTGAAAAAATGGGTAAACTTCCACCAAGAATGTTCATCAAACAATGCCTTTTTTCACAGTCAAATGTATGGACATTGATGTCCAGCAGGTTATTTCTATTTTCCATTACAGTGGACTGGGTTATATCAAAGTCAGCGTTGCCATATTCTGCCAACTACAGTTTATCTGAATTCTGATGAGCAAAAGTAGAAATAGGCTCCATCTGGCAGAAAGACCAATGTGCACTGAGCCAAATTAGATTTGGACAGTTGGCAGTTATTCTTTAGTAATCCCAACAAGATAGGCTGCACAAGATAGCAGCATGAGAAAACTGGAATATGTTATACCTCATTAACCTTGCCTCTTATCAAGACTCTACTGTGCCTTCTCTCCTAAAACAGACACGCCTTCATTTTTGGGTGAAACCCAGAAAGTGCGTATTTTGATTGAAACCAAAATCATTTAAATAACTTTGATCTTAGTCTTATTATTTATATAGCACCCAAACCATTGCAGCCTGTTTGTACACTAAACAAAACCTGCTTCATGTAAAGCTGACAAACTAAAGCTTACAACAAAAAAGATGTAGTTGCCTTGCATATAGCCCTGAAGTCAATAGAAGCAGCCAAAGACTGAACACTTCAGAATTTAAGCCTTAAGAAGAAGAGTAACTACTATGGAAAAAAATAAATGCTATAATCAGCCTTATAATTATTTTTTCTTAAACAGCATCTTAATAGTGTAAAACTCCCTTGTTTTCTCTTTAACTCTTGATAATAAATTATTATGTATGTGCTGCTCCAGAACACCCAGTAATTCACCTTCGGTAAAAGAATCTCTCTACTCTAAGCAGCAGCAGATTCCGCTAAATCTCATTACACTCAGTGGATAGACTGTCCTCAATTACTTGGAAACATCAACCAAACCACAACAATAAAGGTCCTAGATCTATGATATAGCCCTTATTAACTGATCAGTGTGGACAATTTCATATTCACACTGTCACACATCCCAACCAAGTTCTATTCTTAATAATATCACAAAACTAAGCGAAAAACAATACAAACTTCAAGGTTCCATGTACTACATGTAGCACATTTACTACAGCACCTACAGAATCAGATACTTTCAAACTTTGTTCCAGGCTATATTTTCTGCCAAAGCGTACTTTTTAAAATCTCTAATCCATATTGAAAGAAATCATTTCGGTTTTCACTAAAAATAAGGTAATTACATTCCTCTTTTACAACAAAGAATCCGCACTGCAGACTTGAAGAATATAATGCAAAAAAGACTAAGTTGAATTCTCACCCACATTGAGTGAGGGTAACACAAAATGTAATGAATTTAAGTACCAATGATAGATACTCAGATGAGACATTAGAAAATACTTCCATAATAATCACAATAGGACACTGGAACAAATTGCTTCAGGAAATGTCACCATCTCCATCACTTTTTTCCTAAAACCAGCTAGACAAACATCTGCCAAGACTGGTTCAGCTACAGTTTGATCTTGCCTTGCAGCCCAAGAAAAGTACTAGCTGACCTCTCCAAGTCCTCTTCTCTACAGTCTTTAATTTCTGCCACTCAGACAAGTATTCTGGACACAAAATAGTATTTACCTTATGGTATCCAATATTCTTTATGATTTTCAAATGCTAATAAAGGAAATAATAACAAACAACAGGGAATGAGTACATCAGCCAACACATATATATCTTGAGTTTGTTCAGGCACTCATATTCATTCCTGAACACTTGAACTGAGTGTAGTTACTGGCTTATAAATATATGCTCCACCACACTGTATTATAATATCCTAGAATTAATTTACCTTAGAAGAATGTCTCCCAGTGGGCTTTGTGCATATGTATTTGTTTCCAAGTAATGAATATCTCAAACACAATAACAGTTGCAAACCAAGAATAATTATTTTTAAAAGCTGCTTATGCCCATTTTTTTTCTTTCTTCAAAAAAACAAGTAAAAGGGATAATTTGATAAATTCTTTTGGATAAATGCTTGGCAGCTAAATACTCCCCACAGCTACTGTCTTCATCTAAAATGCTAATCAGCTGACAGAACCAGATATCTATGCAAAAAACCCTCACATGCAGGTTAGGCCCCTCATGCAGCATTTTAAAGAGATGTCAGGGCAAAGTCACTTGTGATGTCTAGGGATTATTTCTATTGTTTTGTCAGCTTTACAGACTAAAACCAGGAACACACTGTGCTGTTTGATAACCATTGTAAATTTAGTACCTTAGAAGGCTGATTTACAAATGTGATTTTAAAAACCAATGAAATAAGAATGAGAGTGGTAGACATTATCAGAAAGACAATTCCTTACGTCAATCAAGCATGTAAGAGAAAGTCCAATGCATTCTGAAATGTGTAAAAGATCAAATTTAAAAATGGAAGTTAACTGAAATAGTTTGCCATAGGAACAGTTAAAAACAAATTAAAAAACCCAAACCCATGTTAACTGGCCTCTCACAGTGGATCAAGACTGTAGAAGTTTGTAAGTTTCCTCAGGGTTGACTTGTAACTGAGTTACTGATGTTAGACAAAAAAAACTTGTAAGGACTCAAATATAAATTGGGCACACATAAAGTATTGAACATTTGAATGTTTAATAACGCATTGATCTTGAGCAGAATAGTATTACTGAGTAAAATTTCATGCATGAAAATATGAGAGTCTTGTACTGTATTTCTTTTTAAGGTAATTTTAATAGTTTCAAATAGCTATATATGATGGTCTCTCCTGCTGCAAAATATTTGAGGCATAAGCATGAAAGTTTTGAGAGATGTGCAAACACAGGATGGGAAAAACAAAACAGGAAAGTTTTTAATGATTTCAGAAACAAAACTGATTTGAAAAAAAACTAGTATTTGGTTTGAGAAGTCTGAAAATCAACACAGAAAATTAGTAAAAATTGCTACTAACTGAATGTAATTTGTAAAAATCAAGGAGACAACACTTGGGAAATGAGGTAAATATTCTTACATGAAACAAATTGCAACATAACTAAACACAGTATTATAAAACTGTGGCATTCAGTTATCAAAGCCAATCCAGAATTATGGTTAATTTGAAAGGACTATTCAAAAAATCCTGTGGGAAATGGGACTTGGGAATCTGCTCTCAGTGACCCTGTTCTGCGCAGGAGGGTTAGACTAGCTGACCTAAGGAGGTCCCTTTCAACCTCACCCATCCTGTGATTCTGGAATAATGACTAAAGCTGCCTTTTCAATTTCATTTCACTAACAACATTCTGGTTATATTGTACCAAAGCTCCTCAAACCTAACTCTGAAATGTAGAAACACCAAAGTACTACAGGTTGAGTTGTAGCAGCCTCCATACTTCTGAGTTTTTGCGGCTCAGACAGAATCTTTAGCCTTAGCATTAAGAACATGCCTATTTTTGCACTGGAAATTGAAGTTCATAAAACAAAAAATTGGCAAAGTTCCTCTCTCCATCTCTCAACTCTGCAGGGATATGACAGGTAAAACCACAAAATTGTCTTGATTTTATCTTGACATTCAGTAACAGCCAGGCTTACAAAATTTGTTAAAATTAAAAACTTCCTTTCCTTGCTCTAAAGCCTGACTAACAGAAAGCCCCTATTTATCCCAAAATGCTCAGCAGTCAAGGGTAGTCTCTGCCATTTGTTGCACTGTTAAATAATCAATGCTGGCAAGATTGGCCTCAAGCCACCAGACACCACTCAATGAGCAGCCCTCAATACCACTGCCCTGTCACACAGGTTTTCTCTGTGTAAAATTCTCAGCTACCTGAGGAGACTCATCTCCTCATAAGAATGGCTTCAGCCCACACTTTTGTGTGCATATATATATTTAAAACAGCCAGGAGCAAAGCAAGGCTTATGGGAAGATTCTTAGGTGGCAAAATACATAAGGAATTTGCTGAAGATGCAAACTAGGCACTGTCCTGGCCTGGACTCCTTATTCCAGTGCATGGATTACTTTTCTCACCATACTTTCATGAGCTAAATTGTTTTGTAAATTTGCAGTAACTATATGCATGCTTTTTTATTACTGTGAAAGACTGCTCTCAGGAATACACATTCCCTAGAACAGAGCACTTCAACATATGCAAAAGAAAATTATTTACGCTAGGGCTGTTTGTTCATAGATGGCTCTCTAGAATCCAACTACTTGCAGGCAGAAAGATTCAAAATAGATGTTTAAATTATATCCTTATGTGACTACACTGAAAATACAGGAACCTGAAATGAAGGAGCCCCTGCGAAAAATGGGATGGCAGGGAGTGGATTGCTCACCTAACACGGGGCCTTAAATTTAAAAACACACAATTAAAAATAGGCCATGAACCAAGAAACTGTGTCTATGTACTGTTTGTGAAGGAAGAGCTGGGCATCTTTAATTTACACAACACTTAGAAAACAAAACAAACTGAGTTCATGTTTCTATCTCCATCTGGTGTTCTTCTACTTCTGTAATAAGCTACAAATACAGGCAATGGAAGACCCGGCTGAGAGCACTCACTATTTTTGCCTCTCTAACCTGCCCAGCTGTCACAATGCTTTTTTTGGATCTGCTCACTCTGCTTATAGTTTCACATTCCTCAACAGAAACTCCACACCAACAACATTCATCAGGGAAAACGGCCATTTGAGTCAACACTGGAAAGAATAATGGCCTTCAAGCCCAAAGTTGCATGAATATTGAGAAACGACACCAAGTACATGACAAACAAGTAACTATTACAGAAGTGCATTCAAGTGTCTTGAGCATAGTTCACTCTTCTTTCGAGGCACCCTTTTAGATGATACCTTGAAACACTTACTAATAAAAACCAAACTAATTTACATGTATGATGGTAGCAACAAGATTTATTGAGCAGCCAAATTTAAATATTAGGTTTATTCACTTAAGATTTCAATGTAGTTACAATGAAATACCAAGCAAATTGCTTGAACTCTGTGAACTTCAGTTGACAGAGCTGTTTCTGGGTTGTCAAACTGTGCTCTTTTGTATTGTCCTGTATTTTTCCTCCAAAATATAAGAAAAAAAATATTATCATTACACTTTAAAAAGCAGTAAAATGACTGTATATTTGCCATGTTTTGCCGTGTCAACTTTATTGGAATTCCATTTTGGCTTCTAAGAACTTAAGTAAACAGATTAAGAACTCTACAAGCACTACTACCCTGCAGCATATTCTAAAGATTAAAAAATTAAAGTCTGCTAAGCAAGGCTAATTCATGTCAAAGCTTTTAGATTTCTAATAGTATCATGAGTTACTGGTGGGTAAGGGAGTAGAAAGAGTAAGCTCCTTAAGAATGTTATGTCCATCTGTGAGTGCCATCTGTCAAAGAAATCCTGAAAGAACAGGCTAACAAGGAATCCAGAATATGCCCAGCTGCTGCACTGTAAATTACTACCTATGGTAAAAAACCTTAACACACATTTCTAGGCAGATAAATGTTTTCATTCCTTTTGATTCTCATTTTAGATGTGCAGTCTCTGCTCTTTGCTTTTCAGTACAACCACACAGAGTCTCTAAGACAGCTCATGGCATTGAAAAATTCTGAGAGTAAACCAGACAACATAAACTGAAGACTTGCGCTGGTCTTGACAACAACAGTCAAAAACCATTTCATGTATTCATTTAAAAAAAAATCCACTGATGATACTAACAAAGCAATTCACAGAAGAATGTTCATTCAGAAGCTGTCTGGACAATCTAACAAAATTTTAATATATATGTCTTTGTATCTATGTCTGTATATGGCACACCTACATGTATTTTAATTGTCAGGGATATTTATAAGTCCCTGAGCTTAAGCAAGCTATTAGTTGCAAATCACTAGAAAATTTCTGGGACTGACCAAGAAACAAACTAACCTGCTGGGTCCATGCTGCATCCCACAGCAACTCTTCCTTAGTCCTTTTCTACCTTCCTCCAGGAATAAATACACAGATATAAATACACTGAGAATTATGGGAGTTGAGGGAAAAGGAGGTCTGTGCAGAAGTAAGTTCTGAGATCACTTGATGCTTTTCATTTTTTCAAAAGAAGGATATATAGTCTTAATGTGAGGTTGATCTTAACTCTCCCCCATCCATTTATTTGATCAGCAATAAAAAACTATTAAAAATTTATTAAAGGAAGAGGGGGAAAACACACAGAAGAAAGCGGAACATACTTTAAAGACACGTAAAATATTCAGGAATAGGGAGCACACAACAAAAATTTAAATGAATTGTTTGTTGTTCCTGAGTTATGTGGGAAACAGAATGAAGATAAGATGCAAAGCTGCAAGTAAAACCCTGGAGGCAAAAGAGAAATAGTTTACAAGGAGAAAAACAACAATGCCTTCCCAAGTGAACAAATACATACGTCAAATACTTGCAATAGCTCTTGCAATATGTGAAGAAGCACTGCTGTATCCTATATGTTTTACTGTTCTTCCAGGCTAGTAGGGCTTTAGATTTCATATATTTCTTGAAAGATTGCCCAGTAGAAGAAGAATGTTTCTGAAAATAACACTACTATACAGCCATTTTAACGTGCTGCACAGAACCTTTGCTTTCTTCATCCTTCGCCCAATAAAGGTTTATTCAGCAGTTACACAGATACTTGGGATTTATCTTTTTTAAATGCAAGTCAGTACTGTTAAGAATACCTACCCCTCTCCAAGAACAAAAGGGGAAGTGGGGGAAGAGAACAACAGAGAAAAGTATAGCTTTTCCAAATCTGCCTTCTACTTAACCATGCCCTAAATTAACATTATAGAGGTTAAATACTAATAGGAAAGAAGATTCCTTCCTAGTGAGTAAGTAAAAAGTAGAACAGTGAAGAGCAAAGAACCTACTACTCCCGAAATAATAAAAGTAAATTTAGGATCATCTCTCTTGCTTCCCCTCAGCTTGAACATGTTCTTTCTTTATGTATTGGAAATATGGCATCTTATTTATTACCTCCTAGTTATCTGAAGAAAAAAAAATTAATAACTGTGTTGAAGGAATTCTATTCACAAGTTGTTAAACACAGCAGAAGATACTGCTATTGAACACAAGAAGTGCAAAGGGATTGTTTCTAGGGACAGAGAAAAGGAGAGTAAAAGCACCTATACATGTGCAAGGGAAGGAAGAAAACTTGTATTTCACTGGAAATTTAGATTATTTCATGTTATTATTCATTCCATGTCAACCACCAACCTGACCAACGTTGATATAGGCTGAATCAAAGCTTTGCTGGAGGCAGCAAGAAAAAGAGTGAATTCCTTACAGGAGTGTACATAGGCAAGGCTGTATAGTGAAAAGAAAGAAGCAAAAGGGCTGCATCATTTCCTCTGTGCTATTCCACAGCCAGGTGAGAAATCATGCCACGGCCCTCTCATGAAATCCTCAACCAAGTCCTCCAGAGGGAGAACAGCACACAGGGGGGAAGAACCCATCAGTGGAAGGAGCTGAAGAGGGACATAAATGGCTTCGAATCCACAAGGAAAGCAGAAATGAAGAACCATAAAAATCCTCTCACCTCCATCATGATGTGATTTTTTTATTTGCTGTATCACCCAGGACTCCAAACTGATTTTTTTAAGGATGAAAAGTAAACATTGTGCCTCGTTGCTCAGTTCTGAGTTGTGGTGGAAGGCAGCCCCAATGCACGCAATGCAGAGGCCGCGCTGGGCACCTCAAAACACAGCCGGCCTTCCCCAAACCTCAATACAGAGGAGCCTGGAGGAGTCATTTCTGTCAGAAACCCTACCCTGACTGGTAAAAGAACATTGTACACTATTATTTGGCATCAGTTTTTCATGTGTGTTAAGCTAATTCCATGTGAAATTGCAGAGGTTTGCTTCTGACCATGTCCAGGGGGACTGCAAGATGAGTTAGGAGACTCTCCAAAAGTCTCCTGTGCCCAAATGAAAATCAATGTCATTACTTTTTAAAAGATTTTTTTCTTTTATTTTGCTATTTTGGGACAGGAAAGGGTGCTTTCCTTTTCAACACTAAAATTACATTAGAAGTAACAGATTTCTGGCCTATATAATGAGGGTTTGGATTTTCATTTTAACACCCTATCCTCAGAGGTTCTCCTACCGTCTGTTTTTCAGTCTGAGAGAATTTGAGTGAGAATTCTGTAAGGGACTGAGGCTCTGATCCTTCATCTGACCACAGAATACCAAGCAAGATGTTACACAGTCTGGGAATTTTTTCTCCTCAGAAAGACAGCTCCTTGACCCTTCTTTGCAGCAGAGCATAAACATGAAAGGAAGCAGAATGGAAAGGACAGAAAACAGTGAACAGCAGGATTGAAGATATGCCTCAAACTCCTAGCCTGCCTGTTGATTATTTAGTAACAACCAATTTTTTTTCCTATTGCGCTTTTTCACATTTTATATTCATAGAAAAGTCATTAATTGCAGAAAGGAGGAGTTTGTCAGAGAGAGAAATTCTGAGTCTTGAAAATGCTGAAAAGCAGCACCTTGTGCAGACAGCTGAAAGAGAGGGTAGTAAGAGTCAGCTTGTGCTCAGGCAAGAGTCAAGTTTGCTGAAGCACCCAGCTGAACCACGAGCCTGCATTCTCAGAGAAAGCTATTCCAGCTTTTTCTTTTTTAGGTCCTATCACTGAATGTAACAACAGAATTCATATCAAGAAGTTACAATGAGAGAACATATAGAAGGAAACTATGCACTTCACAGCACTGCTTATTTTTTTATTAGAGGTGAAGGATATGACTGATTGGATGTGCCTCAATTACATGTGTTGTATTAAAGAGAGATTCAAATGAAGAACTGCAGCTACTCAGTGAAAGCTGTGGCTGAATTCACAACTGTAAAAGAAAGTCAGAGAATACTATCTTAGAACAATTATTTAGGAATAGTCGAAAGTACAACACATACACCATCCCTCAAGCCATCAGAAGTCACTCCTATCTTCCTCCTCTTTGTTTCCCTTGCGCCCATGCTTATTTTCTATCTGGTCTCCTCGCCATTTAAATTGCTGGTCACTTGGAGGATCAAAGCTGCTATTTTGAGTCACTTAACCTACAGTTAATCTCATTGTTGCTTGCCTGTTTAAGCAGAATTAGTTGGCTCTGGTGCACCTAATGGTTAACAAGGAGTCTGACAGTAAGTCTTTGGCTGTATGTAATGTTTCAGAAGGTGCACTTCAGAACTTGCATAATAAGCAGTTTTAGCTAGTTTTTACATTCATTTTTAGAGAATTGAGGGATATGTGACTTGATAAATGGTGAATCAATCATTCTTGTCTGGCTGAGACTCAAGCATTGCCTTCTCTCTGGAAACCAAATTGAAAGCGAAATTTTTAAAGCAGGGAACAGTAATTTTGAACTTAAACTAGCAAGTAGACCTGTTGCATCTATAAATTTATTAACATGATACATAGGCAGAGTTAATAAAATACTTTCTTTGTACACATGTTATAGCTGATCTGCTTCAGGGAAAGTCTGAATTAAAAAAAAAACAAGTAAAAGTTTTACTGAATTTTATTAAGAAGTGTGAAATCAAAGATCATTCCTACTTGGTGCCTGTGCCTCAGCTACAATCAAGACAGCCTTTTCTGAACTCACCACCAGCCAAATGGCTTTCAGCAGAGTGTTTATTTTTAAAAATGGAGACATTTTTTCCACAGTTCTTGACATTATCAACACCACTACCGAAGTATTATGAGAAAACAATGCTTCCTAATTAAGCAAAGTTACCTACACACCTAACACTATTCTTTTTCACAGATTCAAAGAGAGGTGCCTATTCTGCATTTAAACATCAGAAGGCAATGGCCAGTATTTAAACATCAAAGTTTTAGTACTCAACAGCCTGTTCTAAAGAGATCATAGACTCCTAGAATACCGGGTTGGAAAGGACCACAAGGATCATCTGACCCAACTCTCTTTGGCAAAAGCACAGCAAAGATAAGACAGCCCAACACCCTGTGAAACTGATAGCCAACTCTATGCTGGTTCTTTTAATAAACATAACATTGCTTAAAACGTCTATGGAAATTATCTTCTTTCTACTCAGGGATCTGGAGCTGAGGAGTATATCAAATTATATAAGAGTGCTAAAGTATTGCCTGCCCAGAGCTGAGATTTGAATGTCATATTCACTGAAATAAAATCGTGGTTCAAAAAGATCTATTAGACTAGAAATGTACCAAAAAAGTAGCACACAGAAGATAAGACATTCAGAGTGCTTCTACTTAATATATTATGTTAATGTAATTACCAATTTCAATAAGATTATTACTGGTGTTATTTCAATGTTCTACAAAGTAGCATCTCACCATCAGATACTTTCAGCCAAGAATTCTCATTACCACAAAACACAAATTAAGTCAAAGCCTGTAGTATGAATCCCACACAAGCATGTGTATCTCAACTGTTTCACACACTAGCTGCATTTTTACCTTAAATGTACATTTGCTTTTCAGTAACTGCTGCAATGTGTTCAAGCAGACCAGATTCAAAGAATTTCAATCATAACAGAGCCCAAGAACTACATAATTTGACACATTAGGATTGTGTCAAAATTTCTAACAGGATACCAGAAACGACTTCAATCCAATTCAAGATGTTCTCTTTTCATGTGGCAACAGGAATTTCCTGATATTCTCAAAACAATTCTATTATTTCATCACTCTTTCTAGAACAGAGGGATTAGAAGACTCTTTTGATGCCACTAATAATATTCTATACACGTTACACTGCACTGATCTGGTACTAGGGAATTGAAAGGCAATAACAGAGGCAAAACAAGTTTGTGAAATGCATATTGATCTGAATCACACGAGCACAGCCAAAACATTACACAACATTTTCTAACCCCCAGAAATCAGCACCTGCAATGTGAAGACACACACTTAGTGCTAAAGTGAAAATCCAGACTTTTTTTTCCCTACATGATATCCCCAAGCAGCTCCAGTGTGTCAGAGGTTTCATGTTAGTTTTATCAAGACACTCTAAGATACACACATTCAAGTTGGTGTACACTGGGAGGAAGGAAGACAAATACATTGAGACAGGCAGAGTTTTGGCAGACACGAACACAGAAAGATTCTGGCAACACCTTCAAAAGGTAAGCAGGGAAATCAGCAATCTGTTTTGCATTCATGTAGCTACTGGAAGAATACAGAAGTTACTAAATAATTTTAAATTATGGGAGAGAATTTTTTAAACTTTGGTATATTCACAGAAAAAGCACAAAAATTACAGAAGCAGCAGAACGGGATAACAGAGCTCCCATCTCCTCAAGGAAACTGCACTGAGCAGCTTCTATGTTTGTACTTCTAATGAAGCTGGCATAATTCTTGATGACAGATCCTTTTTTTTTAACTTATCATAGACTGTTAATGCCAAACTTCTTTAATTAATTCCACTTAGAATATTCAACTGGCAATCATAATGTTTTACACTTCAGCATTCACAACTCTCCTAAGCATTTGATTCTCAAAAGCAACCATGCCATTAGTAATACAGACTCTCATACAAATATTTTCCAGAAACTATGGTTTTAAAGAAACAAGGTAAACAAAGGCAGACTCAACATTTAATTAAGAGTTGCGACTTGTCAGTAATTTCTTTTTGAGTCCATTGACAACTGCTGTCATTGTAAATCATACTTTCGTTACTTAAATTTTCTACCCATTTTAGGACTTTACATTTTTAAAAGAAGTACCAGCTTTGTGACACTGATGAGTGGGAAGAGAATGTTATTTGGAGCTGATGCAATTCATCAGGCAAAAACCATGTAGGCTATACCAACACTAAACAACTTCCACTTTCTTAAACTTAATGCATAATACTTAGAATGAATAGGAGAAATACCACATTATACCATGCAAACACTGGAAACAAAACCTGAATTCCTTTGCATGCACAATTCATCTAGATCAGATAATTTTGTCACAGTATTACGGATTGAGAAACAATTCCATATTAAAATATTTTTAATTTTTCTCATGTGAGAGAAAGTGTCACTGAAAGAACAAATGACAGTACTAGGAAAGGTACTGATAAGAAACTGGCTAAAGGAGAGATGACTGCGTAGTGCTGAAAGAGGTAATAAAATCAGAGGCAGATTTTTAGTGTTAATCCTTTGGGATCAGTTTAGAAACTGATTTAACATTTTAGTTTTAAAACTTGGCACAAAAATAAATGCATGCTCATAAAATGAGTAAATATCACAAAGCTGAAAAGCAGCAGTAACAGCAGGGAAGACTGGAATATCACACATACAGAAATGACTAAACTGAAGACTATAATAAAAGAAATCAGATGACACTTAACAGTGTAAAATGTAAATATCTTCCTAGTGAGTGTAACAGCAGAAACTTCTCTTATACACTAAGAGCTTATCAACTGTAAGTAATGCAGAAGGAACTGAGTACATCAAATAATTATTTTACATCTGTACCTTTACAGTGTGATGGAATCATAGCGCTTGGGTTTTTGGGGAGAAATATTCTAGCAGAGTGAGAAATACTGCAGCTACAACACAAGTTCTTTCCAAAATGCCATCTCATATAGTATTTGCAGTCCTTGACGTTAAGGTTTCATCAAGTTGTCTGACAACTCTAAAATTAAACAACAACTTGAGGAATGACCGAATCCCAAACTGGAATGAAACACTACTTCAAAAATCATGAACTGTAAAAGAAGTCACTAAAATGTTAACTTACACATAAAGGAACTCCAAGCTACCAAATGTGCCAAAACATAGCTCCAATAGTATGAAACAATCCAAAACCAAGTACTCACTGTGGTACAGAAATTTAGCTCTTTTTCATCACTACTAAACTCTTTAAAGTTAGACGCACATATAAAGAAATGTTATATGCCCCAGTTCTTCTTTCTATTTTGCAACAGTGTCCCTTGATCAAAATCAGTCTTCGAAACATAGCACACGTGGATTTCTTATTTTACCTTATTTATTGTAGTCCCAAAACCTATTTGCCTTTTTAGAAGTATTCATAATCTAAGAGCTCCTTGCTGTAGCTTGGCTGTTACTACACCTACAAATGTCAGACACAAAATTCTCCTGGACTCAAGCTCCACAGGTCTGCTGCTCTGCCATAAAAATGAAAATATGCCCACCATATGAAATGACACACTGTGCTTATTTTTCCCTACACCTGTACTCCACTTTCTTAATGTATTAAACAAGGACATCATAAACTATCTTCAAATTGCCAGAGTGTGTAAAATTCCAATATAGCTAAATGGGATGCCGAGTTGACCCTATTCACCACCTAATTGTCAAGAATTACTGTGAGACAACTTTCAGCTCTTGCTTGTTTGGTTTTGCAAAGCTTTGTAACGCTCCCATGGCTTCTACTTATCACTGTGTCCCTGAGGCCCTCTGTAAAGTCACCTCTTTTCCGTCAGTGAGCCAGCCCTGCACATGCAGCTGCAGGCTGTACAAAGATTTTGGTGTACCAGATGCACTATGGAAGCGCTTCTGGTAACAATTTATCTTTTGTTAATTAAAAATACTGCAGCATGGAAGACATGGGAGGATATTAAAAATGATGTGTGCTTGTATAAATATAAGGCAACAAGATATTTACATGCAAAATCAGCTTTTTATCAGCTTATGATATCTCTGGCATCTGAGTAGGATTGTAAGAATATGCTGATTTTAGAAGATCACTCCCCTAGAAATCAAAACTGCACTTTCATCCTTTAACACAGGAATATTTTAATTTTTTTTTAAGCACCTCTTACAAAAAAACAATAGCTCAATTAATAGATGAGCCCCTATAATATTTCAATCACGGCAAAAAGATAGTAATTTGAAGGAAAGAATATGAAAAGACTACATTAATTCTTACAAAACAGAAATCAAGGAAAAGAATAAAAATATATGCTAAAATCTCTTATCCCATACGGCATTCAGAATGTGTTTGGGCAGGTTCAACCTGTAATGTAATCTTTATTCCAACCAAAAGGCAAGGAAACATGTAGGAATAAAGCAGACCCAGCTTGAAGCATATGTCTACAGTTTCTCTACTATGTTGTGCAGCAACAGACATATGACATAAATAGCTCAGTACATGTTTTTTGCCTTTGTTGTTGTTAGAAAACAAATGAACCATATTGACAAGCATGATCCAAACATAATAAGCACTGTGACATTGGCATAAACCTCCTAACAGCAACAGACTAAGGAAGGAACTGTAGCCAGAGGCTACAAAGGAAGAAATGCATTTGGTCTAAATGTATCCCAGTATATCCAGTACTTGCAGTAGCTTGGCAGAAAAACAACTCAGAAATTTTAAAAAATTGGAAAAATAAAGAGTGTATACTGTTTGCTCAAACACACTAAAATTACACTTATTAAGAATAAAGTGTTATGAGAAAAGCCTTTGTATTCACATTGCATGTGAAAAACCTTCTTCTTTTGACATAAAGCACAAGGCACAATGCTTGCTTTAAAAGAAAAGCAAATATATATTTAAAAAAATATCTTGGAAAGGATCTTAAGGCCTGAATTTTCAGCTCTTAAACTTCAGTATAACTCTAAAGGGGCTGTATTTTTATAAAAGTAAATTCCTTTCTCTGCTAAAAGTTCAATGCCTTATATGAAGAAGACATAACTTTGCTACTATTGTATCAGATCAGTTTTTAGCCCCCCTTTTTTGCCTTCTCCTCTAGACATTGTTTTCTCTTTGTACCTTCCTAATGCCCTTTTCCAGGGCTTCACACACTGTATTTGATTAAGAATTACTGAGTTACAGTGGCAGTAATATCACTGCTTCCTGCTGCACAAGGAAATGCTAAAGGCTGCCCCCCAATAGCTAATAAAGAAAAACTGAACAGCATAAACATCACGGCACCTGAGTCAATAAAGATTTTAATACAACTTTTCAGATAAAGCTCCACAAGGTCTTGCTTCCCTGACCCCAACCACGGAACCTTCCCCAACTGAACCAAGCCTGACCTTATGCAAGCATCTGCTTGGTAAGCAGTACTCTAATTTGCAGGATGCTACGCGACCTATTTTTTTCTCATTTAAGAAGTTAAAAGCCAGCAATATTTTGCTGTTATTAAAAAGGAACACAAGGTAGGTTCCTCTAACACTGCAACAACAGCTCTTCTGGAAATGCAAGAGGGAAACGCTTGCTGTAGGACAGCTTCAATGCAGACAAGGTTATTTGGGCTGATATTTCCTTTACTGCCCTGTCAAGAATCAGATTCTCACACTGATACCTTATTATAATAACATATCTTGCAAGGTTATCTTAAAAAGGAAGTACTACATTTAGTGGTTGAGGCAACAGCCATTCAACTCAGAAATCCAAACATCAAATTTCCACTTGTCAGATCTCAAAGTTCAGATACTGAAGACATTTTCATTCCAAATCCAACAAATATTCACTAGGAAGAATGCTCTAGCAAGAAACCAGGTTTTAAAAGGCTTCTTATAATACATTCAAGCATCTCAACGTTACAGTTTTATACGAACAGTGCAGGAATATCTGGCTCTAAAACCAAGCTATTATTGCTTATTTATGCAATGACAAATCTACATGACATTCAAAGTCAGATAATGATAACGAATTTGTCCAATGCAGCTTCTAATCTTACCTAATCTAATAATACAAACTCAATTGTATTTCAAATACTAGAAAGGAAGCAAAGGACACATAAATAAAATAGAGGCATTTTAATGAGGAACTTGAGAAACATGTAAGGTATTAATAAATGAAAACTGGAGACACGGTGAAAGGAGGTAGTTATGAAATAAATACTGTGTTGACAAAGAGATAATGAAATGGAAGATCTGTAGAAGGCAAAACATGAGGCAGATATTTTCCTTTTCATACAAACTTGAGAATAAGAAGACTCTATCACACAACTGCCATCCTCATTTCTGCCTGCATGATTCTGAACTTAATAAATAAGAATAAAATCACTGAAAGTTAATTGCCAACTCTATCTTGGCCACCAAACAAACAGGTAATTACACCTTCAGAGCCACAGTCACTGGGAAAAAAAAAATCAGAAATAAGGAAAATGGTTTTTCCTACTTCCTGATGCTGATTCTGGATATCAAAGAAAGTAGTAGGAAAAAGTATTTCCAAGTCAGAAATAATCAGGAAAGAATGAGTGTAAAATTATAGCTTAACTCACAGAAACAGCTTGCAAATGGGAATGTTTTGTCCTCAAAAGAAGTTATTAAATTCCGTAAACACCTCCAACTTCATAAGTCATTGGAACAGATCTCATGTCAGAGCTATGACCGTTCTAACGTGGACCTTTCTTCTGCAAACCCCAAAGAAGTCAAATCAATCTTTATGCCAGAGGCAGCAGGAGCTCTTGGAAAGTTCCATCACATTCAGCACCCTCTGAGTGTTGCTTTAAACATTATTACTTGGAAGGTAAGACCACAGGTTTTTTTCTACAGAAAACTTTAGGCATTAATAATTCTCCCCTTATTAGTTAAAAAGGACCCTTTCCGATCAAACTATTTCTTGTCTGTCTCTTTCATTTTCATTTTTAGGAAGGTTTAAACACTTCTGTTTTATGACAATCATATCCAATTCCTACCTAAAGGGGATTACATACCATCTGGAAGAGTGCTCACATCCATCTGCCTTTCAAGCAATCACACCCCGAAGATGCACAAATCAACATGAAAAAGTAGAAGAGTGCTCATCTACACACTCCTCATTTTCCTATGAGACTCCTTTCTAGTAGAGGAGAACTAGTACCAGCTAAAGGACATGTAGGGACTCAGAAAGAAGAGAGGAGTGCACTCTTTGTGATGCCAGCCTTCCCCAGATGACAATAATCAACAACCTCCTTTGTAAGGAGGTCAGTGTCAGACATTAAAGGGTAAAGTTTTACTGTTGAGGCTATCATACATTTATGATTCTCCATGTTCAAGTGTTTCTCATGTCCATTTTGCTTTAAAATCACGTGGCCAGATATGCCAAGTATCACTCAAGGGATGTAGGACAAAAACAGACACAATGTAAGGGACACAGATGTGGCGGGCTGGCCCCCCTGGCTGCCTCCGCCGCCCGCCGCGGCCGCTGCCAGTGGGGCGGGGCCGGAGCCGCCCGTCCCGCCGCTCCGGG